>WAAB01023663.1:0-74758 GCA_013389865.1 Piaya cayana | reverse complement strand
TCCAGCCTGTTCAGATCCCTTTGCAGAGCCTCCCTACCCTCCAGCAGATCAACACTTCCACCCAGCTTAGTGTTGTCCGCAAACTTGCTAAGGGTGCACTCGATGCCTTCATCCAGGTCATTGATGAACACATTGAACAGGGCTGGACCCAGCACTGAGCCCTGGGGAACCCCACTTGTAACTGGCCTCCAGCTGGATTTAACTCCATTTACCACCACCTGTGTTGATGGGTTCAGACTCCCTTATTTTTATGCTTGGCTAATTTTATTGTCCTCCTGTATTTTCTAGCTGTAAATGTTTCAGACTTTATTAATTTAAACTGGTTTTAATATAACAGGTCATAAAAATCTAAGAAAAAAGGGGTAGTGTCCACCGTGGTGATGTTTTTAGTGCAGGGAGGATGCTTGCAAGTTGCTGAAAGGCTTACACTGAAACTCTAGGATCATCTGCGTAGTGAAGGCAGTTAAAAAATAAAAAACCTGTCACAGCTGAGAATGAATTTCATTGTTAAAAAATTCCTCCTTTTCCTTTCATCTGAGGAGCTGGTTTACGTTCTGAGGCATCAATCCAAATGTGAGGAGAGGAGGGAGGCTCCATTTCCTTCCCTTTCATAAAAAGGTTCAGCAAGTTGTTATAAATATATATGTAGCAGTATATATTGTGCATTATATATATAGGTATTCTGCAGTATAGCTGAGACCCTTCATAGCCGACTGCTCATTTTTAACCAAGAGCTATGAATGGACCCATCTTTGTAACTTCTGAGCCACGAGAGACACGTGCAGATGCTGGTGCTGTTTCTGCAAGCTCTGAGCCATCAGTAAGGATTTTTTGCTCTTGCAAATTGAGCTGAATGATGAAAACCAGTGGAAGCTTATTTGTACCTTTTTCCCTGGCTTCTTAAACAAGGATCCATGATAGGGGAGGAGTAAGCCAGCTGTCTCTGTAGTCCAGGGATTCTCTGCCCAGCACTTCCTTCAGTGAGGAGCCAGGCTGATCTTTGTCACCTCCATGTGGGTCAGATCTTCCTTTTGACATTAGAACTGTTTGAGACCTTGTGGCTGTGGTGGTGTCTGTTAGCTCTGATTTCATCCCAGCTTAACGGGTAGGAAATGTTCCTGTAAAATATTCGTGATGATTTCTGCAAGGGATGACTTCAGTTCTCGCGTCACAAACTTGTATCTCAGCAGCTGCTTTTATGCAGAGTTCTGCATTCAGCACAAACTGGGAGCTGGAGAGGAAACGGAGACTAAGGAAGCTTTCTTGGAACTCTGTACTGGAACAGGGATTATTTGTTTTGCTGCTTCTGCTTAAAAAAAACAAAACAAAACCAAACAGAAACCCTGAAATCCATCAGAATTATTAAACCAGCGCCTGTTTGTCTAAAGTGCCACAAAAGGGAAATGACTTAAAACATGATGTCTAGCTGGGGCATAGTCCTCTGTCCCCTAACCTGAAGCCTCCATGTAAAATTTAATTACTCTGCAAGCTGTCAGTTGTCCATGATAAATAAGTCCCCATTTTGTATGTGCAAATGATTTAATGGTAATAGAACTTGGACATGGAACTGCATTAAATAAAATTATTTTAATAATTGATTTATTGTATCCATTTAATCATTCTGGGAGCCAACACAGATTTGTTTTGGAGTGTGCAAGACAGGTCTCCCATCACTCATTCAGCTTTGTCTGCATGTAAACAAATATCTGAGTAGCTAACCTTTCCCTTCTTTTAAACCTGCATTATTTTCCTACTGCTCCTTGATTTCTACAGCAGTAAAATGAAATAAAAAAGAAAATCGGGAAACCTTGACTGTGCGTTCCTATGCAAGTTCTACATCATGTTGCATTTCAACTTGTACCTTTAACTTTTGTTTTGAAGATAATGGGAAGGAAAAGGGGCCAAATTTGCTGCTTTTGAAAACGTCTTGATTTTTCTCTTCTAAAAGCTTGCATATTTTTAATATTTTTTTTTAAACATAGAAGTTGTGCCTCCCATGTTCGTGGAAGACTCTGAAAAATCAGTAAATTAAAAAAAAATCAGTAAACTTATAAATAGATGAAACTTCATCAGTTTGGTGTTTTGGCCTGATTATGCTTGTTCTCCAGTGCACGTTAGTGTGGTAGATCACAACTGAATGGAGCTGGAAAGAAATCTGTCTGTATTACAAGGGAGCCTTACAGCTCTTGAAGACAGAATAGCTGATACTGCATCTCAGGAACGTAAAAATAATCAACCCTCCGAACATTTAAAGTCAACAAATCTTCTTGCTTTGCTTTGTTTTTTGCTAATACAACTGTTTCATTAAGGTTCTTCTCTGTGAGTATGATGGTCAGTAACTTACTATGAAAATTGCGTCTGAAATGATGAAAATCCCATCTTAGGAACTGGTAACTTAGAGAAACCCTCAGGTCTTCTAAGACTTATGATAGCTGTAGTCAACTTGTTCCATGTAGCTTTTTTTTCTGTAAGTGAATGTGATGTGGTTTCTTAGGGAAAAAAAATCACTTTTTGATAGCATCTCGAGCATTCTTACATGTACAGGTGTTGCTAAGGTTTCTAATCTTATATTTGAGGTATTTTTTAACGGAGGTTGGCAGGCTTATGTGGCTGGGTAGACCTATCTCAATAGAGTTCTGTAACCTAGAAAAAAAAATCCTCTTTCTGGAGATGGGATGACAAAGGAGAGTTCAAACCTCCTTTATTTAGTGCTGCATGAGTTTTGGCTTTTAAGCAGTGACTTATCCCAGCAGCAATGAGCTCTGGTGTGCTCTCACCTTGCTCAGCTGTGCCTCTGGCATGTCTCTGTGCAGGGGTAGACTCTGCTAAGCAGAAACCTAGCAGGAATTGGAGAGTAGTCCCAAGTCTTCATCAGGAAGGATAGGTCCAGCACTCATTCTTACCTTTTTCCCTTCCTGACATCCCCAGCATTGTCCACTGGAAAGGAGAAAATGAGGCTTGAATTAAGCCCAGGTATGTACAAAAATAGTGTCTTTTGCAGAATGTATTTTGGCAAGATGAGTTTGTGTTTTGCTGCTCCAAACTGTTAAGCCACAGTTTTAAATGAGGCTTTTTTAATCTTTGGACTAAGTCTGTTCTCATCCATCTTTAAATTATGTTCACAATTTCACTTTTTATCTTTTTTCATTCCTTTCTTTTTGTCTGCTTTGGAGTTTTTAGACCTTCATTTGTCCAGTACAACTTAAGTTCTGCAATACCTTGTATGACCTCTTTGAAATCAACTGTATCACACGTAGGAATTAGCAGCAGGGACTACTGGATGCCACATTTCTCTGCAGCATTGGGTAATGATTTCCAGGAGCAGGAGATTAAAATTCTGGTGAGAGGACTTGCCCCCTTCCTCACTCAGCAAGGCCCCTGTGCCAGGTCTCAATCACTTCCTCGGCAGCAGCAGGAGCAGAGGCAGTGTGATACTGTGGTCATTCAATCAGAGGTAGAAATGCTTTAATCTCTTCTATTCTGTCTGATAAATGCTTTCTTCTTTGTTCTGAATTCAGATCTCTAGTGTTCTTATTGTTGCAGAGATTGGGGGAGAAAAGAGATCAACCTGTCCAGTTAAGTATTCAGTGATGATGCTGCTTTTATTCTCAGAGGGACTTTGTGATTGAGTTGGAAAAATGGAATTGTGGGAAGGGTAGAAAAAAACATAGGAAGGGAGGTGGGACTGTCCCTTAAATCCCATTCATCATTTTCCTAAACAAGGACAGCTTGTGTTGTGAGTGACCGTTACCTACAAAAGCACAGTAGAGATCAGAGCAGCTTTTTTGGTGTGTGGTCACTGCTCAGAATAGTCAGGATGCTCCATGTTAATTTGGCAGATGAACTTCTGCCCTAAGCAGCCGCTTCCTTTGTTGCTTGAGCCCTAGGAAAGTGATGCTGTGGTTGTCTCTGATGCCAAGTGGGGCTGGAGGGTTGAGGCAGCTCCCTGTGGCTTCTCTGATTTTGACCTTTCTGTTCCTCTTCATTGCAGCAGCTGCACAAAAATGTCATGGACGAGTATCGACTTTGCTGCTTTATTTTGCTCCCTTTGCTATATTGACATGAGTTAATAGGGCAGAAGCAGAAGACAGACTTGGTACAAAGTGGAAAGAGATTTTATGTCAATAGGGATTGCGAGATAAGAAATACAGCATTAAGGATGAACACACAAGAGAGTTAATAGCTAACCAAACCGCTCTGTGTCTACAGGAGAAAGACAGTAACCCAGAGTCATAACCTCTTTTTCGATGGAAATATGTTTTCTTGTATTCTGTGATGCCAGTCATTGGTTTTTTCCTGGTGCTGTCAAACTGCTTAAAGACTGGGGTTGCTGTCTGTTGTAAAGCTGCTGTAATGTTTCAGTATGTTGGCTTTACGAGCTTTTGCTTGATTAGTTGATGATATTATTAAAGAAGAGAGCCTCCATTTTTAATCATTATACTAGGCTCATATGCTTCCTTGATTTGGCATATTAAAAGTGGAAATGAGTGTGTTAAGTGAAATTTAAGCTTGAAGGTGATTGGAAATGGAAGGCAGAACAAATTCAGATTGAATAATAATAGTTCACCCAGACCCAAAAGGATGTAGATCATTTAAGCTACTTAATAAACCAAGTGTGTATTCAAGAATTTTAAGCCAGTTTTTAGTGAGTAAGGAGCCCACTGGAAAGATACTCTGGCTTTATCTTACTCTTCTGATGAAGAAAAAGTGTTTTAGGTGTTCTTGTGTTCAGTGGTTCAAAAAAAAATCATTCTGGTACGTAGCAGGAGTTTGAAAGGCTGAAGAAGTACTCTCATTGGTATCAGGAAATGATTTGGACATCTTTAAATGATGTAGTGCCACTGAGCAATGCACTGTTGGATCCTTAGAACGTGGCTGAATTATGGAAAGGAGACTGCTGGGGGCAAGAAGCAGCCCAGGATAACAAATTGCAGGAGGTATTTGGAAACTAGCTAAGTATATGCTCACTGGACGATGAAAGGAGGCTCCTAGTAGCTCTTATAATTATGAGAGAGACAAGTTGTGCTGCTGGCAAAATTGTTCAGATGAGTTGATAACTGAAAAATGAGTAGTTTAGTTAAATACTGGAAACAAAAATGGATGAGACTGCTGAGACCAAGTTAGGTTATACATGGGCGTGTGCTGTATGTAGGGGTAAAAACTGTAAGGGGTAAGGAAAGGCCTCTTGACTTAGACAAGTTTTCAGTTAGCATTTGTTTGAGAGCTATTTTGAGTGAGAAAGATGTTCTGTAATTCCCAGCTGATCAATATTTGTGACATCTGCACACATTTCTGAAGGGGCCCTGCCTGGTTTGGCTCATAAAGCTCTTCTGGTTCTGCATTGAGCTTGGGTAGAATAGAAGGAAGAAAAACCTTAATTCAGTGCACCGCAGGACAAAATATTAAACCTCTGTGACAGACACATAGCGACTGGAGAACTCTCAAGAGGCAACCTTTGCGATCCTCTTAGGAGAAGAGAAACAAAGGAAACTTCTTTCTCTTCCTGCTTCAGATCTCTTTTTTTCTTTGGATTAAACTCTTTGTACCTAAGCATGCAATAAATGGATTCCTGCCTGGTTCTGGGGAAATAAACATCATAAACAAAAGTAACTGAAGAAAACAGGGAATGTATTGTTCGTTTTGCTGAGAACATTTATCTAGAGCTCTCTGATCAGGATAAATGCGGATCAAAGCTTCAGTGAAGTCAGCCACAAGACGGCAAGCTGAAGAGCCCAGCTCATAAAGTCCTCACTGTGGTTTCTTTTCCTCTGTTGGTGTGTAACTTCTCTTTCATGGAGGAAGGTTGATGTTTTTGGTTTGATGTATTTTGATGTATCACTGCAGAGGTAGATCTGGAGCTTCGGAGTGTGTGTTCTTCACAGTTCTTAAGTGGTCTGGTAGTCTCTAATACAATATTTTTCCTGTGTGCAGCTAACTGTAGTGGAATGAGCTTATTCTCATTATTACCCTTAGCTCCAAGTCGTGACCAAGTAATGCATAAATGGATCAAGAATGTATAGTTAAATTTTAACCTAAACTGCTTCAGTTACTCCAATATTCAGCAAGGGCAAACACCTTTTAAAATGCTGAATGGGAACGGGTAGCAGTAATTTAATGATGGATTGCAGCAGGAAGCAACCTTCCTGATGTCTGTGCTAGGCAGTGAGACTCGCATTGGTGTAATTTTTGACTGGTTTTGCCTTTGCTTTGAGGTGGAATACTGAGAGGATGCACAGTGCCTGTGGAGCATCTCTTGTAGTAGCAGTGGGATGTGGGACAATGGGGAGGTTGCATGTTTTTTGTGTGATGATTCAAATTTATTTTTTATGGGGTTTTATTTGTCTCCTCCCGCTTTTAAAATGTCACGCTGAGATTAGTGTCTTTGTTTCCAGATGTAACAGGAGATCAGTTTTGTTAATCTCAGGCCTGATTGTAGGTGACAGTGTGAACCTGTGACTGCTTCAAATGAGTGATTGCTTTTTTTGTACCAGGCTCCAGGTCTAACAGCACTTTTGCAAACAGACACAGAGATGTTGAGGTATTTGCCTTGACTGGACAGCGTTGTTGCAGAGTGTTTTTCTGGGCTGCCAGACCAACTTCTTTATTTAAAAATGGAAGAAAAATTTGGTTTTGGAATAGTTTCATAGGACTGCTTGTTGGTCTGTGGCTCTCCCTTCCCAACCCCTTGGCCAGCTTGCTCAGACCAGAGAGACGAGCAGGGCATTCCAAGCCAGGAAGTTCTGTGCAAACCAACACAGGAGGCAGCAAGTATATCACTTTCACTCCAGCAAAGTGCAGAGACAGCTGGCTCTTTAGTTTAACAGTGGCAAGAACAAGTTTATGTGCTCTGTAGCCCACACATTCCTAAGTCAGAGAATTGGAGAGAAAGTGTGGGGAGGTGAGGGAAAAGGAAGCGTGGGCAGTGTAGGGCTGATGAGGGTGACGTGGGAGGACGTTTGATTTATTACCTTATGGGAAGAATTAGTAGATGTACAACAAAAAATCCAAAGGAAATTGAACTTTACTAGGTTTTTTTAACTAATGGCTTTGTGGACTATTGAAGTATCTGATGTGTGTGTAAGATTTCACATAGGCAGAGAAGACTGCCTGTGAGGTGACTTGCATAAAAACAACTGTTTCTGAGAGTTGTATTTTTCTCCTGACATGCGTTTTGTGACTGAGCAGGTCAAGAGCATAATTGATTTTCTTAAACCGTCTCCTTCCTAATGACTAGGCAGCTAAAGAGAGACATTTCAGTATGGAGAATTTCATTTTGTGTCTTCCAAAGCTGAATCCATTGATTTTTCTGAGGATTAACAGGCTCGGTTGTGTGCTAATTATGAAGAACTTTGTGGCAGAAAATTGAGAGAGAGAGACTTATTGCAGTAGGTGGACTCAAATATGCTCTCTGTTTTTTTGAACTAAATTCATTTGGCTTTAATGCATATCCTAAAAGTTGAGATCCTTTCTCTTTGGTTCTAAACTGCCAATTCAGGACCAAAGTGTGTGCGTGGCTTTCTTCACCGCATCCGGCTTGCGGTCTCAGTAGAACATTCAGACACTTGCTATCTATTCCAAGCAAGAGCACTAGGAACGTTGAGAAGGAACCCATACATGGACAGATTTGAGAAGGGGAAAATTCAGGCACTGAAGAAGAAAAAAAGGTTTAATACCTCAGATATACCAGTGATTGGGATAGAAGGGGTTTGATTTCAGCTTAATGAATAAATTCTTGTGCTGCCTTTCTCCTCTGAACCCACCTCTTTCTAATTTTCGGTCAGTTTTCCCTCTTTGGCACGCTTTCCTCCTCCCCTTTTGCATCCCTTGCATGTGTCTTGCTTCTCCGGAGCAACTGAAGAATTTCTGGTTTCCTCTCTGGTGGCCTCAGTGCTGCCGCTGCCACTGGGATCCGCCTGCCTCGCGTGGCTGAAAGCAAAGCTAAAGTGACTGGAAATTAGAGCTGAGCTAAGTGCCAGCAACCAAAAATAACCTCCGGTTTTAACTGTTGACTTTTAAAAATCAGTCTCTTCCCTTAAAAATATAATTCTGATTATTCTGTTGGAAAATGTCTGGAGGAGCATACATAGAATTATCTATTAATTGCTTCTACCCAGAATAGCAATTTATGAAATGCGATAAACAATAACATTAGATTAGTCCCCAAAACAATAAGTTGCATTTCTTGAAGTGATGCCTAGGGCAAGCACAGAATCCTTGGGAACAAGTAAGTAAATGTCATCGGCACAGCTATGTCCTTTATTTACTAGAAGATGCCTGGGTCCATGTGTTCAGACCTTTCTTGCTTAGCTCTAACAAGAGAGGTTTTCCGATTAAATGAACTATTTCTGGAAAACAGGCTTATGAAACCATTTTTGATGTGAAAATGTTGTACTATTCAGTCACTGCAGTAGGCGTGCTGTAAGACTGACATTCAGACACCGGTGAGTTGGATTTTCTTTGCCCTCATCTAAGTATTCACATCTAATTTGTTTCAGGAAAGTGGGTGTGGAATGAGTGTGTGGTTTGCTCAAGCTGTTTAACCAAAGGAGTTGAATACTTGTGAGTTCCTTGTAAGAGCTGCTGGAGGCTCGGTGTTGTATTGACCCATGAAAGATGATGAATATGAAATGTTCTGGTTTTCTGCATGAGAACCTAGTGGAACGATGTTAGGTGTCATAGAATCATAGAATCACTAGGTTGGGAGAGACCCATCGGATCATCGAGTCCAACCATTCCCATCAAACACTAAACCATGAGTTTATCATGTATATCATACATCTTGGAAGACTTGTATCTCCCTTAACAATTCCCCTTCACTTTCATTGGAAATACACTTGTTTCCACAAAATAAGGAAAGGCCCCGTACATCCCATGGCCGTGTGCTCGCCCTCCTCATCACTGGAGCTGTTTTTCCTGACTATTCATCTAAAGATGTTAGATGTCATCTCTGGGGTAAGCTAAGTTACTATTTGGCTTCTCATTACCCTGGGTCCACAAGAGGGATCTCATTATTTCAGTTGTTTTCACAAAAAAGTAAAGTGGTTATTATCTTAATTAGTTTCGAATGTAATTGAATTCAAGGTGTAACAAATGGATATAAAACTAGGGAAAAGAGGAAGGACTGATAAGCCTCCCCAAGTAGAGTATGGTAAGTGTATGTAGATAGTTTTTTAGTTCTTGAACTGTGGTGAGTGTTGAAATCCCTTATCTGCTAAAAGCTGTTTTATAGACAGGGTAGCTGAGACAGAGTTTAAATAGGGTTAAATAAGCTGAATTTAGAGCTTTGACCAAGCAGTACTGATTTGGTTTCCATTTCACATCACAGAATAATACTGTTCTTAATAAAGGCTTCGGTAAACATCGACATATTTATTGTATAGGTATTATTTTCTGTGGGGTTGAAAGGGATAGTCACAGAAGCAAGGGCTAAATTCAGATTCAGTCATTATTCTCTGGAAAGAAGTTTTGTGTCTTTTGCTTTGTAATGGACTTTTGCTTATGCTGGTGTTTTGAGCTGAGTTTTTGCACCTCTTCTAAGCCCAGGGCTCAACTTCCAAAAGTTTGTTGGATTTCACTAATCTTATATAGTTAATTCAGGTTATTTTTATTCCTTTTTAATCTCTCTTGCAGGGTTGAAGTCCAGAACTGATTCCTTGCCAAATGATTCTAAAAGTGGTTTATGATAAAAGAACAATTTGTTATTTCTCCTTTATTTTCTCTTCAAAGGTTGTACCTTTCCTTAGCATATCTGAAAGTGCTGTACATAATTAAGCCTTTGTTTCTGGTTTTGGGTAAATAACAATACAGGAGGTACGTACTTAATAGCTTTGTGTATTCCCTAGATATTTGCAGGAGCTCAGCTGCCTCAAAAGTCAGCATTTAGCTGATCGAGTCCCTTGTAGATTGGATCAATGCAGTGTGCAAGTGAAGTTGCTGGAGACCCCATGGATACGGGTCTCTCTTTAACAATTAAAAGTGTGTTTCTTTCTCTGACGATCTGGATTGCAACTACGCTTAAGTGCCTTAGATTGGGTTTCCAGGTTGTTGTCTGTCCGGTACTTGGAGCTGATTGGTGGAAGTTAACTCTTCTCCAGTGATGAAGTAGTTTTAATCAAACCTTTCAGATGCAAGTTACACAATATTGTGATGTCTCTGTCCCTCATGCCTTTAAGTAATGTTTGTTTATCTCCAGTGTTTTCTTGTTTGCGTGCAATGCTGACACATTATTGCTACATGAAGACGTCAGATTCACCCCCGGTTTCTTTCTTTAATGGAGTGTGACTGCTGCCATTGGCTGTTCAGTCCTCGGCTGTTAACATCAGGCACTGAGGAAAACTTAGGGTGTTGTCTAGTGTTGAGTTTCATTTGTTTATTCTGGGATTGTAAACAGATTTGCTTCCTGTGTGGGAGCAGAGCGAGGCGCTGGCTTGATTGATTTGTTACTTGCAGGGACACAGAACCAGGGGATCTATCGATTCCCTGCAGCTCGCTGAACCCAGCTTGTAATATACTTAATTGCTCTTTAACAGACTTCGCTTTACCCAATCTGACTTTGGAAAGAAGGTTCTGGGTTTGCAGAACTCTTTAAGATGTGTGTGTGATAACAGCCTTTTATTGCTCGCTTTAACTGTTTCAGAGATGAAGCAGGCACTGATGCTGTGCCAGCTCTCCGTGTTGTCCATTTGTCCTTCCGATATTCCTGTTGTTAGATTCCAGGTGTTTCCTTCACACTGGCCTCTCCAGCCTGGACTGCACCATTTCCCCTGCTCTGACATCTGAACAGGCTGCCGTTTGTTCTCGTTCTTTGATTTTTTCTGTGGTGTCTGTGTACTCACATCTACTACAGATTTAGCTGTTTTTATCAAGTCACTTTTGGCAAAGTCCCAGATTCACAATGTCCCTTTTGTCCAGTGTTGTTGATGACATTTGGGATTATCTCTTTAAATCTCCATAAGGACAAGTATAAGGTATCTCATATGGAAACTTATTAGATCTCTTTTGTGTTAGCACTCACTGCACTTAACCATAGATCTTAATTTTCCAGTGCTTGGATTTTGCCTAATGATGACCTGGAAAGCCTGTAAATAAGCATCTTTGTGTACTATATGCACCACCTTGTGAAATGTATACAAATCAGGTCTAACAAGTGGTAGCTTCTCTGCTACTTGACCAACAGTCCTCACCTCCCAAGCTACCCTACAGTTAAAAATAATGTTTCTGGGTTTAGTGAAGAACTTTGATACAATAAACTCTAATAAGGCTGAAGGAGTACTGAATGTTTACCAAAACAAAGAGCATTACTTTGTGTGTCTGCTTTATGCCAGAGTGGAATAATTAACACAGTATCTGGAGTTTAAACTGTATGATAATCTTCTTGTAATGACTCAACACAGTCGTCGGGTAATTAAAAAATGTTATTAGCAGATGACTGTTAGAGGAATTGCCGTAAAAGTTTGTCTAATTACTTGTTCAGTGCCTTGTGGAGTCAGCTGAGTTACTTCCATTCCCTTGCTGCCTCACCTGTGGTGTGGGGACACCCTGAAGTATTCCTGTGTTGTCAGCAACCACATCACGGCTGCAGCCTCTGTTTCTCTTATGTCATGTCGTAATTTCATTGCTTGCTCGTCTTCAAACCCCTCATGGTAGCAGGGATCTGCTTCTAAGGTAGACTTTAAAAAAATAAAACAATGTCCAAATTAACAAAATTTTTAACAATTGTGAACTGCTTTTGCCAACTGTTTTTTCTTTTTTCCTTGGTGGTATTTTCCATTTTCAATTCACCTTTAGACACGCACACAGTATGCTGTTGAGATTGATTTGGACTATGGGCTGTGGCTCCTTTCTCCTACCCCCCGGTGCAGTGTGACCCAGGGATCTATTATCATAGTCTTGACTGTGTGCATCCTTTGTGTTTGTCCTGGCTGATGGAAAGAATAAAGTAGTTTTAGATAAAATTCCACCTTTTTATCTGCCAAACTTAATTCAACCTTGGGCATTATGGATAAAGTAGTTTGGAAAACAGGAAGAGGTGTGCTTTTATTCCCTCTTTCTGAAAGGCTCCTGCTGAGGTTGGTAGAAGGGCATTCTAACAATAGTCTCTTCTGTAGGAGGTGAATTTGTGTTATGCTATCTATATTTCAGTAGATAAAGATAGGATTGAATAGTCATAAGACTAAAATGCATTGTAGAAAGATCCATTAGTTAGAAATAGCCTTTGAAGCACATAGCATCTGCCAGAGAGGCTGTGCTAGGATCCAGTGAATAGCTGCAGCTTCTCACTCATTTATTTTCATGTGGAAATGCAGCAGTTTGGAAATATCTGATTTCTTGTACTTGGAAAAATGACAGTGTCCACCAGCATCTTGGCCTCTTCTGGCTGTGCTGCGATCCCCTCCTGGTGCTTCCACTTGAGATACAGTCCTCCAGGAGGAGAACTTCTAATCAGTAAATGAATTTGCTAATGAGTTTTCTTCCCAAAAACACTGAGGAGGTGCCAAACGACGTGTTGGGAAGTGCCAGGCAGGAGGGAGATGGCTCTGCTGTGCTGCCTGTCATAAACAGGATGGGGTTTGTTTACAGTCCTTGCTTGATCTCTATAGCCCCCCTGTCAGGGCTGCGCATAGATGAGGCTCCCGCAATGGCCTGGAGGAACATGAGGTTTCTGAGCCAATATCAAATATTGCGTCAGAGGAGAAAGTGGCTTTGGGCAAAGGAGCAAACAAAATTAAGCAGCGTTTCTTGGATTCTTCTGTGCTCTTCTGGGGTGTTCATCATTCTGCCTGCGCTGCTGTGTTGCAGTTCACTGCAGAGCAGAGGGAATTTAATAAACTGTGGGGATAGCTGTGGGGTGACTGATTTGAAGAGGAGAAAATGCATTGAGAAGCCTGTGTAGGGGGGTAGTTTTGGAATAGTGACAACAGTTTGTTAAGAGGTATGTTAGAGTGAGTTGTACAAAGGATAGAATAGTTCAGTTGGAAGGGACTTACATTGATTGTCTAGTCCAATGGCCAAGGAATCAGCTTAATTTTTTTACCCTATCATTCCCCAAAAACCCAAATTAACCCCTTGATATTGGCTGGACAGAAGGGATTCTTTCAACCATCTCGGATCTCTGTGGTGCCATTCCTGCCCATATATAGTGTAAAGTTAGTCTTACAAAGCATCATCAGAGCTGTGTGACCAAAATCAAAAGACCTTTGGCTCTTGCTGTTGCCACTCTTGACATTTTATGGCTTGAACTAATGTACCGTAAAATGCCCCGCGTACAGTAACGTCGTGATGATCTGCTGCTGTTATGAGTGAAACTTCCCTTTGGAGTCATAGTGATCAAATACACCCGAGGTGCAGTGGCTGTCGATACGGCATGTGCTTCTCTGTAGGAAGACGCTGAACAATCTAATTAGGCCAAGTTTTATTCTCTTAGGCTCTACTGCCAATAAAAGTTCCTCGCTAGAAAAATAAAATTGAGCTGTAGCCCAGAGTAATGTGATTTGCATTAGAGCAGATTGTGAACATAAGGTAAATTTTTAAGTATCAAAGTAATTTAGAATCCAGAGTTTTGCAGAGATTGTGATAGTTAAACATTTTGGGACTCACTGCCATAGTTTTCTTAGAAAAGGCTCTGATGATGAGGAGTTGACATTTTGTTTTTTTACAGGCGTGTGCCCTTATACAACATGAATAATTCAGTGCTTGTAAATAGATAGGGAGGAGCGTTGAGGTGGTAAGTCACAGGGTCCTTTGTTGATAGTCGAGTATTTTAGTTGATGAATTTAAAAAAAAAAAAAAAATGAAGTTAAAGGAATACTGTTTGCTCCATCCTGGAGCGTGAATGTTCACTTGGTTATCTGCTCCTCTCCGAGGAGGTTTAGAGATTGGTGGGAATGGTTGGACCTGATAATCCAGTGGGTCTCTTCCAACCTGATGATTCTATGATACTTCATTGCATCTTAAATTCAGTTCCTTAATTCCTTGTCACTATGTAACCAGCTCAGGTTTCTCTAAAGCACTTGGGGACATGTAGGCTGTGTTGTCTTCATTGGGTTGCAAACACTGCTAATGTTCCTTGCAAGCAGCTTGGTTTTTCAGACAGTTTCCTCCTGCTTTGGCGGGTTTCAGTACTGTGTTAGAATTTGGTGTGTTCTGTTTCCCCATGTTCATCCATGAAGCTGCCAACCAAAAAGGCTAATTGGGATAAAGTGTAGGGGGGAGGGAAAATATCAAAACTCAGACAATAAATTAAATGAATTTGCTGTATGAGTCGTGTTGGGAAGCAAGGCTGTTTGTGTACTAGTTCTTATTTGGAAATCAAGAAACAACTTGCTTTCAGAATAGGAATAAATCACTTGTAGTTTAGATAAAATCCCAGTGACTGCAGACTTTTAAGGGTTTGCAGAGGGAGCTGGTGCTGTGGCCTGACTCGCTGTGCTCTGTCTGATGGAGGAAATGAGAACTGATGAGTGTTACTGCAAAATAAAAACCCTGCCGAAGTGGAACCATCAGCCCAGCGTGAAGCAGTGCTTGTTTACCCAAACACCATTTAGCCGTAAGAAATACAGAGTTCACCTCTTCAAGCAGGAAAATATATGGGTTTGCGATCTGTAGAGGGGAATATGAATCCAGCTGTTTGTACTATGATTATTATTTCACTTTTATTATAGGCTTTTCTTGTCTAGGGAAAGCAGCCAAGCTGAGGAATGGGCCTGTATTGTGCTTGGTAATCCTGTTTGGTACTTTGTCCCAGGCAGAAGGAAGGTGATACCAGCACTGATGGAAAAAAGGAAAAAGATGAAGGGAATGAGAAATATTTGCCCAGCAACATCCAGGAGGCTAGAACTTGATGATGCATCCTCAAAACTTTTTTCTGACACACTAAAGTTTCCAAGGGCTTCTCATAATTTAACATGCAAGGTGTAAAAGATCAGGCTGATCAGAGGGTATTGGGAGATCCAGAAACTCTTGTGTCATTGATATATTCTGTAAACAAGTTTTGTTGACCTTTTTAATAGGCCATCTGTGGGAGGTGTCTATCTCTGAAATAAAAATGGTGTGTACAGCAGCTCCCTGCAGCTGAACATGGGGGCTCTCAAAGCTGATGTACACCGATCCCATGCCTGTACTCTGTCCTACTGAGGCATCGATATGCTGGGTCCAGTTTGCTGTGTGCTATTCTGTTCACAGTGCGCTGAGGATCTGACATTTCTTACAAGCACCAAAATTACCCCCATGTGCCACACAGCACACACTTTGCCTTATTTGTCCATATCTTGAGGATCTCTGGGAGCGGAACGCCATGGATAGCAGCCTGGGCCTGTCTGCTGCTTTCCCCCAGTGTCCTGTTTCAGACACAGGCAGTGAGAAGCAGGAGTTGTTGCAGATGTGACATCTTGCTTTTCAGCCTTCTTTCTCAGGAGCCTGGAGTTTCTTCCTGGGATGTATTTTTGATCCTATTACATGAAGGCAGAGCAGCCCATGTAGAAAACTGGCACTCTGAGAGCCATCTGCTGCTGTCTGGAGACATCGTTCATCCCAGGCTCCATTGTGGGAGACACGGCAGCGTAGGATTTGTCAGGATAGATTTAACATCTCCCAGGGAGCTACTTACATAGGTATGGGGAACATGGAGGTGCAGACTTCTCTTGTAGCTCCTAAAGGGATGCTAGTTCCAATTCCTAGGATCCTGTGACCTGAAAGCGTGCGTTTCAAGCAGATGTGCAAGTACATGATTTTATTCACCTTTAATTCAGTGGAGACTAGCGGATGCAGCTCTTCTCCATGCTGGTTTGTTGTTACCATTGTGATTTGTAGCTTGAAAAGATTACCCAATCTATTCTCTTATATGATGTCTGCTCCGAAGTCATGAAAGTTTTACCATTGCCAGAGATGAAGCAGTGCAACATTACACCCTGTGAGCATCACAGATTCCCTCTGTCCTTGATGAAGAGGGAGCATTCTGGATCTCCTCACAGGGAACACTGCAAAGGTTTTGGACACTGGTAGGGACTGAAAGTTTTGAAGACGATGATAAGTGACAAACAGCCCGCAGCAGTGCTTACTCCATCATCCATTTTAGACACAGAACTTTTACTCAAGTTTGCTGCAGGTGAGAAAAATCTGTAACAAGGACAGTCCAGAGAATGCTAAGGTAATCCATGTGAGGAGATGATGTCAGCTGTATTCTGGCTCTCCCCATACGCTTCAACTCTAGACACCAAATGTGGCTTTTGGAAATCTGTCTTTTAATTCTACTGTAGAAGTGAGGGCATTGCCTATGGCACTGCACTGTTACGTTCCCTAGAGAATGACCAGGCAGGAAGGCAGTGGATGGGCTGCACGTGTGGAGTTTCTCACAGTTATGAGCGTGTGTGTCGAAGCTTGTCAAATGTTCTGTTTCTACAGTATCTCCAGTTTGGATTTTTTTGTTAATGTTCTGTTAAATTGTGGTTTTGCATGGTTTTACACTGATAGGGTGGAATTTTTTGTGTTGTATTTTCACTTTTGAGAAAACAAATACTAGTTTTGTGGAACACTTTGATACATTTTTCATGATGGCTTAATAATAGCGCTACCATGAAAGCATGATTTCCAACAGCATAGAGTGATTTCCATATAAGAGGGCGGGCAGAACCCCTAACATTTTGATGTTTCATTAAAATTTAAAGAAATAGTAGATGAAATTCTCCTTGGCATTTCTAGAAGTGATTCCCTATTTTTTTTTTAAACTGACATTCTACACTTAGCATTTAAAAAGAAAAACTTTTATAAATCCCCAGACTGCTGCTGTTTTTAGCAGGGACACTGATCAGCGGGCCTGGCCAAGCACCCTGGGTGATAAATCACATGGGATGTAGTCATAATGTTCATCTGGACATGGAGTCTTTGCACCTGTGCTTTCCCTTTCCTAGCAGAAAGTTCATCCTTTCTGGAGTTGGGATTTTGCAGAGCACACTGTGTGGTTACATACAGGGAGGGATGGCTCTGCAACCTTGTGGTTTGGTCATGACTGTCATGGAAATGAAGGAACTTGAAAAAACCTCTTGGGTCCTAGACCAGAAATTTGTAGGAATTGTCATATGCTTTAAACTGACTGATCAGGGTTTTGAATGTTGTATTTCATCCTCTGATCTGTATTTGGGGGAAAGACCAATATGACAGTGTCACAATCCATGACATATTTAACTTCTGATCAATCCCTTAATGCCTACAGAGACTCTTTGTCTGGAGTAGAACAGCTGGCCTGTTGTTGATTTAATTTGATTACCTATAATGAAAGCTTCAGTAAAATATTTACAAGTTAGATATACGGTACTGTAGCCAAGAACTGACTTATGGGGTAGCTTCTGCCAGGTCCTGGAATTTTTATCGTAGGCAGCAGTAATATAAATTCTGTTTAGTTGTAGAATTTTCTCTCGATTCTGCTGCGTATGATTTACTTCAACATATTCTTCTGCCAATCTCAGCTAAAAATATCTGATGCCAAAATATTTTGCTTTATAATTTAATGATGTCTTCCTTTTTTTTAGTTAACTTCTCATATTCTGTAATGTGGTACCTGAAACCAGGCTGAATTTTGGAGCTCTCAGTAAATACTTGTTCCTGTGTAAGGGGCTGCAGTGGGATTGTTCTTAATAATGGTGGCTACAAATTACCTAAACATGGTTCTCTGTTTGATTTCAGTACACCTGACTTCTCCCTAATCTTTTCTGTTACGTATTCAATACCTGGCTTCACCTCCTGATGTTGCTGGGAAATTGATTGCTCACATAGGTGGTATTCTTGTTTATCTTCCTCATATACGACTAGAGCATACTGTGCCTCTACATAGAAACATTTTTTTCATCCTGGGTAAAATTATCATTATAAACACAACTGTTTCTTTTATCCTATCACTGTATGCTATATGTTTTCAGTGTTTTCTGAAGAGAACTGTTGATCTTATCTTTTTTCTTCTTTTCCCACCTGACTACACCTACTAAAGTCACCAGTCCCCTGCATTCCCATTTTCTTTGTATTAAGCAAACTTTCCTCTACTGTTCTTTACCTCCCTACCTAGCCCCATCAATATATTGTGCTGTTTTAACATGTTGGATTTTACAGGAAAGAAGGCTTATCTGTAGCCCCCCCCAGCTGTATGTTAGCAATTTTTTGTGCACTTACATTTGTTTTACCATATGTCTCAAATTCTTTTAAGAGTTAGAGGTTTAAAGAGCAAGATTAAAATTCTTATTTGAAGTCCATATTTGCATGACTGCTGTGTACCTTCTATGCATACCCCTGTGGTCTCTTCTCTAAATCTTATTTATTGCAAATTCATTAATTCTTCAGCAGCTGAACTTTCACAGCTTTTGATTTTCATGGAAATGTACTTTGAAAAAATGAATGGTTTGCTTGGTACTTGTGACCCCAATGTAGCAGCTGAAGTTTTTTCTGTGTCTTGATGAACCTTCAAAGATAGGAGTGAGTTGCAAACCATATGAATTCTTTCAACAGTTCCCTCTCCACATCTTTCTTCCTGACCCTCATGAAGGCTCATCACTGTCCCATCTTGGACCCCTCTTTTCTCCTCTGATGGGTGTAGGTGTGGGCTCCATTTGCATCATGTAACGAGGGATGCTGGGGGGACCTTGACTACCGTACAACTCTGCCATGAGGCGTTTATTCTGTAGCTCTGGACATCTCTCTGGGGTGTGACAAGGAGTCAATAGTCTTCATCTCCAGCACAGACGTAACAGAAAGACACTTCCCACCTTTGGGTGCTATCATAGAATCATAGAATTACCAGGTTGGAAGAGACCCACCAGATTGAGTCCAACCAATCTCTAATCCATGCCCCTCAGTACCTCATCCACCCGCACCCTAAACACCTCCAGGGAAGGCAAGTCAACCACCTCCCTGGGGAGCCTGTTCCAGTGTCTAACGACCCTTTCTGTGAAGAATTTTTTCCTTATGTTGAGCCTGAATCTCCCCTGGTGGAGCTTGAGGCCATTCCCTCTTGTCCTGTCCCCTGTGACTTGGGAGAAGAGCCCAGCTCCCTCCTCTCTACAACCTCCTTTCAGGTAGTTGGAGAGAGCAATGAGGTCTCCCCTCAGCCTCGTCTTCTCCAGGCTAAGCACCCCCAGCTCTCTCAGTCGCTCCTTGTAAGACTTATTCTCCAGCCCTTTCCCCAGCTTCGTTGCTCTTCTCTGAACTCGCTCCAGAGCCTCAACATCCTTGTAGAAGGCAACCAAGGCCTCTGCTTGCCAAGAGATGGTGTGATGTGAAATAAACGCTGCTGTAACATTGGTAAAATCTAACCTGCTGGGAGGGGTGGTTGGAGACACGGCTGTACAGGTTGGTGTCCCAGGTAGGAGAGCCCTTCAGGGAGGTGTGATGAAGTGTGAGACTGTCTGGAAAGACTTGATGTGTTTGAACAGAATAAATGCTTGACCGTGTCGAAAAGCAGTCACAGAAGTTGTAAAAATATGCAGCTAGCGTTGAGGATAGCTTAGAGTTTTGTGACATCCTGATTTGAATGGCAGTGCTGCAAGGTAAGCTCTTGTTTTTTCTGAGGTTCGAGATCTGCGATAATTATTTTAGTGACATTGTTTTGCTTGTGTTTTTATGGTTTTATTTCAGACCATATGCTGCGTGTGATTGTACGTATGAAAGGAAAACAAATGTTTTTAGATAACTTGGATAGCTTGGTTATGAAAATATTTAATTACAGAAAATAACTTTTCAAAAGCAGGTGGCTTTAAAAATGTTTATATTCTGTTTAAGACTGTTTATATTCCAACTGCATGGTATGAGTATAAATGCAAACACAAGTAAAGTCAGACTTTGGACTCCTTTCTAAGCCTAGAGCATCATATGTTGTTTATAAGGTTTGAACACTAAATGTGACAGTGTTTCTGGAGATAAGTTCTAGCTCCCGAGTTACAGTAGCATGAAATAAGTGGACTTCTATTACTGGCAATCAATGAGTATGCTTTGTTTTGTGTTAAATCTGACTTATTTGAAGATAAACTTGAAACAAGCTTCTTGATCAGCTTCTGCTGCTTTCACACTGTTCCTGTGTGTGCCTAGCAGAGAAAGGAGGACAAGTAATGTGTAAAGCTGTCTCCCGGGGGTGCAGGTCTCAGTCCAAAGAATTGGACCACCTGTGTCTTTGGGTCTAAAATGATATGATGATCGAGCATTTGCTTAAATGTATCCGAACTTGGCGCCTGAGATTTCCCAGTCCTCTTAAAAGTCTTTTTTTAGAGTTAAATATGTCAAATAATGAACAGACCTTCTAGCAGCTCTTGTCAGAAAGACCAAACAAGTAGTTTCATGAGCAATGAAAAAGCCGTAATTTCCTATGGATTTCTCAGTCTTGGTTAATTAGCTTTCTTTAAACTGAGTTGTGCTTAATTTTTCTGTTGGTTCTTCATTATCCTGGAAAACCACCATCCTTTTCTCCCCGTTGCTCTTTTCCTACAGAGTATTTTGGAAAGCAGCATGTGAGTTGCTGTATTCAACACCAGCGATTAGATTAGAGACTAAAGAATTCAGGGTGCGTTCGTGAATTCTCAGCTGTCCCCTCACCAGCTGCTTAATTCCACAAAACTTGCAGGAAGAGAGTTATCCTTGAGACGTCTGCTGTCTATTGTGTATAGATGGAATTTGCAAGCAGGTATTATGGGGAGAAAAAAGATGCACAGAATGATTGCCTAACCTTGGTATTAAATAATAATGACTAACCTCCCCCAAAAAACCTATGGGGTCTTTTAGTTCTCAGCAGTGTTTTGTGTATGTATCTGCTTGGAGGAATTTGCATTGTGATTTCCAAATCCAAGTCATGTTTTGATGAAGAGTCATTAACTGGTTATTACTCTATTAAAAAGACACCAGTGGTTTTTGTGACTTCTGTGTTTATATTAAGGATTTTTCATTACACTGACTTTTACCAGACTCTTTTACATGATCTTTTGAATCAGGTTGTGAATGAATTACTCCGTGTGCATTTGGGTATTATCCTTCAGTCACCTGTAAGGAATTAAGAGCCATGGGGATTTTATAGAGGTTGTTTGATAGGATGCACCTCTGAATCAGTCATCGTTATTATGCATTCTGAATAATAAATGCTGTTTCCCTAATTACACATTTACCTCATAATTCTCTCATAATTACCTGATGCCGTGTAATTAGGAAATTACAGAATTTATACAATAGGTGTTGTGGTTTTAATGTTTCCTAGTTTGGAAAATATAATAGGAAATGACGTAAGAGGTATACTTAAATTTCCAAGTTGTTTTCACCAGTAATCACTTAAGAAAGGTTACCTGGTCTTTAATAGAGAGGATTCCACTTGTTTATTTCCTCTCAAGAACCATGAAATGGGGAGTACAGTGTTAGCAAAATGGATGTTAAAACCGCCAAACTTTTCCTTAATGTGTGACATATTTGGTTAAATAATCCTTATTAAATGACTCTTAGCTGACAACCTTGCTTTCTGTAACATTGCTGAACTTAAATATTATTTCAAATAATGTATCTAGAATATTCTATTTGTCTGGGAACTATATCAGTATTAGAGGGGACTCTTCTGACCGTGACGTTTTAAGACTGGTTTATTTAGTGGTACTCAAAGTATGATGCTGATTAGTTGTGATTTTCCTTGATGATGGCTTGTGCCTGTAGCTGAGGAAGGAGGGAGAGAAATTGTTTGAAAGTGGCCATTTGGAAAACCCTCTTCTGTCTTCTCTTACTTACCTTGAATGCAAGAAGCCCACGCAATTAGTAAAACATTTGTTGCTTTTGTTGTTTGACATCTGAGAAGTGCTGCAAATTTTTTTGCCTTAAAAGAGAACCTCGAGCAAAACCACCCCTAGATAACTTTGAAAGCCAGGCCTTTCCTGGTAATCAAGTGTTTACAGAAAGATGCTTTGTTCAAACCTTTTCTGTGGCTCTGTATGCTTAAACAAAGGGTTTTTAGACTTAAACACAGCTGTTCATTTGGAAATGAAAAATCAAATTAAGCAGAACGAGCTTTTGAAAGTTAATGTTGTATAGCATCTGAGACAAAAGAAGAAAATACTGTGTTTTACTTTTCACTTAAAACTTTTCGTTAAAAAAGTTATTTCAACTAGAAAGTGCGATTTCAAAGCTGCTCATCTCTTGCTGTATCCTGCAATAGAACATCTGCGTTCATTCTGACGCGGATGAATGACATGAATTAAACTAAAACCGTTGAAGTGCTCTTTTTAACATAATTACACCTTGTTCGTTTTGGAGACACAATGCAGGGATGAAATGCCAATTAAGCCTGGTATGTTAATGAGATTGAGACTGAATAGTGGATTAGAGCGGACACAAATCCCAGTGGAATTGATTGATATAATCCCTCAAGTTTGTTCTGTTTTCAAATGTACAATAACATTTCTATTAAAACTTCCAGGCACAGAATAAAAACAAAAAAAATATCCCCAAACATGTTTGATTTGGGGAGGTTGTTAAAGAAGCTGTAGACGGTCTCACTTTGGTAATCTTGGTTATATTGTCTGTGTTCATGTCAGATTAAAAAAATCTTTGTAGTTGTTTGACTTGTCTGTCATCTCTGAGTTCTCTTGCATGTCCATCCCATGTGTCTGTCATGGAGTTCAACACCAGATAAATAATAGAATCAGAATGGTTTGGGTTGGAAGGGACCCTAAAGATCATCTAGTTCCAACTCCCCTGCAGTGAGCAGGAACAACTCCCACTGGATCAGGCTGCCCAAGGCCTATCCAACCTGGCTTCTTAGCCAGGATCTGAATTGGTGAGACTCCCAAGTCAGAGCACTTAAGATAGACTTCAATCCTAAGTAGGAAACTAGAGAAGTTTCCCCTTGAACACCTGTGTGGAGGCCCTTGTTACATGATGAAGCTCTGTAAGATGATGCCTGATTTTTCTGATTACCAGTAATGAATCCAACTTGGTGTCAGATTTATTTTCTCTGTCATACAAGTACAAATTTTTGTCTGCATGACTGAGAACAACTGTATTGTGAGTCATCCACGGTAGCTTTATAGAGGAAGGATTCGTGCACTTACTAGAAAAGGAAGGAGATAATTCCTTTTTATTCTTCCTATGCAGTTTAATTTATGCTGGTATTACTCATAGGTGGAAGCCCTTGGGCCTTTTTTTTATTATTCCTGTATTATAAGGTGTATTAAAGTCTGGGTTCTCTTGGTGGCAGGGAGTGCAGTTGTTTAAACAAGTATAATTTTTGTCTTTTGAGGGTGTTTGGATTTTTTTTTTTTAGTGGAGTGTTGGAAATGTTAAACTCTAGCTATTGCCCTGTTTTGACCCCTTACAATTAGCTGACCTCTACAGATCAGAAAGGCCGTATGCAGAAGAGTAGCTGCTCGGATTAATCAACATATTCTCTTTCAGTAGTGAATTGCTTTGCATGTTTTGCTTTGCTGCTTCTGTTAGCTTATGGCAGCACCATTTGTCTTCAATCTGTATGCACATTTGCCTCAAAGCCACTCTCGGGTTAACAGCTGATATTAAAAGGAATTATTAATATTGCTAGAGATAACGCTGGCTTGTAGATGTAAGTGTTTAGGAAGAGTCTGGAGCGATGGTACAGCTCCCTGTGAACGTCAGACTGATTTATACCTGCAGCAGTTTTCCTGGTCTGATTGCTTAGGCCAAAATTCTGTTTCGGTCTTGGTAAGCATCGTATTCTGCCCTGTGTTGGGGCCAAGAGGCTGTGTGCGGGCCAGCTGAATGGCAGCTTGTCCTCATGTACCTCTGCAGTGTCTTGACTGGGCTGGAATGTACAGCAATTTACTGAAGCATGATTCTGTCCTGGGATTACAAATGCAGCAGTTTGAGGCTCATCTGCACGGTCTGTGGCACAGAGATCTAATCTACTGTTAAATCTTTGTACTCACCTCCCAGAGAAACGGAAGGTCTCGGTGGTTTTGTTCTCTACTCTAATTATCAGTGCGTGGGATATCTAAAAGACTTCTTGTAATGACATATCAGCTCTTCATGTAGAACAGAACTTTCTTAGGTTTAAATTCACTTTGAAGAGGTACTGTTTTCTTCAGGCTGTTAAAAAAATTAAACTCTTTATGGTTCATATAGCTCCTCCTTTCTCAGCTGAATGTATGTTTTGATATTACCCTCCATAATTAAAATAACTACCAATTCTGTTTCAAATAGATTTAAAAATGGGCAATGAATTAAAACTGTGTTGCTGCTTTGGGGCTAGAAAGGAGGAAAGAAACCTGTACTGTGTGTCAAATGTAAGAGCTGAACTGCTGCTGTAGTGGAACACAAACGGTGATGGTGATAGCGTAGGTGTGAGAACCCAGGTGGAATCTGTTGCAGACGGGAGGAATCGTAGCCGTTACTCACTGTTGTATGCACTGCTCTGAACTGTGCTGGCTGCTGTGCCATTGTGCTGGATGTGATTCAAAGTGGGATTAATCTTTACAAGATGCTGGCATTCTGACTTCATTTCTTACAGATTAGGCTGAAACTTTTTCTGTTTGGGCAGGAAAGCATCAAAGTGTTGCAGCCTGTAGCTGTCTCCTGTGCCTGTGGGTTGGAGAAGGGAGGAGTCCCAGTTCTGAGATGCTAATTCCCTATAATGCTCCAGAAACTGGGAACTTCCAGCAGCCGTGTCACTTATCTTTAAAAAAACCAGCCAATGAAACAAACCCCTAAAGCCAAAGACAGTGCTGCTGTTTCCTGGCTGGTTTTGCTGATCATATAGAGTCAGCCAGATTTGGATTCATCTGATAGCTGAAACTTGTCTGTTAGACGTATTGGGAACACTGGAATTAGATGTATAAGAATAAAGCAATGACATTTTTAAGTGGAGAACTTACCCAGGTATGAAGTCATTTACTGCCACAGTTGGCTCAACAGGACCGCTTGACTATAAAATATGACTGAAACCTTCTTCCTGACATTCACTTAGCTAATTTTTGTAAAGCTCTTTCAAGGTAGAAATAATCGCTGAAATGATTCCAAATTCTATGGATGCCCCTCATCCCTGGAGGTGTTCAAGGCTGAATTTGTTGAGGCTTTGAGCAGCCTGATCCAGTGGGAGGTGACCCTGCCACAGGCAGGGGAGTTGGAACTGGATGATCTTTAAGGTTTCTTCTAGCCCAAACCATTCCATGATTCTATGATTCCAGTTGAGCTGTTTCAGTTGTCCTGTCCTCTGAGGACTAGTCTGAACTTTATACCTGTTTTTGTTTGGTTGCTCACACTTGGGTTACTCAGCCCAGCCTTGTGTTACAGCTTTTCTTACCTTCTGCTCCCTTTTTCCAGCAGTGCTTCAATGTTAATCTTCTGTTTTCTAATAGAAGAAGAAAATGGATGCTGTTGTATTAACAGATAGAATCTTTCTGTGACTCATAGTGTTGCTGTTGTATGTTGGACATACAATTTACTGATGAGCTGGGTTAAATCGCTGTGTTGTGAGTGCTCTCGGACACCATTATCCCTTCTGCTGTTCTTCCCACATTCACTTGAAATAGGGAGTGATCCATATTTGTTCAATGCAGCATTCTTGTAATCAGACTTCAGTGACTGTGATAACAGATACTGCCTATCACACAGTTGGACAGTGAATCTCTGATCATTACTTATCTGAGCATAGATGTTTTGCCCTAGGCAGCTGGTTAGATAAATTCCTATCTTTATCTTTTCATTTTCTAGATGTTAGCAGTGTGTTCCTTTTTCTGTGATACCTCTCTTGGAAGCTTTTGCTCTGAAGATTGTCTGTAGAGGTTCCTTAGTCTTGTATAGTATCGGCCTAGGGATCTGGAAGGAATGTGCAGTTTGGCTTTTGCTGGATGCTGCTGTAGGTACTCCTGGTGCTTTACAGCGTGCATGGGAGAGATGTCAGTAATTGCACTTTGCAAGGCAGACACAGTGAGACTGAAATTAGCAGCACCTTTTGCCTCCTAGCATCTTTCCTGCTCAGGCACAGTGGAGTTTCTCACTGTTGAGACAAAGCCTAGAAGCCCATTTTAGAGCAGATTCCTTTTACTAACAATTTACCATCCTGGCAGCTGCTTAAGGAGCCACTTGTATGTATTAACTCTGCTAGAATGTGTAATTACAGCTGATTTCACCCATGAAATGTCTCTCATTTGTTCAGTTCAGAGGATGGATTAATCGCCCTCAACTCGGTAGAATAACTCTGAGAGGGCGGAGAGGTGTGAAGCCACATGCATGTATGGATTTGTTAGAACCAGATGCTTTGGAAGTGCTCAATAACTGCAGCAGGGTTAGTGATTCATCCCACAGCGATTGGAAGGTTTGGTGTTCACTTCAACAGGACTGTGGTTGGAGCAGTTCATGATTGTGGTGGACGTGAGTGCTGGACTTGCTGTCACAGAGTCATAGAATGGTTTGGGTTTGAAGGGACCTTAAAGTTGATCCAGCTCCAACCACCCTGCCATGGGCAGAGACAGGGACTGTGGGTTGCATAGCATCACTGCACCAGCCTGATTGTAAATGTATAATTGAAGATTCTGAGACAGTAAGCTAACAAAAATATTCCCTCGTATTACAAATAAAGCTACTTGGCAAAATAAAAAGGTGAAGTTTATACCTAGCTTAGAAAAAATTAAAGGCTTTTCCTAATAATTTTATTCAGATCACCAGTGAGTTACAGAAATGAAGCTGTTTACTTGTTTGCTTTTGCCATATCCCTTTGGTTTTGTCATTAATAATGTATTGTGAATTTCAGTTTAAAGCTAAGCAGAAATTCAGACTTTTCTCAGAGCCAGTTGAAAATGAAACATAGCTCCAATGGACTAGTTTCCTAATTCAAGTTGAAAAAAAGCCCAGTGATTCAAAGTTGGTGTGTGAGAAATCTTGATAATTAGAAAATTATTCTTCCAGCTCACAGCTGACAGGGATGGTAAATCTCACACACACAAAAGAAAGAAGAGGAAGGAGTGGAAAGCAAATTAGTAGCTCCTTCACTGATGGGGAAAGCTGGCAATGAGGTGGTTTCTCTCATCTATTGACATGTGTAAATGAGAGTCTGTTAATATTGGACCTGCAACCAAAATGGTAAAAAAGGAAACCATCACCAAAAAATCAACCAGTTCAGTATGGTCGGAGTGTGAAGGTAAATCTTTGGGCTGTGCTGTAAGCCAAACACTCTACAGAACCCACTTGAGCTGTCGGGCCTAGTCAGTGCTACCATGTCAGAAACCCCCCACAGGTCACTGAGGCAAGAAACATTTGTTTAGTGCAACCTCTTGGTTCAGCTCACGGTTTTCAGGCTGGAGGATGCGTGTGTGTGGTATGGGGTGAAGTCAAACCAAGGGATCGGCTCCTCAGTTGCCTTATGACAAGAAGACGTTGTGTGGTGAGGTTGTCACTGGCACTCAGGCTGTACTGAGCACTGGAGAGGCCATCAGGAGCCCGTCCCTGCTGATGTGGGCAGTGAAGGGTACTCTGAGCAGCATGTGGGGTGAGAGATGTTGTTTAAGTCCTGCTCCTGAGATAGAGCCAACTTCCCTTGCATAGGAGGCCTTGCTCTTTTTCCAGATAGTGGAGCTGAGTCTGAATTCTTTGCCTTTGCATAGATAAGGAAGGTGTGGGAATATAATGGAAGACTGGCGAGGAGGAACCATGGGTGTGCTCGAGTGACCTTGCAGTTAGGATGCAGAAAAACTTCTACTAAATGTCATTTAGCCTTGTGTGCCTGATGAGGTGAACCCCAGTGTTTAGGTAACATAGGCCTTTGAAACTCAAATTCCAGCTCTGCCAGGGGAAAGATCAAAGGACTCTGCCCTCCTCTGAAAAAATGAGGGAAAAGCAGCAGTTCTGGCTCATGCTTTCTAGCAAGGACCAAGCTCCAAGGTGCCTGCGTTCCTGGTTGCATCCCCTCTGCCCGGGTGCTCTTTCGCAGATGCCCTGCATTGTGAGGTAATGAGGACAAATTTATTCTTTTCCTTTTATCCATGGCTTTGTGGCAATTTGCCTGTGTTTGATTCACATGGATGGGCTATGTCACTGCTGGACATGGGAATACTCAGAGCTTAGACCCCATCTTGTTGGCTTTTCCTGATGGATTTGGCTGTTGTTGGCTAGCAATAAGAATTCATGACTGCATATCTCAAACACTTGCTTTGTTTCCCTTAACAAAAAGTAAAGCAAGTTAATGTATTCTGGTAGCCAGCACCCTGCTTCGCAACAAAAAGCATTTCCCTGGGTACTTCTGCTTCAGTTTTGACTACCAGTGCCGGCGAGGGGCTGTGGACCACTCTGGAGCTGCTCCGAGCTCAGCATGTGCCTTGTTTCCATAGTGCGGGTGTCATCAGCTCGAGGGCTGGTGGGTTTTAATCAGGCCTTTCCTTTTCCTGTTTGCACTCTGCTCCATTTTCCTATTAAATGGTGATTGCACATTGTTGAAGAAGGCAGTCAAGTGTAAATTTCATTTTTTGCTTCAGCTAATGTTGCTGTTAGAGGTGGCTTTGCACATCTGTGAATATTCCCTCAAGGAGGAGGAGGAAAATCAATAGATGTAGCTAAAATGTTCAAAAACAAAACAAAAAAAAAGAGGCTGAGGGGGAGATTCGGAGGTAGGGGGAACTGCTTTGTTTTGGTACAGAAACTTCCTGGTTTCATCTGCTCATAAGGGCTTGTGATCATTTTGCTCTGAGGTTTCTCAGACCAGGCAGAAATGGTCTTAAGGTTGTTTTTTTTGTGTGTGTGTGTGTGAATTTAGAGATGGAAAGCAGTAGAAGACACTTTCTTTGAATAAAAGAATCTAAGCGGGAAGGAAATCTTCCTTTTATTTGGATTCTTGTTTAAGTAAATGAGAGGGGAGTGCATTTTGGTTGGGGTGAAAGTTCCATAAGCTGCTTCTCTCCTATGTCCTGTGAATTCAGTGTCTTAGTCGTTGTGCTGGGGATGTGTTATGAGGCGTTAGCACATTCTGTTGATGCATGATGTACATAGTATGTTCCTGAGTCTCTGTTCATAATGTTGCAGAAGAAACCAGGTAGCAATTCCTTCCATTACTGTGAAAGAATGGGTTTTATGCAGCAGGAAGCACCCAGGTATGTGTTGTTCTCCCTCCTCTGCTCACCCTGAAAGCATATTCAGGTAACCCTCATGAGTTCAGAGTAACTTTTTGTTATCCAGAGGGACTTCTGTAACTTCTGAGCCACAGTGTGGCTTCTTGCCTTGTGCTCAGTTTTTGGTAGCAACTGTTGATTTATTCTTTTAACATATATTTCACTGGTGGCTGGTTTCCTTTTATCATCACCCTTTCATTTGCCCTGAAGTGTTTGAGCTGCTTGTATTGCCGAGATTCTTCTTCCCTTCTGTTTTTCCCATTCTTTTACACACAAACACTTTGTTCTTGTAGTCCCTTCTGTTTGTCATTTGTCTTCCTTGCTTAAAATCCAGGTGCTAGTTACTTTTTGGCTCCATTACAGCTGCAACCCCCAACCCACCTTTTAAGCTGCAAGCATGACTAAGGACAACAAGGCAGTATTTACTTTCCTCCTTCCTTCCATGATGTTTGTATTCATTTATCTTCCTGCCTTTTAAACGAAAGGTGTTCTGTGCAGCTGCTGTCTCCTTCCTCTGTCTCATAAAACTTCTCCGATACTTGAGGCTATAAAAAACTAGTTGTAATCTGCTTTGTGATTTTCTTTAGAGATTTGTTATCTGTGTGCTGCCAGTAAAAATGTGTCGAAACAATTTAATTTATAGGGAATTCTTGTTCATTTCTATGCGGTAGTTCCTGCAGCTAGAATTGTCTGTCTCTTCACAATGTGGACGTGCATCTTTATCACCTCAACTTCTTTGCATGCTTTCTTGTTACTGTCTTATTGCATTCTGGATAACTCACAGTTCTCTCTAATGCTGCGAGAATGTCTGTCTGCTCCACAGGAACCAGAGACCAGCAGAGAACATCTGTTGGCTTAAACCAACACAACCATGATGAGCAGTGATGAAGCTTTAGGGTGTTGTAGAAGTTCAAAAAGGGAGTGAAATGTTAAAGGAAATAAAATACGTTTGGGTCTATAATTATAATGGTACCATGCTTGAGTTGGGGAGTGTCTGAGCTACAAGTTGCCAGTGATGTGGGAAATATTCTACAGAAGTTTAGCGTTCTGCTCTTTGATTTTTCCAAAGGCATCTGCCTTGGCTGCTGTTGAACGCAGAGCACTGGGCTAGTTTCAATTTGGTCTGACCCTGTGTGACTGCTATTCCCTCAAAACTACTATTCACAGCAACAATCTTTGCAAATGAAGTATGTGTGTACTCAGAGCGAAGTGCGATAGTGTATAAATGTTAATAATAATGTAGATGGGTGTTCAGGAAGCCCTTCTTTTGCATGACAAGAGAGTTAAACAAGTTTCTGTACGCCAGGAATATTCTAAGGAATTGCAGATTATCAATCGAGCAAATTCACTCTACTTGAGAACCTGCTGGGTTTGAATCTGTTAAGTCACCTTACCATTCGCAACATGAATGTGGGTTTAATTCACTAACTGTTTAAATATGTCATTCTTCACGAAGAAACTTTAGCATTCAAAGCCTTGCGCGTGTTAAATTTTCATGGAACGTCTTCAATTAAAATGAAGCTTTTGGAGCTCACACTGTTTATATGCAAAAAATGGTTATCGTCATAAAAATCCCAGGAGGGGAGCAGAAAAATGCAATAGAATTCCACACTGTTTAATGTTCATCACCCTCGGGTATCTAGTAGATTTCCACTAACTAAATGCGAATATGAATTCCATTTGCTTTAGTAGCTGAATCTGCTTTATCAGCCAACTTACTTGTGCCGCAGCTCATGGAGAGTCTATTATGAGTATCTCCTTTTGAAATGCATTTGTATTTGTTCAGTTTTCTCTCTTTACTTTCTTCAAAGTGGTTTATTTCCAGTGATACGCCTGAACATCTTCCATTGGTTTATTTGATCAGTTCTTGGCTGCCTATCCTCCTCATCTCTGCACAGAAGATGCTTTGTGGAAGGTCTGTAAGGAAGCAGAAGTGCAGTTCTTGGCTTTGCATTCCCTCCTCTTCCCTACTAGATTGCTAGACTGCAGCCATATATTATGAAATCTAATATATGGCTCAGCTGTGTAAAGTAAATCTACTTTATCTGATAAAATACACTAAATGCCGTTACCTGCTGTCCTTGACCACAGGTTACTGAAATGCTAAAGTTATCAGAAAGCTGCAGATTTTTAGTTTTGGCTTTGTAGTCATGGTTCAAAACGTGGCCGCATCTTTGTCTCCTGGACTCCTCTGCCAGGGCTGTGTCCAGATTTCCCTATACAAAGAAGTTGATGCACCAGGACAGGCAGAAAATCAAAATGCTTCTCCTGAAGGTATCACTATGATGTCCACCGGTCAGCACCACCCACTGGCCATCCTTTGGAAACCAGAGGCATTAGGAATTGCCTCTAGGATGGCTCCTTCTGTAACAGCAGGGCATGGCCAATTTCCTCATCCATAGTGTGGCAGCAGAGCCACCTGGGTTTGTTTCCTATCATTTTTCTTTTGCAATCTGAAATTTAGGTAATTTCCCTCTGACCTGGGTATCTACATCTCAGACCTGTATCTCTCATTTATTGTCTTGCACTGGGGCTACTGACACTGTGGAAAAATTTGACGATTTCTTTCTCCTGCCAATTCTTTTATGACAATTCCTGGGCTTTTTGGAGACTTTTTTTTTAACTCCCTTTTAGAGAGGAGATAGTATTTGTGCCTTGGATGTTCTCTTGAGAAACCTTTGGGTTATGAGTATTCTACGTGTCCATAGATACCCATGGAAATCCTACTGCCCAATTTTTTTTGCATGTTTAATATATAAGCTCTGTAGATAAGCAGCATTGTGACAATCTCACTAAATACAGTGTTGTACAGATGAGTGACAGAGGTACGGGGGAGGTTTAGTGAATTGCCCAAGGTTAAGCTGAAAGCCGAGGCTCAGTGAAGCTTTGAACTTAGATCCATTGAATCCCGGATAGGGTCTCTAACCTGTTTCCTTCTTACACGTGTTGCTGTTGCAATTAATTTATAACCATGTCATGAAATGCAAAATACTCCAGTGGCTGAACACAAGAGAGTTGTTCTAGCAATTTTGGATGGAATTTACTTTTAAGAACTGGACAAACACTAATAAATATTTTCAAAGTATAAAAGAAAGTGTGAAATAAATTGCTTTTCAGTCTTAGCTCAACCTTCAGGCTAATGTTCTCCCTGTTGGTAACTGCATACATGCAGTTACATGAGAGATTTTATAAATTGTTTTGATTTCTTGAGACCAAAGGTGACCACTTTATGGAGACCTCTCTGCCACGGTCACTGTTGTGGAGGCCTGTTATATCTGCTGAATTGTTCTTTGGTCAAAATGTGTGTTAGGTTTTTCTAAGGGGGGGCTAAACTGCTGACACTGTTGTTTAACACTTTAATTTTCCAAAGTGATTTTGTCCTTTAAAGTTTGTTTGAGTTTTTTATATGAGCAGAACCCATCTTAATACTGCAGAAATTCCTCAACATACCATGTCCTGTTGAGATACAAGGTCTGCTACATTTAGTCTTGCAAAAGCAACCAGATAACTTCTTAGATAGCTCAGAGTGCCTGTGAAATGCCTGTCTCTCTGCCTTCAGATACTATTGGAGAATTCTCCATATTTTGTGACGTTGTTTTGGAAGTGTCTTCCATACTTAGCACTCTGTGTTGCCATTCTTTGATTTCCAGGCTTAGTGTATCCTAAATAGAACCAATGCAAAAGTGTTTGTATTATTTTCTTTGATGTTTGCACACAAATTTCTGTGGGTGAGCATTATCAACGGGGCTCTGCATGGAGCAGTGATGTTTAACCAGGCGCTATCGCAGGCTTATGGATGATTTAAAACTTAAATTTCCTCTTTCCTAAGATGTGCTGTTACCTGTGGAGGCCATAATTCATGGCTTCATGTGTGCATTGACATGCATGCCCACACACACTTCAAATTGGAGAATAAAATGTATAATTGCTGGTAAGTTAACAGTAAGTGCTTCAACCACTCAGCCAGCAGCCCTCCGGTTACGGGTGTGTGTCCTAGCTGGACAGGTCTGCTGCCCCAGTTTTTGTGGTAGTTTTTCTCAAGCGATCCCTTTCCCTGCTGCACAGGGGCTGGGGAATGAATATATTTGGGGAATATTCAGAACAGAGGGTGGAAAATGCCCGGTTCTAGTCTCAATTCCAGGCACAACCGAGTTTTGGGACAGCTGGATGTTTCCACTGAAATTATCCATTATGAAATTAATTTCCATCTCTCTGGTTAATTATCACTGCTATCCGCGGCAAACACACATGAAATGAATAGGGAATTTTCACTCTTGTTTTCGCAGTGTCTCTGCCGGCTGTGTAGAACAGCACAGATCCCGTGTTTGTCAGGGGACCCTCCCAGGCACATGAGCTCTGCATTTAATGGGCTTGAAATGCTTTAAGAAGAGACATGGCTGGATGAGAAACCTCAGTGTTTTCTGCACACCTGTTTGGGGTGAAACTTCATCGGAATTGTTCAGAGAGAAGGCAGCCCACCCCAGTTCGTCTCTCTATACCTCTCTACAACTACCTGAAAGGAGGTTGTGGAGAGGAGGGTAATGGCCTCTTCTCCCAAGTGACAGGGGACAGGACGAGAGGGAATGACCTCAAGCTCCACCAGGGGAGATTTAGGCTAGACATTAGGAAAAAAAAATCACATAAAGGGACATTAGGCATTGGAACGGGCTAGCCAGGGAGGGGGTTGATTCACCTTCCCTGGAGGTGTTTAAGACATGGGTGGATGAGGTGCTGAGGGACATGTTTTAGTGTTTGATGGGCATGGTTGGACTCAATGACCTGGTGGGTCTCTTCCAACCTGGTGATTCTATGATTCTTTGATCTCCTGTATAAAACACAAAAAAGAGTGGAAAGAGCCGACTACTTGAGATACGACCTTTGCTTGAAGATTAGAATAGAAGCTAAGCTGCGCAGCTGTTCTTTAAGAGCAGACTAAGCTTTATATTTACACAGTCACAGTTTATGGGACCCAGAGGAGAGCAAACAGGAGACTTAGAACCTACCTTTAAAAATAAATTAGATGTTCCTAAAGGCAAGACACTTACAGCTATTACAGTCTCATATTTATTTGTAGTCTCTTTTCCCTTCCATTTACATTTAGATCTACTACTATGCTATAAAGTGTAATCATGAGGTGGTTTTACCTTATTTTTTGAAGGCATTGAGTTTTCAGATTGATTTTAAAAAATGCAGGGCTACCAGCAGAACCTTGTGGTTGATTGCACTGGATATTTCAGATTGTTTTTAAAAATCAATGCACATTGAGTCTTGTACAAAACCACACTAATTTCTTGTAATGAAGGTGGAAGTCTGGCACCTGCAATCTTCTTGGCAGTCCAGGTTTTACCTTCTGACGTCAGAACTCTGCTGCTGCACGCAGCCTTGGTACCTTGTGCCGCCTAGGATTTCTGTCTCGCCCTCACTTAGGAAGGTGGTGAGAATAACCACAATTAGTTGATGTCAAATTGATCCTGGATTTCAGGATTCAGCAGGGAGTCTCATGAAGGCAAGCGAAGATCGTTCAGGCAGCTGTATGGATTAGTTAATGTCTCTCTTCGGGGCTTTCGCCTGGCTGAAAGATTTGTCTTGGGATGTCAGTGAAAACAGGCATTGTAATTAGCACTATATAAATAGATTTGATGTTATTTAACACGATTGCTTATGATGCGTCTATAGAAGCTTAAAAAAAAAGTAGAATGAACACAGGAAATGGTTTGAATATTGAATATCGATGCGCTGCCTTTTGGTACTTTTCGTGGAGCAAATGCCAGCGTGTCCAGGTTGTTTCCCTGCCTTACACCAGCATCTAGCAGTGCAGAAACTTTCTAAGTGCTGGAAGTAGTATTCTCTACTTAACAACTTGTGTAAGTCTTTGTAGGAAGCTTATATGTGTATGTTCAAACCAAATTGGCAGCACTTTCTTAGGGGATAAAAGAGCTTTTTTAAAAAAATCCTCAACCAAACCCAGAAATATAACTTGAGAATACACCAGCCTGGGCTGTAAAGACTGCAAATGGAATTTGTGCCTCACATTTAAAATAAATGCCACTACAAGCCTTAGGTAGCAGCAGTTGCATTTTCTGCTGTTGGAGTAAAAAATGCTGGTTACTGAAATGAGCAGTGATTCCTTGTGCTGAAGCATGCTGGGAGCAGTGAGATGGCTGAGAACTGAAGGGAAATGCTCTACGTTTGGTAGCGTGCGCATGTTTCATGGAGCGCTGGTATTTCGCAAGACGTTGTTCTATGGGCTGGGTGTTCCTTCATGTATTTGGTCATGGTTGGTATTGCTTATGTGACAGTTTCCCTGGAATTGTGTGCGTTGTGTGGCTCACTGGGGAAAGAATACCTTTTTAGTTTCAGATGCAACGTTTTATTTTGATTTAATAGTTTAATTCAGCCTTTAAAAAAAACACTCCGAGGAGCTGACAGACCAAATCTTTTTGCTCAGCCTTTGTTCCGTTGGTGATGGTGGCAGAAAAACAACTCTAAGTGTCTCATCTGGTTTAAGAATACCAACTCGCCCCGGTAAGCTTTGCAAGAACTCCCTGTGCTGTAGTCAATATTGGTGGTTTGAAAGTTCAGTGCGTTGTGAATGTTGGATTGTACCTTAATTCTCTTTAATTCCGAGGCAATGCTTTTATCTCATATACTGCACTCAGATGGATGTGATGAACTGTTTTGTAATTGATGAACTTGTGAACCCATGGTGGTATTCTGCAAACACTGCTGGTAAGCTACAAACATTGAATTTGTATTTTTTCCCAAAAAGATCCTTTAATATTTTAAAATCGATAGAAATCTTTCCATAAATTTTATAAAACCAAGATACGATTGTTTCACTGGATATCCTGCCTTCATAGAAACACAAATATTGGAACACCAGGATCCTGAAAATCCTGAAAAAAGGCTGCATGAGCAGCCTTGGAATGCATTGATTATCATTGTTGAGATTTAGAGAAGCATCAGGAAAGCACTAATGAGATCAGCTAGATCAGGCTTTTAAAATGCTCCTGCATGAAGTTTGTAACAAGAAATTACAAGTGTATGGATTTTTAAATCATTCCTACATATATATGTATTATATATATAATTGAGTGACTGTTCGTTAGACTGGTTTAAGTAATTCCAAGTAAACTTCTCAACATGTACTCATTTTGAGATATTAAAAAGTCAGACAATTAGCTACAGAACAGAAAATATTTACTCTTAGGCATGTGTGCCATGATAGTGTGATGCTGTACAGTAGGGCATGTCCAGAAACTTCCATGAATTTGAGTTTTTCTTCCACATAGTGTTTTAATTCAATGTGGGAATACCTTTGAACAGCGATAACATCAAAGAAAAACCTTTCTCAGGTGAGCAGTCTGTCAGTTCAGGCAGTGTACATGCACAAAACAACCTTCTTAAAATCCCGATGAGCTTCTGTGGGACTTATGAGGAGCGGCTGAGAGAGCTGGGGTTGTTTAGCCTGGAGAAGAGGAGGCTGAGAGGAGACCTCATTGCTCTCTACAACTACCTGAAAGGAGGTTGTAGAGAGGAGGGAGNTTTTTTTTTTTTGGTGGTTTTTTTAACCTTTCAACAAGAATGATGGCCATGTGTAGGTGCTGTTGTAAGTTACCTTATATATGTAATCTCATTTTATGCAGCAATTTAGAAAGCCTTTGAAGCACTTCCTAGCTGCCACTGGCCTGTAATGGAGAACCTGCAAGGATTCTCTGGTTTGGAACATCATTTACAGCCAGTACAGCTGGTACATCCGCTCTGTTTAGAGCATCACTAAGCAGTAGTCAATCTACAGGTAAATACTGGCATTTGAGTACAACGTTGTTTGTTGCTGTTTGTGGAAGTAGATCTTTTCTGTATTCTTGCAAGCTCTTGGTGAATTTGTGAAAGTCTATTAGTGATAAAATTACGAGATTTCAGCTTGAATCTCTTTTAAAAGTTTTCAGGAAAAGACAAAAATTAATTTTTGTTCTTGTACTCATTAATTTGATGAGAGGTTTGGCTTAAGGTTTTGTGCAAAAGCGAGAAGGATTTCACCAAGGAAGATATTTCTCTTGTGTTGCTTCCTATTAACAAGTCCGCTGAGACTAATCCTGTGCAGGCATTAGAGGAGAGACTTGTGCAGTGGCCAGCTTCGTTAGCAAGCATCGTTAGTCTGGTACGCCCAGCCTTTGGGGATGGTGCAGCTGTGAGTGCTTGGACGATGCATCCAAAGGAATCAGTGCTTTAACAGCAACTCTCCCCTTTTCAACTACCCTCCTTTAATTTGTTGGGTGAGTTTGCAGTATGGGAGTCCAAGTCCTTGCGGTAAAGATGGATTCCCCATTTTCAGAGAAAGCCTCGCTTAGCTTTGTGTTCTGCTACTAGAAGTGAGCTTACACGAGGTACTAGTAAGATTATTTATTGTACCTTCCCTAGGACTGTTGACATTTCTTTATCCTTCAGTAAACTGTGTGAAATCTGGGAGAAAATTCCTCCCTTTATTCTGAGTCACTGGGTACATTTCTGCTAAATACCTGGAGTAACCAAAGAGATTGAAACTTGTAAATCCTCCTGCCTCTGTCTGGATTCAGTGGCAACAGAGAGAGCTGCCAAATGTAGATTCCTGATCGCTTCTTTCTCCTTTTTCTCCTCCGTATTCTTTCAGAAAATAAATAGGATAGAAAAATCCCCTATCTGACTTAAGATGATCTCTCCTCAAATTTTGATCTGGGAACCTACGTGTTAGGAATATTTAAACAAGCAGTGCCTGAACTCATAAGTTGCAAGTGTTACACAGACCAGTGTCTTCCCCCTTTGTTGTCTTTCCAAAGATCTAACAGACTCTTGAATAAAGAATGCAAAATTGTTTCTTCTTTTACATCTAGTTCTTCATCTTTCTTGTTTCAAAGATATTTTCTGATCTGCGTTCATGTAATCATTTGCTCCCACAGGAGTGATTGGATACTGCCAAAGCATAGAGAGCAAAGTCCTTGAAACAACTGAGGGAGGAAGACAACTTACTACAAGAAAAATGCCCTGGGACATGAATTGCTTTAATTAAAACCTTCAGGCAAAAGTTAGAAGTCTCAAAGTACATCTCATGTAAATGAGATGGCAGTTCCTTACTGCTTTTTAATGTTGTTTGATGTGTCTTACAGTCGAACAAATCTGTTTTGCAGTAGTTATACACCTACCATATAAATTCATGTTTTCATATTGCCATATGGATGTTAAGAAGCCTATTTATGCACAAGAATCACATTCCCAAATCCAGTATTCTGTGCATGAAAGCAACAGTTGGAGGCTAAACACTGTTAAATTGACCATTAAAAAGAAGTGATTTTACAGTAACTTTCAAAGTGGGAGTCTCTTTCATGCGTTGCGGGAGGGAACAGTTTTCTCTGGGGCCTCCGGTGATTTATATGTGTAGGAAAAGCCCTGTCAGGGAGATCAGTCAGTACTTAAAAAAAATTAATCCTGCTACTTGTCTCTTTAGTGATGCTGTGTAGGATAAAACAGCCCAGGTATTCTTTTTTAATAGGCGCTGATAAGTACCTTGTGCTGGTGTCTGTATACACACGCTCAGGTATATAAATATACATGGATTTTATTAAGTCTCCACTAGCAGGGAGATACCAGTCTCTCATTGGAGGGTTTCTGCTTGATATCCCGATGCTGTGGTTCTTTGTTGTGCCTCCAGTTACACTGGAGAGCAAAATATCACTCCCCATCTCTTCTCCCCCCTAATTTTTCTCGAGGCATGCTGCCTGATACTAAACCTCGGGAATAATGACAGAAATGAGTCATTATTAATAAGTTAACCTCGACTGCGTAGGGCTTCACTTCTGTCAGCCTTGCTGAGTTTGATGTGTACTTGCCTTCCAGAGAAAAATAAAAAGGACGTTCTGCACGGCATAGCCATGGGGATCTCTTTATAAAATGTTCTGCTTCTGCTTAAGTGGCTGATGGTAGATTGGAAAGATTTCATTGCTGCTTGATGGCAAAGTGGTGCTTCATACTTCACTGGAGATTTCTGAACTCCATCAGTCCTTTCCTGCTAGGAGTCAGCAAAGCATGGGAGATGAAGACCAAGACTAGAAATAAAATATAATTTTGAAAGTATCTGAATTTTGACCCTGTGATTTTTCTGCCTGGCAGTGAAAAGCTTGCTCACCTTCTGCATTAACACTTTGCCATTATCAAAATATCTACGAGCCTTCCTTGCAGAGTGAGAAATGGGTGAATACTTTTGCAATATTTAGGATAATGAAGTGTAATTTGGGTATCTTACTGTAACGTACAGCTTTAGGCAGAGGCCTTCCTGTCAGGAGGACTCTTTGTATCTTCAAATAATATTCAACCAAGTGTCATTATAAGCACACAGGGAACCTAAACTTGTCTCTAGTGTCTTCCCATACCCATTAGCATCCCAGAGATTTGCTCTGTAAATGTGCTTTATCAAAACTCCTAGTTTATCCTGCCGCAAAATCCTTCGGTTGCCTTTCTTTGGATGTCTGGTGGTATTCATTGTGTGGTGAACCTCAGACAAGAATATTCTGCTCACTTACATTGCTGGCTGCTAGTGTGGCAGCAAGTATTATTAGTAGTTATTGTTGTGTATGGATTTGCATTTTCAAGCTGCATTTCATTGAAGGCCGTTAATGATCCATTAGGTTTATTTATTTCCAGGAGCTTTGGCAGAGATGGATGTAAGCGAAGTCACAACAACCATCTAGATGTCTCAAAATAGGAGTCCTGGTTTCTTGCCATGTCCTGCTTGGTTTTTTTGTGATCTGGGCTGGTGGTGTGGTTTAGGTACAAGTTAGCAGGTGAACATTTTATTGTGCCTGCACTGCCTCCTCGCGATGAAAGATCAGGCATGTTGAGGTGTTGAATATTGGTGTAGTGTTGGTTCTGTGTATATATAAGGTTGTCGGTTTATGGCTGTTAATCTTCCCCTTGATGTAGACAAGCCAGGTCACCAGGTCCCAGGTTCTTCAGTGTTGTGGATCTTGTGGCTGATGGAACATGGTGTTCTTCTTGCCTCTGGGGAGAAAGGAGTGTTTGCACAGGAGATTTGCGCCCTACATTGCTGTGCTGTGTAAGCAAAGAATCCTTCTATCAATTCATACAAGAACTAACCCTGCCTTTTTAAAGGTCATTTCTGTCTCAGTCAGCTCTTAAAGTTCAAGAGGAAATAAACTGCTTAGAGTTGGCATTTTTCAAGTCAAGTGTCAACTTTCCAAGCCCCCAAGCCAGTGAGTGCGGAGGAAGGAGAGATTAATAAATGAGCTGCTTGGTTGATACAGTGATTGTGCAGAAACGTTCCCTTTTTTCTTTCCTCTTTGTGGGGCTTTGGGAAGAAATAGAACATCGCTGAAATATCTCACTTTCACTTTTCACTTTGCAATGCAAAAGTATCCAAAGCTCTTCAGAAGTGCTTCTTTTCTCATTAGTCCACTGACAGCAAGCGGGGAGTTTGTCAGCTCCGGTGAAGTAGGACACAAGGAACATTTTATGACAATGCCAATACCTAAAAGCTCCTTTAACCACAGAATCTTATTATCCAGTGAGAATAAAATGCACTTTCAGAAAGTAGCTGAAGGGCGAAGTCTCTAAGCAGGTGCTTGCCCTTAACTGCATCGACGCCTTTTCCCATGCAGGAGAGAGTGGATCGATGAGGAAATAAACAGGAAGAATGAGCTTTATTAATGAGGTACAATGAAGGCAGCGGGGGAGATGATAATGGAAGGCAGGTGGTAATCGAAGGGCATGCTGAGCATAGACCATCTATTGGCCGCCAAAGTGCCTGTATCGAACATGGGAGATGTGGGCTATGGAGGGACCAGCACGGCTAACCCTGGTGTCGGGTGGCTCCAGAGAGAGCGAGCTGTGCGTCCCCTTTATTGGGTTGGGATTTTAGCGTCAGTCTTGGCAACTTCTTCCTTGGGCGTTTGTTTTGCTGGCTCATGTAAGTTCTCGTTGAAGATTTTCTGCCTAAAATTGCCTTCTGTTCTTCATGAAGGAAGTTGCAAAAGTAAACACATCAGCAATATTCTTTCTTGCTTTACTTTCCAATAAAAAAAGCACTATGATGCAAACAGTTTTTTTAAAGTGATACCTAAATCAACCTTGGCAAGTGTCTCTGCATTTTCTCATTGAATGAATGTTTTAACTTTCTTGTTTTGGCACATTCAGCTATGAATTCTTAGTGTAGGGATGCTCTGCCTGCCCATCATATTATGAAAAATGGTAGTGATAATGTGTAAGGGGTTGCATTTCTAAATGGCTTTAAAATAGGAATAATTTTTTGTTTTTCTTTATATGCAGGTGGCCACTTGATGTGCAATCACACATGATGTTTTTTATGCCCTTTGGGTTTTTATGTAGTTCATGTTCTGTTTCTCTTGATGCTTATATACAAGGAGAGCTCTTTGGGTCTTTGAAATTTTTCTTTTGTAGTCCTCATTACTGTCACCCGAGATGGCTGAAAATGAATATTGTGTGTCTATTAACCAGAGAGAAAATCACAAGCAGGTCTCTTCTTGAAGGAGAAATCAATTCATGGCCCTTTTAGTTCCTGTTCCCATTATTACAGGTCTACATGAAGAGAGGTGCTGCAAAGAGCCTTGGCTGGCGAGGTAGCACAAGGTGTGAATCAGCTTTATTGTTCTGGTCTGTAACATCTGCTGCTCCTGTCCCCTCTTTCTGTATCCATTGAACTGCAGAGGTGATGCACCTCAGCCACATCTTTATCTGTGTCTGTGGGATGCCTGTGACCTGCAGCCACTTTTTATCTCTTCTTTGGTGCATGATCCTTTTTCACTGTTCTGGCTGCACAGTGACCTTTGGTCTGTAATGCAGTGCTGAAGGCATGAAGCAATTCTCTATGGAAACACCATATCTGTTCCAAACACTGAGAAAACCAGAGCACAGGTATGGTCAAATAAGGCAGTTAGGCCTTAATTCTGTCATATTAGGAGGGTTTTTTTTTCCTTTTCTTTTTTTCAGGGGATGCTTATGGTAACAGAGACAGATCATCTGGAGCTCTTGCTGCCATAGCTAAGAGCTGGCTGACTGCAACTGTGAGAACAGAAACTTTTTTTCCAGCTACTAATTTAGTTTGAAAATCAAATATGACTCGTGTGGAAGAGATCAAATGACAACTTATTCAAGGAAATGCAACAAATATGTGCACCTGAGTAAAATTTAAGCTAAATGAGATCTGTTGGTGTGCATTAAGAATAAGCAAACCCTCTTTTTAAACTTTTCCCTAGGTTTGCAATCAGATAAAAAAATCAGCCTGAACAAATGAATCAATGCCGGAAGCTGTAGGGAATTCTAATAAAGGAGCAAACATGCTCCTCACATTTGTGAGGAAATGTGATACTTCTCATGCTTTCCTCAGTTTGAAGCTTAAAGGTTTCTCGAGCTGAAGGTGATATCTTTTTGTGTTTAATAGCCCATGATGAATCTTCCTCCATTAATTTGTTTAGCTGTTGTATTGAAAGAGGCAGTGAACAATTACTCCTTCTTCCCTCCTGCCACTCATGGATTTGCAGACTCACGATTGTATTCATTCTTCTCAAACTGCTACAGAAAAATATAGTGCAGCCAAATATCTGATTTTCTGCATCAAATCAGTTTTTCCTTATTATGGAGTACAGACCAGAGTAATACCTGATAGGGACATGACCATTTTGGTGGTAAAGATTTATCGGGGTCACCATCCTCTGTTAGATGGAGAGGGGAGGAATGATGCCAGTGTGGTCAAGTGAGCATTAAAAAGCAGAACAGGAACAAGAATGATTGTGGTGTAAGAAATGCACGTCCAAATCACCATGGGCTTGGAGCTGGAAAACGAGCAGAAGAAGCAGAACTGATCCCAGTGTGACTGGAGGGTCTGGCAGTTGCCGTCCCTTCCTGGGAATGACTGAACACTTGGCATCACTTTGCACTGTGGGAAGCAATGTTTGCAAACAGCATTGGTAATCCCACAAAGCAGCAGTGTGATTGTGTTGATTTTGCTGTGGATGGACTCCCACGAAGGTGAAAAAGGCTCTGCTTCTTCCACGTCCCAGGAAAGAGAGAGGTGAAAGGATTGTATCAGCTGCTGTGTCCAAGGATGTCTCATAATGACTTTCTTGGGCAACTAAGATTAGCCCAAAGGGAGTTATCATGCAACCCAAATTAGCGGCTGTTGTGCAGCTTCGGGAGTGGTGACGTTTGGCTTGGAAAGGAAGAGGTGAGTTCTGCATCCCTCTGGGTGCAGGCATGGTGCTCCAGATGTAGATGTGATACTATGAGCTGTCACAAACCCTGCAGCTGAGACACTCCCTCATTTTGCAAGGGCTCCTGCTGCCTTTTAGTCCAGTGTAAAACTACTGGGTTAAAAGCACCCCAGGAACAATCTGAGCGATGAATTATGGTGCTGCATTGGTAAGGGAAGAAACTCCTCACACCAAACCTGCTGAATCCCTGCTGGACCACCATCCCTTCCCTCAAACATTTCACTCTTGGCACAGGGAGCTGGTTGATGCGTGATTTGCAGTGTCAATGGGCTGAAACCAAATTGCGTTGAACAGAGCTTTTCTTTATTGAGTGGTACAGAAACAAAACATCTCAGTTGCTGTGTCTTTAAATTAATTTCCCTATTCAAACTTCACCCCAAAATGAAGCACCTGACATCTCTGCTCAATTAGTGATTTTGAAACCTGCAACTGCTGCATATTTACTTGTCCACCTGACTTGTTGCTGTATAAAGTATTCATTATATAAAGATTGCATAGCATGTAGTATGGTTTTATTAAACATTTAAAAATATTGATGCAAGAGAATTGATGTAGCAGGGCTATAAATGTAGTTGTTCTGGCAGTTCTCCTTCCCCCGTGACAGCTTTATTCCTCTCGCCTTGTATTGTTTTAAAGGTTCTTAGAGCTAATGTGGATGGAAATTAGAGGCAAGTAGCATTCTGTGCCCTGCAGGTAAATCTGAGCAGCGTCAGGAGTCCAGATTCAAACAGTGCTGTGGATTTCTGGATGGTAACAGGGAAAACAAACAGGGAATGTTTCAGGAATAAGTTTAGCAGGGCTTCATTATCAAGTGTGATCTGACATATCCTTTATATGGGAAGAAATCACTGCCTGGAAGCAGTTTCTGAGGAAGCAGTTTGCCTCCACTCAGCTGCCCACACCCCCCCGCTGAGCCAAGCAAGTGTGTGGTTGTACGGTGTTTCTTGGGTATTTGGAGAGCAGAGCTGCAGAGCAGCAGATATTCATGGTGTGATAGTCTGGCTTAGAAAGATCCCAGTCTCTTTAGTCTCATCTGACACTGGTGCTTCTGTGCTTTGTGGGTCTGTGTGTGCTTGTATACGTGCTCCCAATGGGTGTGTAGGAGAACAGGAGTAATTTAACTGGAATAAAGCTTACCCTATACTGGATGTTTAGGGGCAGCTTCAGCCAACTCTACTGTTTTTTTCCTCATTCCTCTCCTTAAATATATGTTCTTGTTTTTATTTTATTTTTTTTCCAGTTTAAAAGTAGTATTTACCCTATGTGGAAAATAGATGTGTGGAAGGTACCATCATGGTTGCAAGGAGAAGCTCTTGGAGGGTGGGAAATGCCAGAATTCAAGTCAGTTGACATACCCTTAGTCTAATTCCCTATACCATCCAGTCTTCGTGTTTCACTTGGCAGAGATGATGGATTATGTTGACTTAATGAGCAGCTACTTATGTTTTTCTACAGCAAAATTTAATAATTTCATTATTTTTTTCTTACACTAGCTCTGTTATTCCAGATGCAAACCAAGGAGAAAATGTAGCCTTATCCTGGGGATGCCATTCTGGAATTTTTAGAACTCACTCTTCCAGAACACTTAGCATTACCCAAGGCTTTGTATGTCATGAGTGGCTGATATTGATTTCGGCAGCAGAGTTGGTGCTCAGCACAAGGGGCTGCCTTTCAACAGTCCATAATATCAGCTAGGAGCTCTGGCATAGGCAAGAATTGGAACAATTTTTTTGGTAGACTTCCAGTCGCCTTAATATGAGACCATTCTCTTTAAGCAATTTCTGTGCTTCATTAATCTTCCAAATTCTCAGCAAATGAGGCAGAGATCCTGCAGAAAACAGATGCAGTTAACAGTGAATCGTGATTTGTTGTTAGGGCATGGTAGAAAAGATCATACATGGCCATGTTGTTTATGCCCAAAGACACAGTAACACTTAAAAAAAATTGTGGCTACAGGTCAGGTTATTTGGGCATGGAATTTTTAAGACCTTTGCAGTCTTAATATGCTTCCATAGGTTGTATTTAACAATTAGCAGGTCTGTGGCAATGCTTTGCCTAATGTGGCTTGGATCGTGGCAGACTCCTTTGACGTATGTTGAGTCAAAACAGGTGGGAGGTGGATATGAGATGTAGTTAAATTGGTCCTTGTGAGAAAGAAAAGCAAAGAACAGCAGCCTGTCTGAGGCTTGTCAGAGATAGCTAAGTGACTTCTCAGGCATCCCTTTACTTTTATCTGTGCCTGTGTCCCATGGGTAAGTGCTGGGGGGTAGTACTTAATGGGCTGGGTTTATTTATTGTCAACAAGTATCTGTTAGGAATTCTCTTCTGAGTCACCTAGACAGGTTTTCATCACATACCCTGGAGGGTTTTCACTGACAAAAGCCTCATGCTGAAATACTGAGTCCTTAGCTTTGAATTTTAGTGAGAATTATGGTGGGGGTCCATTACTGAATTGTTCTGCAAGAAATATTTTAGAGAATTTTACTGCTGTAAATTCATTCAGGTTGTCTTGGGTTCAAATATTAAAAAAAAAAAAAAGGAGAGACTGAACAGTAATATCCAATACTCATTTCAGTACTCATTTCACTGTGGATTACAGTAATGCACATTGGAAATGAAGTCTCATTGGGAAAGGTCATTTGAAACAGATCCACGGAACCTTCATGAAGCTGTAATGAGTCACGAGTCTGTAAGGGCTTGCTTGTTATATTGCAATGGAGGGTTTAATGTTTTGTTTTTCTCATCTAAATACTTCGGTCCTATTTATTTTATTAAGTTATTATCTAACTGTCAAGAGCCCAGAATTTCAGCAAAATTGTTTGCTGACAAGTTGGTTCAGCACAGCCTTTCTCCTACTCACTTCCTTCCCTACTTCAGGCAAATCTTTTTTTTTTCACTCTGCACTTTCAGTCCTTTATCCTTTACAGCTCCTCAGCTCTCATGCTGCCTATTCCCAGCTGATTTTTCTGCTCTCATGATAAGTGTTGGCTTGAATGCACAACAGAACTTGGAGATATTCATAATCACTGGCGATGTCCACGTCCCTGGTTGTCTCTGCTGTGTTGCTGGGCTTCACACCCGTGCTGGAGGGTTTGGCCTTGGACTTGGCTGCTTGCTGGGAGAGAGAACCCATACTGAGTTTAGAGCATTGATGGGACATTATTTACAGCACTCATAGTACTGAATTGGATTGAGAAAATTACCGTGCGATGCCTTCATCTCACTTGCCACTTTTAACTGTGCAGAATCTGAGACTCTTCTGACCCATGTGTTTAGGAGTGAGTGAGGTGGGTGGAGATGGACAGAGGTAGTAGGGGCTTCATCTCTGATGTGAGGGAGAAGCAGAAAAAGGACCAGTACAAAAAAAGTGAGAAGTTTTGACTTTCTTCCTCATATTTAGGTGCAGCCGTGAGTTCATCCAGCCCACAAATGTGATTATAGATTGGTAAACTGATGGGACCAACTGCATTATTCATTATGATTCCGATTGAAATGAAATTGTAGAGGGCAATTTTCTGTCTCACACTTCAAGGTCAGATGAGAGTATTTATTATTCCCTCTCTGTTTATCTGCGAATGCAAATTGAATTTAGTGATTCAAATTGATGAAATGTTAGAAATCTAAAACTCATCAGAGCTGACACGAAGAGAAATTACTGGGTAGAGCTGGCCAGTGGCTTCACCATCCCATGTTCAGGCCTCTGCTTTGATTAGTAATTATTACAATCTTTAGATTTTCTCATTCCCAGTTTTGTTTCAGTTGTCATTTTTGTTTTCAAAGAAAAAAAGTGTAATAACACTTTGAGGCATTTAGAATTTGAATTAGATGATGTAAATAAAACCAGCTGCATAGAGGATGCTTGGATCCTGGCTGGAGAAAAGGTTCTTGCTTGGGGTTATTTTTTGGGAACTTTTTTGTTTGGTTGTTTTCCTCCCTCCTGTGACAGTTCCCTTTCTCTAGTATTTGGCTCCCTTGCACTGTGCTGACCGTTCAAGGCTGATGGGGTGGGATGTGGAAGGGAGCGGCCTTTTCCCTCTTTTTGCTGAAGCTCCACGTTTCCTTCCTGACACATCGCCCCCAGGCCAACCTGCTTCACAAATAGGTGGTATTAGGAGAGCAAAAACTAGAACCTGCAAAGGGGACCAAATGAGCTTGGCTGTAAATAATCAGAATGGAGACATTCTCACCTCACTGTAATGCATTTCAAACGATCCAGTGAACAACTTGGCTCAGTCTGGTGCATCCACCTGTGTTCCAACAGCATTAACATAGTGTGAGTCCAATTCTCTGCAGAGCTGGAGACATTTTTAACTTGTAGGGGGAGGTGGGTGGAGAGGGATTATTCTTATCTCCGAGTGGACATGGAAAATCCTTATCAGTGAATGCTCTTTAAATATAGGCAGTACTCCTTAATTGCCATATGCCATGTACAAAATGATGATACAGAGATAGATGATACATGCTGTGCAGGCTCTATGCCATGGTAATAATCATAGAGGACTGTTGGTTTTAACTCCTACTTTTTAATTGCTTGCATTTTATTAAGGATGTTTAGTGTTTGCATTTTATTAAGGATGTTTAGTGTTTGCAAGCACTACAAAGGGAGTCAGTTTGCTCCAGATGCAAGTGTGTCTGACTTGTTGCTTCAGAGCAAGAGCCATGAGCATTTGGCCATTCCAAAAACCCTTAATGGATTTGTCTACGTAAGCTGTTATAAATCTCTTTGCGTATTCAACTATCAGCTTGATCTCTCCTGTAGCCTATTGTACTGAAGACAGCAGCATTTTCTTCTCCCAGGTGACAGGGGGCAGGACAAGAGGGAATGGTCTCAAGCTCTGCCAGGGATGGTTCAGTCTGGACATGAGGAAAAAAATTTTCACGGAAAGGGTCATTGGGCACTGGCAGAGGCTGCCTAGGGAGGGGGTTGATTCACCTTCTCTGGAGGTGTTTAAGGCACAGGTGGACGAGGTGCTGAGGAGCATGGTTTAGTGTTTGATAGGAATGGTTGGACTCGATGATCCGGTGGGTCTTTTCCAACCTGGTGATTCTATGATTCTATGATTTTCAAGTTAGTAAGCATAGAAAAAACAATGTGGGTTCAGTGGTTTTTAAATACCAGTAAAATTTTTTATTCACTAAATAAATGCTTCTAATAGAAGTTTGGCTGTATGAATGCTTCAGGTTTGGTGGCTTATACAAAGGGCATTTATGCTTGTAGTTATCTTGTCCTTGAAATACTTTACAGTCCAGAAGTCAGCGATGGGTGGATTTGGCAGACTATTCACATTTCAACTTAAAACCAAACCACAGAAGTCTCCCGTTTGTTAAGACATTGCTTTCATTTGCATCTTGACAGTGGATGTGGAAAGCACACTCTTCTGCGTAAACAGTAAATCTCACATTGAGTGGCTGATGAAATATTTGTTCAGGTAGAGCCATGCTGGCCTTTACATTCGTCAGTGTTCCTGGTTTTGGTTCCTCTGGGTTGCTGCGGTCAGCAAAGCCGCTGGCGTTGCAGTGAGTGTGCTGGTCCTGTAATGAAAGGAAGCAGAGAGCGCCTGATGTGAATTTCTTCTAGTAAATCCTAACTCTTGCCAGTCAATTTTGACTATCATACAGGGCCTGGGACATAAGCTGTGTGTTATTTCTGTTTGATAACTGTTCACTTTGAAGGAACTGCTTTAGTGCTTGATATATATGCTGCTGGTTAGGGAGTAAAATTAAATAGTATCTCAATGATAAAACATATTGTCAGCGTACCAGGGAAGAGCTCCAACAGTCTCTCTGCTTCTTACCCATTTCATCTGTCCGCGCTAGCAAAATAATTCTCTTCATGTTGTTCCCTCATTATAAATTGAGTAGGATTCAAGTCTTCCTTGTATGTAGAGCAGCAGCATGACATGTTAACTGCTTGCTTTTGAGTGATTTGCAATTTCTGGAAGCCTGATGATGGTGAGTTACAGAAAAGGACTTGGAGAAAATAACAAAATGTAAACCAAGAACAAGTTTGCAGATGTGACTGAAAATGTGGGAGAAATAAATAGCAAGAAGAAAACTTGTTTGCCTACTGACTGACTGTAATCTGTTTTGTCCTGTCCTGTTTTAAGTCAGATGATTTTTGTCATGATCTTCTCTATTCTGTTTTTCCTGTTTAATTCCTGTCCCAGCTGAGGGCAGGTCTTGTCAAGGCAGGTTGGTAGAGGCTGAGGGGGGAGAAGTCTGTGCCAGAAGAGGAGGTTGGAAGGAGCCTGAGGGAGACAAGGATGTTCTGCTGCTGTCTGCTGGACAGTATGAAGATACACTGGAGTTACCTTGTTGCTGCTTAGGCCTTCATGTTGGCTTAAAAAAACTGGAGGAGAGGAACTGAAATGAAAAATAGCATTTTTGTTCAAGCTCTCTGTTTCTCCCTTTCCAGTGTGGTTTATGTCTTTGTGTACTGTCTATAAATCAGTGGATATGTTGAGGAGGATGCAAGTTGTCAAACCTCAGGAATGGGCTTGCTTGTCTTCCTCCAAATGTCCTGCTACAGAACAATTTCCCTTGCTCCTTTGTGCCTCATTAGCTTGTGTGCTAACCTTTTTCTTTTGGACTGTGTCACGAAGATGTTGAGCGTTACAGAGTGTTTCTCTTTTCTGTTCTGTGTGTACAGCAGCACTGTCATCATGTTTTCCCTCTGTGCACCTCGGTGTTCTTCCCATCCACGCTCTCTGGTTTTCGACGCTTTCTCTTTGATGTGATCCTTGTTTCTGACAGTTGGCCCTGCTATGTGCAAGTGTCTCATCTTTTTCTGAGTTGCAACATAACCCAGACAGCGTTGCTCTTCTAATTGTCTCAGTGCCACCGTGGACCTCTCGTTCTCTTCTCAGGTTGATACGCAAACCGGTTCTGGCATCCTGTTTGCTTTTCCTGTTATTTTTTTCACATCTTGGAGGTGTTAACTTGGCTACTGGAAGGGTGGAATGGTTAAAATAGTGTTTTGTGGATCATTGCAGGGGGAAGCTGTCAGCCGTTTTTGTAATTTTTTGAAGGAGATTATTAAAATGTATCTTATAGCTTCGGTATTCACTCTCTGCCGTCATTGTTCTCAGTCTTTCAAAGAACATTCTGGAAAATGAAGTTTTATCATTAAGATTACATTGAAGTGGATTATAGAAGGGAAGAGCAAAATCTGAAGAGTCTCAACAGCTCAGAACAGAAAGATGTTGGCATCTCATTCACTGGGATGAGGAAGAGGGAACGTTAATAGGCTGATAAACAGAAATGACTTTCTCTTTAAGGCTTAAAAGGTTTACTTTGAACTTGCAGAGATTTTAAAAAATGCCAATTCTCCAACCGAGTGTCGAACAGAGAACTTGGGCCCTGTTCTATTTCATTTTTTTAATGCTCATTTTTGCACGAGTGATTACTTTTTGAAAAGCCAGAGGTGTCATCAGTGTGGAAGAAGGGTGCTCACATCTAGCTCTAATGCCATTTGCTGCTAGGCACCTACTTTCAGATCCTGTTTTGTGCCAATAAGGAGTATAGCTTTCTTTTTGGATTTTTTTTTTCTTATAGAGACAGTTTATGTTGTATTTGGTACAGTTTCAGGAAGAATTATCAATCTGTCCTAAGAGAGGAAGAAAGGGTCTCAATAATTTGCTTTGGCATGGTGTGGAGAGTTGTAAGGAAGTTGAATTTCACGCTTCCTATAGCAAAGAAACCTGTGGTAACAGAGTGAGTTCAGAGAGTTTAAGTATTGTCTCCGCTCTCATAGACATCTCTGCATTCTAATTTTATGTACGTTAGCATCACATTTGATCTGAGGCTCAAATGGAAACAGAAGATGGTGTTCTTTCCAAACACTGTGCAGTTGCTGAGGAAATTGCCTATTTACGTCTCTTTGCTTAACTCTTCTGTTTTAAACCAGTTGTTTTCCAACCTAGTTCGGGAGGGGTAGGTATGTGGCTGAAGTCTGTGCCCTCCATGAGATGTGAATCTCAAATATTTTTCATTATTTCAAGGAGGAGCCTGGCACATAACTCATTTTTCTTTGTCAATGTCAGCTCTAACACAATCCGTCAGCCCAGTCAGCATTTATAGAACAGGTCACAATATTGTGAGATGAGAGAATGTATTCTCCATTGTCCTATCAAAGTGTTTTGCAATAATCAAATGTGAGACTCTGGCACTTTTGTAGTATTTAATCCTAGGTTTGCATTTTTCTTCTGTCCTGACTCTCATTAGGACAAAGTTTCTTTGACAGAGCAACATTTGCAGGAAGGTTTCTGTAGTGCAGTTTAATTTGTTATAACACAATTGATTCTATGTGATTCTATGATTAGAAATGAGAGTTTTGTACCTGTGATTACCCTGTGCATAAAAAAAATACTGTTGAACAAACTCTAACGAATCTTAAGACAGTAGCTGGGGTGACCTGCTCTCACCTGTCTGTTGTGCCCTGTAGGGGAGCTGACCTGTTGCGAACTTGGTAAGGTGGCATCTACACATAGGTGTAAAGTCTGTCATAGTTCACCGTGGAAAGGGGAATAAGTGTTCTAAGCCTAAGATTCTGAGTGGCATGGTATGATGAGTCTTCCCCTTACATCTGTGCTGTCGTCCACATTGTGTGCATCTGCTGGAAATCAGTGTCAGTCCAAATGGCTCCCGGAGGAACGTTCAGGGTGGGGTGTGTTGTGTGGACTGAGCAATGAGGTGGGAGCACATGGTTGCATTTGTCTGTGGTACTGGGGAGCAGTAGGTGGGAAGCTTTATAACTGGGCAACTGTGGACGATGAGGGGTCTATAAGCTGCAATAATCGTTTCTTGAATTATGTGCTTGTGACATTTGATGTCTCGGTTACACCACTTAATTTTATCCCATGTTTTCCCCTAGTGACAGGGGACAGGACAAGAGGGAATGGCCTCAAGCTCTGCCAGGGGAGGTTCAGGCTTGACATAAGGAAAAAATTCTTCACTGAAAGGGTCATTAGGCACTGGCAGAGGCTGCCCAGGGAGGTGGTTGATTCACCTTCCCTGGAGGTGTTTAAGGCACGTGTGGATGAGGTAGTGAGGAGCATGGTTTAGAGATTGGTGGGAATGGTTGGACTTGATGATCCAGCGGGTTTCTTCCAACCTGTTGATTCTATGATTCTACAAGCCAAGGCTCAACCTGCTGTTTGTTGTCTTCAGATGTTGGCTTCTGGGAAACTTTTTAATGTGAATTTATTTGTAGAATCCAACAAGTGTTGATTCTTTACATTATCATGTGAAATTCCTTCATTGTTCAATAAGTAAAGGGCTGATATTTCTATTGAATATCCATGAGACTGAATTTAGGATGCCTGCTGAGGTCAGGACAGGGGAGGGAGCATCCAGTGCAAGGCTGGTGCCATTTCATATTCCATCACCATAGATACTGCTCTTGGGCACAGGTTCCCTTTTTAACTGATTAATTAAAACAGAAGTGAGGAAGTAGTGGTGACCCAGTGAAGAAATTATCCTTTTTCAAATGCAGATTTGAAGCCCTCTTGATGAACTTTCCCACCTGACTACAACAATGAAGAGACTATTTCACAGTCCCTGATTATTAAATTGGTCTGAGAATGGTTCCAAACTGAAACGGAGCTTTAAACAGGCTTCTGAGTCATCCAGTGGTCTATAATGCGTCTTTTTCTTCAAGGAGAGAAGGATTTTGAGGTAGGGAGATGACTACTTGGGCACTGCAGTGAATTTGTACATCAGCTTACCCAGAAGTGCAAGTTGGTGACCTGGCAGTGCAGGATTCCCTTGATGAGTTTAGTTTAAGGCCGTGTTCCCTTTTGTATCTCTCTAAACAGCACCTTATCAATAGTGCTGCTTTACTTAAAAGTATTTTTATTTATTTCATTTTAATTGTAATGATAAAATACCCCTGTGAACACACATTAATTGTCCGGTGTTGGTTTTGGCATCAGCGAAACAAATATCTTCTGCTCCTGAGGAAGCAAAAGATGGTGGTTCTGATCTTTCTAGCTTGCTTGAGGGTCTTTGACTTGTGTGCAGTATCTTTTCCATGTCTTGCTCACTCTTTGAATGCTTAAAGTTAGTGCAGTCTTGGATACTTGTCAGACTTAAATTATGAGCCGACTCTTAACAATCACGAGAATTATTTCACTCTTATTTTGGTATTGATCAAGTACTTTGCCAACGCACTTGATCAGTGATGAGCTGCTTGATGAGCGCGTGGGAACAGCTGCCCGTTAGTGTCCCAGCAGCAGACTGAGTGCCTGGAGGGCGTGCGGGAAGAACGTTGCCAGGAATATATGGATAATTGTGTGCATCCCCACGTCATGCTGCAGAGCTGAGAAGAAGAGGGACCAAGTTATTCTGGCTTAATTGAGAGTCGTGTCTGCATTGCAAAAGAAGTGCTAATCACCTGGCCTCAGAAGACATTTCTCTTCCAATATCGGCTTCTGGCAAGAGCAATGTGCAGGTGGTGGCTATAATTACTTGCTGAGTGTTATCTGTCTGTCAAAGTATATCATATTAAACCTCAGTTTTACTTCTACTTTGTTACAAAAGGACTGAAAGATACAGTAGAACCTGAGACCCTGCGTCATTTGTTGAAAACAAGACATCCTCTCAAAAGCAAACTGGTTGATTTTGGAACAGATAAGCCATTATTTAAATGCTTTGTATATGTGAGGTGCCAGTAATTGTCTTGTGGTGAACAAGAAGGCTGTCACTGGGATGGTTCTTCTCTCATATCTGTTCCTGATAATGAGACTGCAGCTACCTGGTTTCCAGTGGTGCAGCCATAAGATGAAGTGGCACCAGCCCGGGTGTCCTGCTGTCATGGTGATGTTTCTCCTCTCGGATTCTTCTGATTTGACTAATGGGCAGTGGTCAAGATTTCACAGATCTGTATTATCTTTTTTAGTGCCCGAGTACTGGAGAAGGCCCGGCAGCAGCTTCAAGAAGAAATACTACGGATTCAGAGCCAGCTGTTGGATGAGAAGAAGAAGCGTGAGCAGCACGAAGCACTGGTCAGACGGCTGCAGAAACGCGTGCTGCTACTCACTAAGGTGAGTTAGTGTCTGAAAAGTCCGTGTCCTTACTTCTTTCCTCCCATGCAGTCCTTGCCATTTCCTCTCTGTTCACCTCCTTAACTTGTACTACAACGTTGCTGTGGCATTAGCAGGTGCTGTAAGAGACATGAAACTTGTCTTGAGGGCTGCATTGAGTAAAAGTATTAGTGCATCCTAAGGCTTTGCCCTTTTTGTTCTCTTCATCTGGGCTCAAGCTGTGTTGGTGATACGTGACTTCATCTCAGGTTTGGCATTTGTGTGAGGGCAGAGAATTGAATCACGTTGTCGCTAGGGTATTTTGAGCCACTGAAGGGAATTTATAATGGCTTTGGCTGCATCGCCTCCTTTCCTAAAGAGAACGAAACGACAGCACCTTGTCAACTGTTCCTGTGGAAAAACAATTTACAGAGAGTAAGAGATTCACCTTCCTCTTACACTGAAAGTCTGTTCGAATGTAATGGTAGTCACTAGACCAGTAAATTGAAAATACGTTTTAAGATTCTTTCTATAGGATATATCAAAGAAGTCTGTATTATCCTATATCAGCTGTGCTCTCGTGATGAAATTCTATACAATAATTTTGAAGTCTGTAGAGCATTGAAAACTTTATATTAAATTCTGAGAGTGCTCTTTACCCAAAGGGAATAATAATTCTCTGTAGTCAGAATGATAGGTACTTCACTTTCCAAGAACACTCCTCGCAAAACTTCACTCATCTGAGCAGTCTCCCGGATGCTGTGAAGCAGCTCACGTAAGTAGGCTTAGGTGTGTGCATAAGGTCAGACTCAAGTAGTTGGAATGAGTGAAATGAAGTCAGGCACATCCCTGTTTACCAGGAAGAAAGATGATGGCATGGTAGTGCCTGCAAAGGAGGGAAAGGAGCTGTTCTGTTGCTTGTGCTTCAGGCTTTAATTTTCAGTGTTAACTAAAGCATTTTGATCGGTTTTAATTGTGCTGCATCCAATTCTGTGTAATTCTGTGTCATTGTTAAGCCGAAGAGTCTGTGATGTATGGTGCAGTTAGCAGGGCTTCTTGAAACACAAAGCAGCTCTTTTACAAGAGGGTATTCCATCAGACCTGGCTGCAGAATTTGATGCCACAGAGTCGCATAAGTGAGAAGCGAAAAATGACATCAGTTCTTTTGGTTTTACACTGAGGCAGACACTACAGTCAGGGTGGATGAACCAAACTCTCTCCATTGAAACAGAAATGACATCTCTTTTCAGCCTTTCTTGTAACCCCAGAAGCAGCCAGCCCTCCATACTGTTCTAGTTCGGTATTGGCATGGCTGGATATGACACAGGTGGATGCGAAACCCAATAAAAATCCATCCTTTACAACCTTCTCAGCTGTCCAGCGTTATGCAGGGCTGCTCAGCTCTGAAGGAAGCTTGGAAATATCCTTCACTGACCATAGTTGGACTCGATGATCCTGTGGGTCTTTTCCAACCTGGTTATTCTATGATTGATTCTATGGCAAATAAACTTGTGTTTTGACAGTAGAAGTTTTCAGTGTGCTATATGATTCTTCAACTGACTTGTTTTAAAGGAATAAAGACTTTACTGTTCTCTGAAAATTCATATTCCATCCAGAGAATGCTAGGAGCCCTTTGTGATGCAGGACGTGCATTATAGCACTCAGGCAATATATCCTTGACTCTCTTTCTCCTGCTGGTTGCTCTTCTCATGCAAAACCAGGAGGAGGACTTTAATTCAATTAAAAAAGTATGATATTGTGATTTAAAATGAGATTGAGCAAATATATTGCCTGTTAAAAATAATTATTTTACATTGAAAGCATATCACCTAGACTGGTATTTAATCATATAATTAGTGGTGTCAGCAGGACAGTGTGCTTCTATGTAATTTGAGAATGGAAAAGAAGAGCTCTCTCTATTGAATCTTTGTCTTGTTAAATAGGACTGTGAAAATCTAATTTGGGCAAGACTATTATATATATATGATTGAATTGCTAGTGCTTTTGATAGTGTGGTTTTTGCATTTGTGTATATATGCCCCTCTAGGAGGGCAGTGAAGCTGTTCCTGTGTGCTAGGCAAATAAGGGCTGAAAGGCATCCAGTGCAAGTTTAATGCAGTCGCTTCTCTCTTTTCTTTGGACTCAAATTGCAACCTGGAAGTCTCAGGTCTTGAATACGTTTTAAAAGAGCAATGGAAAATGATAAGCCATTCTTAGCTTGATAACAGCATTACCTAATATTTTAGTAGTAAAGATAGTCTCTTCAGGAGGTACTTGCTTGTGCCAATCTGATTCCTTTTTAGGTTACTTTTATGGCTATTGTATTTTTTCCTCAAGATTCAAGCAATACCTTTCAGCTTTTGCAGTTTGCCTGTCTCTCACTTCTTCAGTCCTGTTCATTGTCTACAGTCTCTGTCTCTCTTGGTTACTCTCGTATTTCCATTTCAGTGCATTGAACTTACCTGCTTCCTTGCCTCATTTATTCTTTTGGGTTTTTGTGACCTTATTTGTGCCTTTCCAGTTGGTTTGCTGTTTGGAATTGGGCACAATCGTCAGTCTAGGGTGTTTGGTGAGTTGCTACAACTCTCTCTTCCCTGGCAGGCTTGAAGAACAGCACTTTGAGTCTTTGACATCCTAGTGCAGTGGCCCAGCCCAGTGGATTCCACCTCAGACAGTGGGCTGGTCGTAAGAATTGTGTCCTAGTTACTCCTCTTGACAAACTGCTGTTCAGAACATGTTAGCTGATCATTTTCTCCCATATGTCCTTGTAAATCAAGACAGTACTTAAGTTTCCTGATCTACATATTTGCAGTGAAATACAAAATGAGATTTGGACACTCCAGAGTTTTTCAGACATTGATTGCTTGAAGTTATCTCCTCTACTGTGTCTGTATTCACTTAAGGTGATGGAAAAGAAATTGATGTTTGAAGGGATGTATTCACTTACTTTGTTAGAAAGGCACTTGGCTGGATTTTCAGTCTTGTGCTGTCTTTTTGCTTCGGCTTTGCTTGGTGTTTTAGGGAAATCTTTAATCTTTGCTTTATTACCCAAGGCAGTTCCAATACAGCAGCAGCGGGAGTTGATACCTGAAATGCTGGGGAAAGACCTAGTCCATTGATGCTCTTTTTCCTGTTTGATTTACTGCTGTAATGGCTTTGAATGCCATGTTTACCTACATGGTTTATTTGACTTTTGTGTTGTCCTTAAGCTTGTGAGTGTTTCTCTTTTCTGAAAGCTGTGCAGACAACTCCTGGTCTCAGTCTATGATATTGGTTTATTAAAAGTTGTCAATTCTGCTACAGAAGGGCTGAAATTTGAATATCTTGGGAAATACTGTTGGGAAACCTACCAATGGGTAGGTCTCCCAGAATGAAAAATCCCTTCCAAAAATCCTTACTGGAATGCAAGCAGCTGCTTGAGTCAGTATGGAATGGAAACAAAGCTCTGGTCTATTTGTTTCAAGTGGGCAGCTTTCAGGAGGCACAAATGCACCTTGTTCGGGAGAAGTGAGGTTGGAGAAAAACAATAAAGGCACACTGAAGGGTTCCCAAAGCCTTCTGATATGGAGGGCCATGATTTGGCTTGCGTGGGTTTTCACAGGGTGATTTTAACCTCCACCTCTCCTCATGTTATTTTACCTGATTGTGCTCAGCCCTTATCTATATTCATTATTGAGCTGCTATTATAGTTTGAACCTACCAGCCTCTTTCCTGCATCCAAGCAGTTCACGATGCCCTAAACCAGTTATTTCTTTGGGCACAGAGCTGGTGGACAGAACTGCAGGAAGGTGCAGAGAGCATAGGAGCTGGCTATAGCTAGTGTGTGATCCTTCACGGAAAGCTCTCGCCTGTTTGCGTACACAAAACCTCAAAATATGAAGCCCAATTTCAGTTACTTCTTGTAACTTATTGCAAATGAATCCAATTTCCTTCTCAAATTGTAGCCTTTCTGAATGTACATGGTCCTAATTGCATCCCTCGCTCCCTCCTATATGGCATAACACAGCAAATGAATTAATCTGACTGTTCTGGATGTTGTTTTGCTCTGTTTATTTCCCGTCTGTGCATTTCTCTGCCTTTGGGTACTCTGCTACCCCAGCCTGAAAAATTCTGTTTTGTTTTCTAAGCTCTCAACCAGATCATGTGATCTGATAGGAAATCTGTTTCTATTGAGACAGAATTCAGGCCATCACCATAAAAGTTGAAGATTAAACAAGTATTGATTGGCCAACTCCAGCTGACGGTTCATACCACATGTTCCCGGAGATATCTTTGCAAGAGTCAGTGCAAAGTATGTGACTCCCAGAGCCAAGGATGGCAGAGATGGGACTAGGTAATTAAACTGTTCATTAAGCATGGCAGATGCAGAGTTCATGACTTGATTTGCCATCTGCTTTGTTTTGTAATCAGTAAAGATTTAAAATAATACTGACGGTTTCTCTGTCATATTGGGTCCTGCATTATGTTTTTTTCTTAGGAGGCAGATGATTTTAAAACACAGGGAAGGCTCTTAAAGTTCTGGGGGTTCAGCAAAGAAGGCTAATTAACCCTTTTCCTGGGATATTTGAAAAACGCTTTAAATATTGCTCTCAATATTGCACTCAGTAGCAATAAAAGCAGCCACTCTAGTAAATAGATGCCTTGCAATAGACCTTCTTTTGGGTATGATACCCTGTGCTCAGCATCTAGGTAGCACAGACAGCTTTGGGGTGGAACTCAGCTGCTCCTCTGTGTTATAAGTGGCATCGAATGCTTTTCCTTGGCTGTTATGATACAATGCTTATTCCTTCCTTCAGTCACTTCATGACTCCTTGTACATCATTTAAGCAGCATCATTACTCATCCATTACCAGTCATGCTGCCTTTCTGTGCCCAATGGTTAACTGCTGCCAGCTTGACCCTTGCCAGTACTTTTCCTCTGCTCACTGTGTCTCCCCTTAACAGATTTTTATAAACCCATGGAGTTTATCTTTTCATACCTGCAAATAAAAACATTTCAAAGAGCAATTCCACTGCTCCCTTTTCTGAGATTGAGCAAGGCAGTGCTTACTGAATCATCCTGCATGCTTGAGGAGAGGTGAGACAAGGCACTGTGTGTTTGAAAGAGACTAAACAACCTTTTAGATTGAGCACAGGTCCCTGGAATTTCAACTTGATTATATTAATCAGTTAAATAATTTTAGAAAGAAATGGTGATTGGTAGTTATGGGCAGAGGGGGATGATAGCCAGGGAGGAGAGAAGATCATTAACTGCTGTGGGACAGAGAGAAAGAGGTAATTGTTGCCTGTGGAGTGCAGGGGGTTTGAACAGGTCTCTGCTGAATTGTAATTTGTGGTATCCAGTAACATCATGAATTTTAAATCCCAGCCTCCTCTTGTACAGAATCACAGAATTGTTTAGGTTGGAAAAGACCTTTAAGATCATTGAGTCCAACCCTTAACCTAACACTGCCCAGTCCACCACTGAACCACATCTCTAACATCAACACATGTTTCACGTACCTTCAGGGATGACAGCTTTTTCGAAGGACGAGAACTAACAAGTCAGAGATGAGGTAGATGCTTTTATTGGAAATCTCTCCTCTTCCCACTGTTAGCTGACATTCTGTTGATCCTGTGTTCAGTCTGACACAGGGTGGTGGCTGGGCTTTGCGTTTGTGGTTTGTACAGGAGGTGTCTCAGTTACCAGAGAAAGCATGCTAACTTTTGTGGGGAGAAGGTGTTACTTGGGGGGGTAAGACTGCTGCTGTAGACATTTTCTGTTGGAGTTGAGGAAGTATCATGTTGTTGTGGTTGCTTCTGTTGGTTTCTCATTGCCTGGTGAGGTGCAGGTGCTTCAGGGAAACAGTTCCGGGAGGGTTCCTTTAACACTAAAGGTTTGGGGTTTTTTTTAAACCCCAAACCTGTTGTGATTTTATTTGAGTAACTTCTTGCATTACTCAGTGCCATGTTTTGGTCCTGATCCTCCTAATCGCCTTCTGGAGCTTGGGCAGCTGCCTCCCAAGCGTAGCTGCGCTGGAGGTAATTTGCTGTGCCTCTCTCTGCCCTCAATGGATGCTCCACAAGGAGATCCTGCAAATATTTATTTTGACAACACTCCTCCTGTCTGATTGTTTTTTCTAAAGCTGTCTGTCACTGGTCTACTTCACCTTTCCTAATCATCTTGCAGTCTGCATTGTAAGGACCCTTAAACCATGCTTCCCCCTCCCATATGCAACAGTTTTCTAGGGTCTATTGACCTGATTTCAAGTATTTGTAGGCTCTTGGAGCTTGAGAGTGATTTTTCTCCTTTGCCTGCACCTCCTAATTTGTCTGCTTCTGTTTGCTTGTAACGGAGCGGTCTGATGCTAGTTTTCGTGGAAGTTGCTACAGAAAGTACAGAAGAACAAATATAAATTTTTATGAGCCTCACCACAGTTTTGACTGCGTTACACAAGTCACTCAGCTCTGCAGCTATAGAAACACAGCAGTTTTGGAGGCTTCACCCTGGCTTTCTGGTGAACCAGTCGTAACATGTAATAAAATGGTTTCATCTGCAGTGCCTGTACTGATCAGAATCCCACAATAATACTCAAACAGCAGAGATTTGTTCAATGCCAGACTAACTTAGCACTGATTTATACTTGATGCTTCGTGATATTAATTACAAGATCTTATTTGTATGCTTGACATTTAAAAATATTGTATTTGGAATGTGTTATTTATTTTGAGACCTTTAATAGGCGACCTCAGTCTAAGGGTTTAATTGTTACTGATAGCTAAGATTATAATTACTTCAGTAAAATATCATGATTATATTAAGCAAATGGAAATTGTCTTCCAGAATAAAGTGAGTACAAGCTATTTTCCTCTGAAACAGGCTCTTCCATGAGGCCTGCTGATAACATTTGCTAATACAATTGCAGAATCTCCTTATAAAGAATGACTAAGGAGAGGCAAAATCAATGTGTTTGGGGAAGGGGCTGCCTGTAGCAGCAAAAGCATGAAGTAGTTTAAGCTGAAGCAGTAAATATTACTGTTTCTCAAGGGAGATTTGCAGATTTCGGGGAGACAGGAGCAAGGGGTGTTTCTGGTGTGAGCTCCCAGACAAGGGCATGCTTGTCCTTTGCTTGGTGTTATTTGTGTGACAGTAGCTTCTTTGCTTTGCCTGATTTGGTCATGGGTTTACTACTCAATTTGTTAGTCAGTGGAAGAAATAGTGGAGTTGCTGAGTTCTCGCTTCTTTATCCTGCTCCAAAATGACCTTTCAAAGCCTAAGAGCTCCCTTGATTTCTGACTTGTTAGGCCAAATCTGTGGCAGGGAATGTCTAGATCTGAGATGACCGATTTATTTGCTGGCTGTGGGCTGCAGACCTTTGGGAGAGGGATCTGCCCTTACCTTGTTGCTTTCTGTTGCATCCTCTCTAGTGAGATCTTTTGCTCTTGATCTGGTGTTGCCCTAGCTCTTCATAGCTGATGGATAAGTTTGCCTTTTCACTGACTTTGGATATTTTTACCTTTTTGTGTACCTGGACGGGTACAGACAGGAATTTGGCCCACGGAGGCATGGAGGTGATACACTTTGTTAGAGCAGAGCTTGGGCACCTGAGGGCTTTCCACGTGGAAATGATGAACATTAGCTTCAAATGACCAGCCTGGGGGCAGAAGATGAATTGGCTCCTGGGCCTTGCTTCCCTTTCCCTTTTAAAAGCATGAAAGAGCTCATAAAAATTAGCTGAGCAATTTTTGGGGAATCAATTCTGTGTAATTTTTCTGTTGCCTTTTTATGTAGCTTCATTGCTGTCTTTATACCTGATGCTTTTGGGTGGAGGCACGAGGATGGTCTCTGTATTCTTGTTGACATTGTCTGACATAATTTCTATTTCAACAAGGTGTTTAGAGAGTTTTAAAGAAACTTATGCCAGTTCAAACCATGCAGCAAAGTTAAATTTATGTGGTTTGACAAGGTATTTTTGAAGGGCTATAGAAATGCCATCTTTTTTTTCCCAGGTTACTGCCTGAATTCTGCTCTGTCCTACCACCACTTGATATTAATGCTCAATGCTAAGAGGTTAGATTATGAAAATTAGAAATATCCCCATAAAAGAATGTGTTTGACCTTCAATTCTCATATTTCTCTGAGAGAAAGGGCTGTAGGACTTCTAAAGGTAAAATATTCAATAAAAAGAAATTAGGTTAATCCAATGTTATGGCTGAGAATTTAAACTCACCCGGGTCAGGTAATTCAAAGTTATAGTTCCCTTGATGCGTGTGCTGTAACATTTATTCCGTAGCTCCTCAGCCCTGAATTATGAAGGATGGGTGAGCAGCTGTGGCAGAGAAGCATGTGGGAAGATGGATGGGTGGAATGAAGGAGTTATTGTTAAGGGAAGTCGGGCAAAACAAACCTCACTCCTGTGTCCTGCAAGTGAGGGAAGGTGAACAGCAGGGGATGGCCAAGCAAGGTAGGTAGGCATGGGCTTGGGTGGCATCCAAGGGCAAGGGAAAGGGCTTAGGATTTCTCAGCAGCAGGCTCTAAAATAATAGTGAGGATAAGCTGTACAAAAAGGTTTTTTTCTATTTCTTTGTTCCTTAAATACTTGTGGTTTGAAGGCGTTAATATCTGTGCCTCTAAGAGTGGTGGTATCACCACAAGAACTGCCGCTTTGAATCTCTGACTTCTCTCTGATTTAATTCTTAGCCATAAAACTGGATTAACTGGGTTTGCTTCAAGTTGAATTGCGGTGGAATTTTTAAAGGATAGGCGAGAGAGATAATTAAGTAATTGCACAGTAGCTTATTTCAACATGTGATGCAAGCCTCTGGTAAGAGCAGCTGCACCACTCAGACACCAGTCACTCAGAGCATCCTTTCAAATGAAGACCAAAAATCTCTTTAAACCAAAGGACTGTCACTAAGGAGTTTGGGGTTGCTTCTGGCTCCGTATCAGGCACTACTAACTGTTTTGTTCAGTGCGTGTTCACAACATCTCAGGTCAAGCATTACTTAAGTTGATGAACGTATTAGAAGTCAAATGAGTTTTTTTGAAAGTATTGTGAAAATGATCTTTGACCCATGATTTATTGTGTTTTATAAGCACATATGCTAGTTAGTATTTCAGATCAAGGCAATGACATTATTTAATAGAAATTATAGCAAATTTGAAGAATTGGTCTGATTTCACTAAATGAATTCTGACTGGGAGAAGCAGTTGGAGGAGTCCCTGCTCGAGCACCCTTTCTTCTCTGCCTCTCATGGGAGACACACGGGTAGGTCCATGACCAGCAGCTGGTTGTTACTGCTTACATGGATGGGGGAGTAGCTGGGAAGGCTAATTCTTCAGTGCATTAAACACATGATTAAATTAAAGATAAGCACGGATGTGAAGTAGCATTTCTTGCAGTATGTGCACTCAGCACAGAGCTGTGTGCTTCTACAGGGCATGTGCAAAATGAATTTGCAGTTCTCAAAACTACCTAGTGAATGAATTAGCAGTTTAAGCAATTTAACTCTTCTCAGTTGCTGTTTTTCAGACATGTACATAAGCAGCAGAAGTTTTGATTTGTTGTAAGACAACAGCCGTTCTACTATGTAAATAGCATTTCCAGTTTTACAGATAAGGAAACACTTTCTGACTTTAAAAAAAAAATTTCTTTTGATAACACAATACCTTTAGAGACCAACATTCCAGGTTGACATTTCTGTGATATTAATTACAAAAGAAGAAAAGCCGTGGTTGTTTTGTCATTGGGAAATGCCATTTGCAAAGTTATTGGAAAGCTGACCTTGTCAGAAGTGTTATTGCATGATCCCTCTGTGAGGGCCACCACGACTGGATGGCAAGACAAAAATGCAGAGAGAAAAAAGCAATTTCAGGAAATATAATGAAATCAAAACAAAATACCTTTTATCCCTCTTCAACGTGAAGATGTTTATTAAGATAGGATATGTTAGAGTTTGGTGCTGGGGGAAGAATTGCTTGTGAACCACTCCAGGATGTTTTTGAAAAATAAAATCACTGTATGAAAGAGATTTTGACCTTTTGTGTGAAGTGAACATGAACAAGTGGCAATATTTAATCCAGTGATGTCTCTTGCTCCCTGATTTAACCTGCTGTAACCCTGACCGTCATCTTTCTCCCCTTGTACCCATTCTATGCATGAGGCTGTGGGGGCTCAGCCTGCAGGGACCAATGTCCCCGCACCAGGGCTGGGGCAGGGGTCACCTCTGCCACTGGGGCCCTTGGAGTATCTCCCTGGAAGCAGTTTCTTTCCTCCCTCCATTTCACCCTACCAGTCCTTTATAAATCTCAGCTCTTCTGTTTGCTTCTAGCAAAATATCAAGCAACTAATCTGTTTGCTTTTCCCCTTTCTCTGGCAATTTAAAGCCAAAACCCTGTTAATTTTATTGGAACCATCACTTGTCTTCCCTAAAAACCAGAGAACAGCAGTGGCTGCATACTCCTCCTACTCTGCCTCAGCATCCCAGCCAGGCACAGCTTTGCAGAACAGCCCTGCTGATTGCCTTCCATAAGAGCACTGCCTGCTTTCATATGCCTCTAAATAATCCTCTCTGCTCCTGAGCAGAAAAGTACCACTTAGCGTAGCGGCAGTTTCTTCTCTGAACACGTGAGCTACAACAAGAGGTGTTGAGTGTCTGAGTCCGCTCGTCCCTGTGCTTTCTCCCTGTAGTGTAACTGTCACAGAGATGCAGTTCATGAGGAGCTCAGTGAGTTGTTTGTAATGGAGCGTGTTCGTCACACTTTAAAGGCTTTAAATGAGATCTTTTCTACCAAAGAAGTGATTAAAACCCCCAAGAAATCTATTTAACCCGCCCCCTCCTTTTATGCTGGCCAATGTGTTTCTTATGTAATATCTGTACACATGAATTTGTCATGTGTGGTGTTAACCAGGGGCTGTGTTCGTACTCCTTGCGCTCCAATATTGGCTTTTTACTTGCATAAAAGAGAAGAAAAAGAAAAGTGCTGAATCCCTTGAAAATATCCCAAATAGGATGCGGAGAAGCTGTAAACAATAGCTAGGTTTGTAGCTTAACTCTCAAGAGGCATATGCAAGCAGAAGGATGTGGAGCATATGTTTTAAAGCTGATGTTTTCCTTCAGATAACACAAGTGAACCAGAAATGCAGGCAAAGTAATTAAATGTACGTGTGCATAAATTCCCTGCCTCACTTTCCTCCCTGCCTGGATGTGGATTCATGAGTTTTGAGGCTCTGTGCATTCGTCAGCAGCTGCTGGCACATCCTCTGCGTCTTGAACCACAATCTCTTAGAGTTCACTCTCTAACATCACAAACGATTTTATCCCTCCAAGGGGCTCAAAATTGACTCGTGAATGTCTCCTACCAAAAATACCCTTGACTTTCTGCATTTCGCCTAGCGAGAGTGAGTTTGGGGTTTTCTTCGTCAGTGTTTTTACGCTCACTTTGCTCACTGCAGAGGTAGTTTTTGTCTGATTAATTTGCTTCCAGGGAGAGGGAGCAGGGATGTGGAATTGTTGCCCCTCATCAGCCAGCAGTTACACAGGCTTAGTTTAACGTCAGACTGCTCCAATGAAGGAACTGCATCTCTTATCTGCAGCCAGAACACCAAAGTATTCATTTCCAGTTGAATTAGCAATGAGAGCGGATAAAGGACTTATTGCTGACCCTGGCCGGGTAGGTATGGGGTCACAGTCTGTTTGCTTTGTGGAGAACTTATTGTGTTTTGGACCCTCTTCAGCTGACAGAACCTGCAAGTTGTTCCACTGTTGTGGTTCTGCACGTGGATCGTGGTTAGGCCTCCATGCGAATGAACAGGTGCCCAAGGATCTGCATCAAAAATTTGGATTTGTCATTAACCTTAATCTGCTAAAAGGAAGGGTAATAACTTTAAATGTAAATGAAAGAATTCTCATTCTTCAGACAAATACAACTTAAGAAAAATGCAGTCTTCTCGTTTCGCTGCATTGTTAAGATGTAACAAGACTGCTGCTTTCCCGTGGGAGAGCTTTGGGACTTACAAGGTTATTCATCCAGACCAGTGAATTCTTTTTGCTTATGAATTTTTCACCCAAGAAGTATTGATAAGAAACTGGGGTGGGGGAAAAGAGAGGGAAGGAATCTTCTTGTTATGCTGGCTGTTCTTTCTCTTTTTTTGTCTTGGGACATGGTCTGGAGCTTAATGTGTTATAAATATCTGAGTATCACTGCTTGGTAGACTTGTGAGAGCTATTAACAACTGACAAAGGTTAAATGCTGTCTATTTTGGGAACCTGAATGGCGCTGTCACTCGTATTTTAGCAGTACTCGATGTTTAGAGTTGCATTTTTCCTTCTGTCATTTCTATAAGATGGAGAAGCACCAGTATCTCAGTCATAAAAGAGGACAGGGAACAGAAACTCGGATGAAGCGGCTGCAGACCTGAGCCGAAGTCAAACAGGAGTAGAGCTGTTATATCTTAGTCTCTGAGAATGTGGTTTTTTATGGAGTCCCACAATGCAGACTGCAGTTTTCTGTGCCTTCCCAGTGTGACAGTGACCTTCCTGCAGGTAGCAAGTCCTTTGCTGTAGCACGTGTGCATGTATTCCCCAACACTGCCTGCTTCACTGTGTTAGCATCAGCATTTCACTGATCTTCTACACCTGCCAACTCTTGTCATATCCTGGAAGCATCTGGTACCATTTCTGTGAACCCGTATTAGTACAAGGATCTGATTTTCCTCTGGAGCCGTGTCGCTGATGCGGTTTAGTTTGTGCAGGTTGTGGCCTGGTTTATAGGCACAGGCTGGGTCCCTTCCCTCCTCTCTGCAGGCCATTTCTGTAGGAATGTCAGTTCCAAAGGGTGTCCAGATCACATACCAAGGAGATGCTGATATAGTAGCAGTTTGCATGCACGCTGCCTAAAATCTAATCTGTTTTTCCCTTCCACTTTGCATTAACTCACGTGTGTGCGTGCTCAGGCTGCTTATCAGCCTTTGCTCTTCCCTCATTATTAATTTTTTTTGGTGCTCCAGAATGCCTCACCCTTGTCTCTAGACTCAGCTAACATTAATCTTTCATGTTGTCAGCGCGCATCTTTCTATTTGCCCCTGTTTTTCTACACTAATAAGTATACTGAGGGGAACTTCTGGCTCTAATCCCTAGCACAGCCTGCCGCTAATTGTGCTCTGTGGCAGGGAAAAACAGTGTGCGCCTCTATTAGCCGGCTTCTACCGACAGGTATTTGACTCTCACATAATGATTAAAACTGAGAGATGCTTGGTAACCTACATAGGCTTCCAAAACTCTGCATTCACTAGTTTGCTCTCCTGCGAGTTCTCTCAAAGAATTGTTAACTAGTTCAGTTTCAATTACTTTAACAAAAGCTTGTGCTTATCTGCCTCTATTTTATCTTTTTACACTTGACTGAAAAAGATGCCTCACAATTCTGAACCTTCTCAACTAATTTTCTTAATGTTCAGATGAAAAACTTCCTCACCAATGACTGATTTCCCAGAACAACCTTATCTCCTCTCAAACCAGATAGGAGGATGTCTGCTGTCTAGTCGTCTCAAATACAATAGCCGTTATTAATAATAAATCATTTTATTTCTTTTAACACCTTTGTTAGTTTGGTCTTGGGTGAGTATCTACCTTTGAGATTGTTGTTATTATATCTTCTCCTTAGAGCAGTTTAATTTTTTTAAGCGTTTAGTTGCCTCTGTTACAGTTTTCTGGTTAAAATAGAGCAGAGGACCTGTGTTAGTTCTTTTCAGAGCCTGTATCTTTGCTGGGTCAGAGTCAGTGCCGCTGCGGTCATTCATGCTTCTGTCTTCTGATGGACTCAGAGAATTGCCTTGTGTATGCAGCTGTCCATCTCGGTTTGGTTTGGGGTGTTAAGTTTTCATTGTGTTGAGATTTGTCTGCCTTTAAAATATAGATGTTATTGCCGTGGCTTTTATTTACTTGTACTTCTCCATTATGTTTTACAATTACATGACCTTTTCTCACTTTATAGAAGCGTCACGACTCAATGTTTTGATGTTTGTCTTTATTTTCAGCTTTATGAAAGTGATTATGTAAAAAAAAAATCGATGGCGATTGCTAGGTTTATTTTCTTTCAAATTTTTCATAAAGATTTGAGATATGCTTGCAAATCCATGTAGTGCAGCTAGCAATTTCTGAAATGTTCATTGCCTTTTCCCTGTATGAGTGTCTGAATATCCCAAGAGGTTTAATCCTGTTGCGATGAGTAAACAAATCACTATATTCCCAGGCAAAGAGAAGTGTAGCTGGATCACAGTCACAGTCACTGTTGTCTGTCTCAAAGATGAATCGGTCAGCTGAAATGAGCGCCTGTGGGGAAGATATAGAGCTAGGTCTTGTTCTCTATCATCAGATGGAGATTTCAAACCTGTTATACCTGATCTGGGGTATTACTTCATGGATCTTTTCCCCTTTAATCTCTTTTTAAAAAATGGATTTGATTTGATTTCTTAAAGAAACTGTCTTGGTGGTGGTTGCATACCTACTTCAAAGTAAGCAATCAGATGATAGATTAGCTGAGAGGCCACAGTTACAGTATTATTAGTGCCCTGTAGTATTACCAGATGGCCAACGTGCCATCTTTTAACTATGAACTTATTCCAATTTATCTTTTCCTTTTCTTTGCAGCCATTAACGACGCTTTGTGTGGTGTTTCTTTCTACTGGAATATTTAGATCAGATTAGAACATGACTCCTCAGAGCTGTGGGAGCTGGTGCGTAGTCAAAAGAGGATTAGTGATCAGTATGTTTAAGGACTATTCTGTGTAAGGTAAATCTTAGAAGAAACACCTTCATCTGTGGTAATTTATGTGTCAGTAGAGATTTCCTTCTTACTCCAGCTGGAACCTGTTGTGTTAAAGGTCATTTTATTGAAATTCATGCTTATGTAGTGATAAAAGCATGCGTTCTTCTGAGTGTTATCAGTCACCATGGTTTTGAAGTTGCCATGCTGGGTATTTTCTTGTACCTTCTAGCACTGGAATCTGGTACGAATAATGAAGTGAAACATCTGCTTTTAATATTACAGCATTGCAAACATTAGGAGCAAGTATTGTAATGACACATGGTTTTTATACCTAGTGTGGTTCAGCTGGCAGGAATGGGAGAACTGTTTGATGGGCTTGGGGAAATGAGTCTGTAGACAGTTACAGGCTGATGCTCAGTAACGGATTTTATTTGCTTAATGATACTTCTCTGATCTAGGCACCTTTTGCTTGTTCTTGTGTCTTCGTTCTTTGACTCCTCCAGGAACAGCAGACCTGGCAAGATATGGTTTTGTATTTATCTTTTATTATTTTAATTTATGTTTGTTAAAGCAGCTCTGTAGGTATTGTGGAAATCTAGGCTGAAAAGGATGGAGGGAACATGAGTGTGGCAGGTAGAAGTTCATGCCTTTGGTCCTCTTGATAGCATTTTGATCTCTGATCTGAATTTAGCAATTCTATTCTTGCATTATAAAACCTAGAGATTTACCTTAAAGAAGCATCCCTTCTACTCTGCCCTCTTTTTCCAGCCTTACTTGCCTTTTATATCACCACATAGGATTGATTTTCAGGGTTCTTATCTTTGCATCACTGCCTTGGTTTAAAGCCTTAGCTAGGGAGTGGGCTGCTAACGTCATTCCCTCCTGCACCTCCACTGCTCTCCAGGCTTCCCATGCCAGTGGCTTTGTGCCATAGCCAACCCTGACTGACCTGTTGGACTTGAGTGTCAGGAGTTTGCTCTTCCCTGTTTCACCTCTGAAGAAGCCCAGGGGACTGAGAGCTGACTCCACGCGTTTCTGGCTGATGCTCCCAGCATCAGTGCCCTGAAGCTGCTCCCATTCACCCTGCAGGGAACTCAATTTTCGTTCAGCTCTCTGGTGAATTGTACAGGTCAGCTCTCTGAGCTGTAAGTGGCCTCAAAGTGGTCACTCCAAGGCGCAGCTGGAACCTGTGACCTTTCTACAAGCTTTGTGGCAGTTCCCATCAAACAGCAGGATGCCAATCCAGAGCTAATCTAACCTGCTAGGTAAGAGTTATTTGACAGTCTTGTGTTGCCAAATACTCTGGCACTGCATCTCCTTCCACTTATCCTTAGATTTTTCCCCCACCAAAATGTGTTTGAGATTTCCTGTAATAGAGGGTTATGAGTAACACTTGTCACATTTGGAAAATGTAAGTCATTGAGGAGTGATTTCAGCTTACTCCTTTATAGTCTGCCAGCCTTTTTGCTGTTCAGGATTTGAAGGACCGTGCGCTACTATAGAGCTGTTTCATCATGTTTTCTAACAATGAAATTACTTTGCTCTTCAACCTTGAGGATTTTGTGTTTACTACAGGCTGAGAAAATGTGGGCCAGAGGGCACAGATGACTCTAGCATGAATAGCATCGGAAACTAGAGGAGGCTGCTCGATATGTAGACGCGTACGGGAGTGTGAGAGCTCTGGCACGCTTACCCCAGGCACGAGGGGCTGGCTGTCAGACGGGTGTGAAGTGCGCTATCGTCTTGCTTATGGCATCTCTTTGTTTCCCATCCAGAGTCAGCCTAATGACAGCTCTTATAATGCCAGATGGCAGTCACCAGTCATCGTTTAATAGCAGAAAAACGTCTAAATATTGTCTCCAAAATTGGTTTGTTCGTTCATTCTCCTCGTTCTAGCCTGGCAGTGATCCGCAGGCGGCACTTAGGGACCTCCTCAGAAGATCCTGTGTAGAAAACTGTCAGAACAGATTGCTGTATGGATTTTCAGAGGATTAAAGTTAATTAAAGAGCTCTTCCTTGCTTTCATTTCCTCCTATCTGCCAGCTATTTACATGCTAATGTAGGGTCTGCCAGGGAGAATAGGAGAAGTGTCAGCAATGGGCATGTTATCACACATGGAAACAGCAGAAAATAATGAGGTGAGCAATATATATATGTGTGTGTGTAGCTTGACAACTGAAAGCAGCACTGCTTTTTGCATATTTTTAGTAGTGTGTGATCTTGCTGAATATAATTCACTCTATTACATCCTGCACTGCATAATTTAATACTTCATTCACTATAGTATCTTTACATAAGCAGTTTTATAAATAGATTTAAGTATTCTTTTTGTCTGCCTTGTTCTACTTCTTTTCTGCAGAAGTAACGAGTAGTTTTGCTAGGAGTACAAACATGGGAGCAGAGCTTGTGGTGAGGACCAGCAGCCACCGTTGCCTTCTCTTGGAAAGACGAAGAAGAGTAGGTGCTTGGCATATAAGCAAGCTGAGACTGGATGTGATAGTTTTCTGCTCCAGTTGCATCGTTACTTGCCCATTCCATTTTCACATTATTTCAGAGGATTATTTTCTTGTGTAGCTTTTCAATATCTTCCATTTTAACACTTTTTTAGAAACTACTACATAACAGGTGAAATAGAATTGATCCCAGATTACATTTCAAGAGGGAGTATAATACCTGAGGAAAATGAGAAGCCTTCCTGTCTTATGTTTTTAGACAAATCTGTCATCAACAACTGTGTGGCTGAGCCTAGGTAAAGATGTCTTTCTGTTGCTGAAGGCAGTCCAGATAGGACTGGGTGCTGAAGTTAATTAAGCTATTAAGGACCAAGGGCAGTCAAAGACAGATTTGTGTCCTGCAGCCTTTTGTTCCCCAGTGTGCAAGGGAAATAAGAAGTGGCTGGCTTAGCAAGCAAGATAGGCTTTTACCGTGAGCTGCCAGTGAGGCCAGGGTCCCTGCGTTTCATGTGACCTTTGTGAAACATCTATTTGGCATTAGTCTTTTTCTTCGCTTTAGTCTTTTGTGGTTTTCCTAGTAGAAAACATGATGGTCCTACTCTTAAGATGTCGGATGGCTGTTCTTTGGCCGTCAAAATCAATGTGACATTTTGTGAGAGAGTTAAAGATGAGGGAGAGGAAAATACCTTTAGGAGACTTAGTTGAGGGCAGGCAGAGGAGAAGGTCATCTGCACTGAAAAAGTCACGAGTGATCCCCTGCATGCTTACGGCTTTGTAGCACAGCTTTCTAAACAGATGCTGTGAAAGGGATGTCAGGCGAAAGATGCCCTGGGATTTTGGTGTTTGAGGTTTTTTCTTGTACTTGATACTCCAAATCCTCTTTTTAGCAAGTCTGGTGGCGCTGACCAAGATGAAATGTTGCCGTGCAATAAGCCTAGGGCTGAATTTCTCCCTGTTGGGGTTCTGCCAACATCAGCTGAGCTACACCAGGGAAAATGTTCTCCCTGGTGCCTAGATATTGCTAAAGGCTTGTTACCCAGGCCTGCGGAGGTCTGAATAATTCAGAGAGTAACATGTTGTGCTTGGGTTCCATACAGCAGAAGAAACCAATATTATTTCAATCTCTCTGCCGACTGAATCCTGTTGCTGAATGTGGTTGGAGGAATGGTTGCAAGCAGAAAAGACACTGATCAGTCAGAATTATCCATGTGCTGAAAGGAAAACTTTTTTCCTGTGTTATATTGTAGAAAGAGATCCAGACCTTCTTGCTGTCTGACAAATGGTCTCTTTATTTGGGCAAAACAGTTTCTCAGTTTTGAGGCTGTATGGGAGCCGCGTCACACTGTGCACTCTTGTGTTACTGAATAATTCAGTTTGGAGCTACTGCTAGGAAGGGAGCAGCAAGAGCCCCTTTAGGGTAGGTGTAGTCTCCAGGACTGGAGATGAGTCTTATCACCCCCAGATTTGTATGATCACACAGTGCAGAAGTGCTCTCCAAGCAGGAATTAAGACCTCAGCTCTACTGTGGTTGGTTGGGATGGATGGTGCTTGAAACAGATCAAAGTAATTTTCTGGGTGGCTGCAAAGAGGAGAGAGTAGGGGGAAACTTTGGCTTTTGACCAAGGCCTTCGAATTATTTGCAGTAACCACTCTAAGAAATCTTAAAAGAAGCTGCTTTTCAAAAAGAAGTGAACTCAGCCTTTGGAGACACATCCCTAGTAGGTATCTTCTGTTAGATATACCTGCATTTTGTTCTTCCCGTGTCTTTTGTGTTCTTCACCTGCTGTAGTCTGAGGACTCCTGGAGCAGATGGATGCTGTGGAGAAATGCAAAAGGATGTGCAACTGCACTGACCTGCTGTGGGTTGGAGAAGGTGGAAGGTTTTCAAACCTGACAACGTGACATCAGCAGCAAACTTGGTGTCCATAAGCATTAATTCCTGCTGCCTTCCTGAGGCCTAAGCTCATACCAGTGTTCAGATTTCAGTCCTATCTAGTGGTGCTTTAAATTTTATTTTGAAGTGAGGTTTGTTTTTTCATCAATCTATCAGCATTTTTCTGTAACACATTAAAGAGGTTTTACTTGAATTTAAAAGCAAAGATATGCTCGTGAGTGAAAAAAATTAGAAACCCAATCAAGACCACTTCAGCCAGACCCAGGCTATTTTTTAATAGGTTACATGTGCTTCAGAATCCACGTATTTTTAGTGGTGATGAATTGTGAAGGTTGAATGTTGTTATTCTTCAGACAACGCAATTTACTAGGGAAAAATAAAATTATTTTTCAGTTTCTCAGGTATTACATGCATATTTTGCTACTTTCTGCAATAAACATTTTCTGGGTCCTGTAAATATATGGATCTCTGTGAGGTATTTAGTTGCAGTGCAACAATTGCTTTGCTTCTGGGAGGAAAAAATAAATCTTTCTTGAGAACTAAAATTCTCTAGTTCTGGTATGCATCTGATTTGTGGGTCACAGGCGCTGTATTCTGCATACTTTTCTTCAGACTTGCTGATGCTTGGTGATATATATATGGATTTTGGTAGCAGAAGGTGATTTTACAGATAGAGATGAAAGGAAGATTTCAAATAATGAGGAAAAAAATTTTGTCAGTACATTGGCTTTTTTTTTTTTAATTAAAAATTTATGTTAGTTTGATTTCTGAAACTTAGGTAGAGCAAACCAGGCAGCACGGCAAAAATCCTAATACTGAAATTAGATTTTTAGTTCTAATTTTTGGGTGTCCCTTGATATAGGAAGCAAAGGAGCAACGTAGAGCAGTAGGCAACAAGAATACTTCAGAAGCAGTGATTTTTTCTGTATGCTACCATCCATAGATGACCTGTGCACAGAAAAGGATAATTTTCTGCAAAGGGTTAATTTCCCAATGAGATGTATTAAGGATGCTTTGAAATACAAGGTAAATCATGATACTTGAGAGAAATCTCTAGTATTTTTATCTTGTCTTATGGAAACCTCTATGTAGTGGTTGCAATTGCTGACAATAGTATTGTGGGGGAAGAAGTGATGCACAAGTGCGTGAAGTCTAATAATTTTTTATTTTTATATATATATACATAAAATAATGAAATGAAAGCACTAAAGAGGTCTGCTTCAATAAGATAGTGTTTTCTGTGCACATCTGTGATTCCTCTTTTCTTTTTGTCTTCCTTGAAAATATCTGTTTTCGGAT
>WAAB01023662.1:301935-381001 GCA_013389865.1 Piaya cayana | reverse complement strand
AGGGGTTTGGCCAGCACATCCATATCCACATTTGAATAACTGAGGTGTGGTCTGTGAGTGCCCAAGATGGGGAGGGTATAATAGCCTGACAAAAAGCCACCTCTCTGTGATAGCAAAGACTAGTTTATGAAATAGAACATTTTGAAGTTCAGTTCTGTGGGTCTTTCCCAAGTAGTTAGGCTATTATTATTGTTATTTATATTCATATAGCATCTAGTAGCCTAAGGTACTACATTAAGTAATATGCAAACTTAGCAATAGCTCCATTAATTCTCATGTGAAGCAAAACACCCTTTGGGCCTGGTTCAATAGACACAGAAGTGTCTTAACTGACTTAATCAACATGAAACATTTCCATCTAATTGCTAGGAGACTGTTCTGTGAGTAGGGTTACCTGTGTGATTGTTTCTATTTGGTAGAGCTGAACCCAAAATAGGCATTTCTGCCCCACACCCTGTGGTTTGACAAACATGAGAGGGAAACTCATATGTTCAGTAGAGAGTGTCTTCTTGTATAATAGGGGAATTGAAAACACCAAGGGTATTTTTTTCGTCAGCCAAACTCTTTGGACTTGAAGCAGTCAGGCTGCTTGTCTATACGCCCCTTTCATTGCACAGGATCTACTGAAGGCAAGAAGACCTTGCTGTGATAATGAAAATGAGAGCCATGTAGGCAACATCAGAGCCTCTTTGCACCTCCATACTGAGACAAAGCATTAGGCAGGCTGCTGAGCCTACGCTTGGGGTAAATAACTCTGTTTCAGTGTAAAAGTGGTACACTGAGGAGTGGCAGGGCCAGAGCCAAGCTCTTTCCTCATTTGCTGGAGAAGGCATGGAGCTGTGTTGTGAGCCAATCTCTCCTATTACACAAGGGTCAATTTATTGCATCAATTTTTTTCTCAAGCCAGCCCTTACACTGAACCAAAATCTGTCCTTGTAGCCCTGGAGCTGACATTTTGGCACCTGATGGTGGTGTAACTGAAAACAGAGACATTGCAGAGGTCGTGGCTGGGGCAGATGTGCCAAGACACAGGAAGCATGAGCTGTGGTGCAGGCAGTGAGGAGAGGCAGGCAGCAGCATCCCACTCCTGCCAGCAGCAGTTTGTAAACTTTATCACAGCGGCACACTCCTCTGGTCCTTTCAGAGAATGAAGAAGTGCCACAAGTGGGAGATAGACTTCTAGGAAGCTGGACCCATCCAGAGCCTCCAGTTCCAGTGCTGTTTGGTAGGGCTGCCCAGCAAGTGGGTTGGGTGGGAGAGGCAGCTGAGGGAGAGTGAGGGAGCTGGGGACCAAGAAAGGATTCTGTCCTTACTGTGAATTGTGCTGGCTGGCTCTGGCTGAAGGTACAAAAGTGTTGTGTTTTGCAGCACAGACACAATTAGAGTAATTTTCGTTTGCTGCAGTCAGTAACACTGTCAGCTCCCTAGTGTGATGGGTTACTGAGCCTCAGGACACAACATCCTAGGTTCCTCTGGTTTTCACTGGTCTCCTTTGTCTCAGCTCATACCTGCTCTTGCAGTGGGTGCTGTTCCCTCATTTTGCATTCAGGCTTGCAATTTCACAGTCTGGTCCTACTCCACAGTTCACACTGGTATCCACTCTGTAGCTGTTGCCCACTTGCCCTGTTGCTCTGTGCTCAGTTCTACTTCAACCTTTGTTTTGACAACTTGTCTGCTCTCTCAACTCTTCTGGCCACTGAAGCGTTTTCCTGTGCTAACATTGCTAACCTCACAGTCTTCTGTGTTTCTTCTTATCTTTACCTCCTGTGGACTCCTGCTAAGTGCAGGTATGTCCTCATTTATAGTTTCCTCAAGCTCATGGTGAAAAAGAATGAGAGTTAAAACAGCAAAAGCTGTGCCTTTAGAAAACATCAAAGGACTAGCTGCTTCCCATCTTTCTGCTTGGACTCATTTTTATCTTTCTGACTCCTAGGTGGTAAGATTGTTAGATGAAGGCTTGACCTTGGTAAGAGAAGAAAAGAAGACACAGGAAGAATATGTTATTCTGTGGTTAAGTCATCATTTTGGGTTTTTTTTTTCTGAGCCTTCATCTTCATGAATAAAACAGACACAGAAGGCAGGGGAAGGGTAGTTTTGTTTGTCTATACATTGCTACTGTGTACCAATAATTCGGCCTTGTAAGGACCAAGTTATGCAGTGCCTTTTAGATGTGTTTCTGGCGTGTTTCAAAAATGTACACTGCCATCTCAGTGCTAAGTGATGGAGTCAGTCCATTGTGGTTATGTTCACGTTACCCTTGCAAATAACTCAGGGTCTCTTTCTTGTCTCTGGGGTCAATGCAAGGCTGGCTTGCAAACGAACAGCTGCAGTCTCTTGCACGGCTCAACTCCCCCTCCCTTGACTAGGTGCCTTTGTCCAAAGGTGCTCTGGAGTCTGGTCCCTAGCACAAGCACAAGCACATGCATTGCTTTGAGCATGGCAGGGGTTAATCTGTGCTGGTTGTTAAATAGAGCCCAGGCAGCCCTGAGTTGTTCTTCCAGGGCAAGTCCTGAGCATGCTTTACTCTCCAATTTGAATGTCTCATTTAGGTTTAGTTTTGGTCCTGGTTATTCCACTTTTTTTGCCTCTTTATGAACTATTACGTTTGAATTAACTGTTAATTACTTGGGCTAACGTGGCTATTTGGGGGGAGGGCAGGGAGAAGAAATTGTTTGCTTCAGGATTTTTTCTTGGTTGTATCTGTCTCCATTTATTCTCCTATTCTTTTAAGCTGACTGGAGGTAATGGCTCTTAGCATGCTTTATAAATTACTCTGCAGAGGACTTTGAGAGAGTGTTTTATTTAGTAAGGATGGAGAAATGGGCTTTTATCCCTGCAAAAGAGGTACAAGTTCACTGTAATTTCCACTGGATTGTTGTATTCAGAATGGAAGAAGTAATAGAAGACTTGAGGTATTGGTCTTACTGCAAGTTCCAATTGCATTATCTCCAGTTTGACTTGCCATTTGATCCATAGGAGCATGAAAATTATTCACATTGAAAAACATCACTTTGATTTAATAACACATAGGCAGAGGTACTTGGAAGGAATTTGAAAGCTCACTTAGAAGAGTTGTGCCAGTCTGAACACCCTAAACATTAATGCCCTGGAGTTTGGTAAAAGATGGATCTGCATCTATGTCCAAATGCTGTAGCTCACCTCCTTACTAGCTTGTGTCAGATCTAATCCTGAGAGCTGCGATTTCTTGCAGCAGGGAGGAAACAGGGTTCAGCTACAGGATTTTAAAAAAGAAATCTTTATTCAGGTCTCTGGAAACTGGTGTCCTGGCTCCCTGTCTCCTGACTGCCTGTGATACCTACCTCTGTTACACAAGCTCTGAATCCAGGCTCTGGCTGCCAAGTCTTAGTATTTTAGTCAGGTCACCAAGTGTGGCTTCTTTATAAAATGTTGAAGCCACTGCAGAGAAAGCATGATGCTGGCCTACAGCAATTTAAAATTGTCTTGAAATGAATGAGTTTTGGTCATCACATGGATTTTGGATGATTGTTATGTGGGGATCACGCTGAACCTACTTCATTCCAAAAATACCAGAAAAAGTGTTGTACCACTCAAGAAATGATTCAGCATGGTGTGCATGCTCTTGGGTCTCATCCACAGCTAGTCCAAAAAGCATCTAGGCTTTAACATTGCTCATGCCTACACTAGCAATAAGAAGAAACCAGCTTCGTAGTCACAGGAAATGTTTTTTTTCCAACCACAGAAGGAGAGCAGAATGAACTCTCAAGACATTTCTGCTTTAGCAAATATGTAGCTGGGCCCAGCAGTCAATTATAACAGTGGCAGTCCCCTTGCTCCTTGAATTTCAACCTTGAAAGAATGGGAAAATGTGTTTTTTTCAGGAGTAACACACAGTGCTGTAAAAGCCAGGCTGTTCCTCTGGCATCAGCATCCTTTCTGTGATAACTTGCGGGCCTAGAGTAAAGGCCGAAATTCACAGATGTTTTTCCCCTTGAACACTGTTCTGCCATGGACTGTCTTAAGAAATGAAATGTCCACTGATGCCTGAAATACTTCTGTGGTGCAGTGCTTTATCACACTTTGCAGATAACAATATTAGCTCTTTTTATTTGTTTGAAGGATGTGTGCTTGTGGTGTCTGTAATTGAACAGCTTGCACAGTGGCACAACAGTACAGTAAAGGCAGCCATGGAGAGACTGTGCACCTACACACCGGGTAAGTACCGAATAATACGCCTTATGTTATGTTGGTACTGAGGTATTTCTCTGTTAATTAAAAATTTGTCCTAAAGTTACAGTGAATGAGGTTGTATTAAGCCCACATGCATGTGAATACCCTTTCTCTCTCTGTCTCTTTGTTAGCAGCTTAAGAATATATTCACTATATGCCCAACTACTCCTCTTTCTTCTCGATATGGGTCTTTATAACAGCTGTGAAGATGAAAATAATTTCAGCAGGTATAAGAGTTGTTATTGTCAAAATCTCAAAAATGAGCTGAGGTTGATATGTATAAGATGTGAACATTTGGTCTGCACAGAAAAGCTATTGAAATGTAACTGATAATACAAATTTCAAAACAGAAAACTGTTCTTTAAGAATAAATGTAGACTCTCCTTTTTCTGCACCTTATTTTATCTGCCCAAAGGAGCTTATGTGTCCAAATGCACATCATATAGAAAACAGTTTGAATGCCAGAATAGCTTTGTGCCTCACAGATGAATCCTAGAACTATTTGGGTAGCTAGACCTCACATTCATTATATGTTTTTAATACTCTGAACATAAAAAAAATCTTAAGACACTTCATTCAAAAGTCATTTATATAGCACTTCATTGTATTTTTGAGAAACCATCTTGCTCTGTAGACCCCCAGTCTTCATGGAAGATGCATAGAGAATATTAATATCCTCCTTTCCAAGAGAGGATTTCCTGATGTAGGATGGGGTAGGGAGATAATTGCTAGGATTCATTCATTGATAGAATGAAGCTTATCTGATTTCTATTCCATAAGTCATACCCTCAGCGTTTTAAATTACAGGCACATAACCATGAAGTTACAATTAGAAGCACTGATCCTGCTATTAAAATACAATTTTCTTCTTTAAAATATGCTAGCTCTGTGTTCATGATTCACTCAGTGGACCTTGTTTCACTGACATATCAAGATACTTCTCAGCTGCCATTCTTTACAAGCATAAGATCCTATTATTCCTTTAGTTAAAGCTATATAATCCAGTTACCAGCTATGAAATGCATGGATACACCAAATAGAATAAAACTGACCCTGAACTTGAAAGCAGTGAAAAATCCTATGGACTGTGTGGGAACTACAATGTGACCCAATTTATCATCTCTCGGGAGGTGAATGCTGCAGCCCAGCAGGAATCAACAGCTTCCTCTTGCTGCTTGAAACAATAGAACAGCTTTGGATACTCACAAGGAGCAAGCCTACAAAACAGGTCACACCATTTCACCTGAAGGAACAATTTCATCGTTATTATTCACATGCCAACAATTGATTGGTAGAGTAACAGCAAGAAATTAATGACAATGGAGCTTTTCCTAGGGCCAGAAGAGGAATAATAACTCATGTGGGTTTTTTAATGGCCTCCTATAATTTCAATTACAATCAAGTTGGTGTCAGACCAAGCCTTCAGTGAAGTTATATGATGTACAAGAACAAAAAATGTTTAGAGAAAAAGAGAGAGAAAAATTCAGTCCCCATCAGTCCCACTCAGTACCCTAGGCTGTGTAGAAAAGAGTCACATCCTCATTTATATTCAAATAATTGCAATGTGTGTGATTCAAGCAACATGGCCAATAAGCCCATGAAAATAATAACAGTGACATGATGACTGAAGGAGGCTCTTGATCAGGCAGAAAGGCTAGGTCTAGGGGAATGGGTAGTATTTATGGTTTAAGAGATGTTGTTAGCAAGAATGTATGTTTACCTGGATGCTGTCTGTCTGCCTGATGAAACAGAAGTGCCTGATACCCAAAATGTTCTTTGAAACTGTCTGCCTCTGGTGTTACCTCTGAGTCATGCTCTGCTTCTGTGTTGGCTACTGCTGTGTAAACACCTTAGAGTTCAAGTGGAAATGGCAACATGATTAATACCATCTTTCCTGCAAATATTTATCCTCTGGGATTTAGCCAGAATTTGTTTCTAGGACTATGAAGCTATAGAAGCAAACCTTCTGGATTTTTATCACTCAAGAACAGGGCAGTTTACGGGATCTCTTTTATGTGAAGCAGGGCAAAGACACTCTAAATTCAAGATAATACTCTAAATTTTCCCTAAATTTTCCAGTATTTTGTTTCATTTAAACTCTTGTTCTGCCCCTGAATACTCAGTTATTCGTCATTTTCTCTCTCTCTCTTTCCTTCTCTTTCTGACTTACGTAGCTTCTTCCTAAAAGAGCTTTCTTTCTGCAAATCCTCATCTTGTGTGTCTTAGCAAAGCTAGGGGTTTGTGAACACATGAATGCAGACTGGCTTAGATGGCAAGTCCTGTATACACTGCTCACATCTTTGATCTGTTTTGTGGGAAGCCAAAGTCTGAATGGCATCTCTGTCTTCCTATACGACTCCATGCACTGAATAACAGTTTTGTCATCATAGTTCTTTTTACCACCCAGCATTTTTTACACCATGGGGTAATAACATGTCAAGCTTCCTGTACACATAAGGAAATAGGCACTTAGAAATTGGTGTGACCAACAGACTCCAACATCAACTCCCCAGAGCTGATGGCCGGGCAAACCCTTCCCCCCTCGCAGCCACAAGTACAGGTTAGAGCGGTCAGCTGGCTCCTCCAGGGCCAGAGACATTATGGAAACTAGCTGGTTTGGGAAACTCATAAAGAGACCATTGCCTGCAATGCACTGGGGAGATCTTGGGGAAATCAGCCACCTTCTCCTGTGGATTACTACAGAGAACCAGATGCCTTGCAGGCAAGCCTCAGCAGAGGGTGTTTTAATCAATGATGATACCAAACACAGGTTTATTGATGTCTGTGATGTCTCTCCTTTTAGATGAACAAGAATAAAATCTAATTCTAGCCAGGAGACCAATTTTTAACTTGCAGATTGCTTCTAAAGAGCGAATAGAGAGGAGTCATGTAGCAAAGGAGGCAAAGAAATGAAGCTAATGACTAGATTGAAATAAAAAACCTGCCATGGGATGAAAAAAAATCAGCTATCATAGTTACAGAAGCTGCCTGCAACACCGCATGAGTAGGAGGGTGTTGAGGAAATTATCTTTTCATTCTCTGGTATGCCTTTCTGATCCCAGTCCTCCTTTTGTGAGCACAGGCTGCCAGCCAGGGTGTCTGGAGTCCTGGCAGAAGAGCAGCTGTGGGAGCAAAAGCATACCCATGCGTGTTGATGGAGTCAGTGTTCTGAGATTTTGTACTCTACTTGGAGCACAACTACCCTCCTTGCATGCAGCAGACCCCTGGCCCTGGGCGCATCCAGCCTGACAGTGGTTAAAATTGAATATTCAGCCCAAAGATGGAGGGGAAAGGCTGATTTGAGGGGGTTCTAAAGCTTTTCTTTGAGAAAGATGAGGATACTCTGTGTTTTCTCCTTCAAGTACAGATAGTTATCAGGCTGGGTAATGGAGGTGCAGGAGAAAACATCTCCCAGGAATTTCAGAAGCTGTCAGTTTGTTGTCGCTGCACATGTATGAACCTGCCTCTTCATGAATTTTCACACCACCCCTTCTGAAACAAGCCCTGGCAGTGTCTTTTCAGAATACATGCATGGTTAACCAGCTCTCATCTGTTCTGGCCAAGAAACAGCCAATTTTCTTTCATGAGAACTAACAGACCAGTGTTACCATCATCTCTCTTGCAAGTGGCTTTGCTTGAATATGTGAACCACTTTTTTTTAATGACTGTACCTTAAAGAAATCGCTGATGAGAGCATGGAGGGCATACTTCACCTAGATTAAAGAAAGCCACCTAAACTGGCATCCTGAAGAGACACACTGCTGCAGACTGTAAAAGGAAGACAAATGGAGGGTCAAATACTTGTTTGAATGCAATTACTCCTGTGCAACTCCTGCTCTACACAAAACATAGTCTCTTAAGGCAGCAAACCCCTAGAAGCTCCAAGGCAGCTTTAGCAGTAGCATCATGCCCTACATCACTTTCTCCACTTTGATTTATGTATTTGTTTTCTTTCTCCTTGCAAACCTACTGAGCTGTTTGTTCAAACTGCTTAGCATGATTTCTTTTGACTTTTCCATGATGCCATAATCAGAACATTTAAAAAATGCTAGTTATCCTTTCCAGAATTTATCATGTGGCTTGCTTAAAGCCAGAGACGGGCTTTGGGCAAGGTTAAACATTCAGAGTTCTCTAGTGTTACACTGAAGTCACAGCTTCACATGCCTTCCCCTAAGATAAATGAGCATTCTCCTTAATGAGCCAACTCTTGCTGTGTTTTGACTGTTTTAGAACCAGTTTCACCATGTTTAATTACTTAATAAAATTTATGTTTTCCAGAAAAAATGCAAGGTTTCTGTTATATACTTGCTGAACTTTATGGACCACACATAGCTGAACTGTAAGTATCATTGTGCCCTCTCAGGTCTTTGCTTAGTTTTTGCTTGACATGTAGAAGTGCAGGGGTTTCATTCTTAAAATCACATTATTATTAAGCAAGAAGTGCTTGAGAATGACTCTGGTTTGGCATTTGGCACAGCTATTCCTGAGTGAATAAACACAGGCTGCCACTGGTAACCATTTTTTTACTCCATTTGAATCTCAGATCAGGCCCACCAGATGTAATTACCTTTTGAAATTCAGCTTGTACAGCTGAGGGAGGAATTTGAATAACTCGTGTGTGCAAGACAGGTTCTACAGAGTCATGCTACTGCAATACTTGTCTCTTACTTTGCCATCTACCTTTAATCAAGCTTTCTAATTGTCAAGCCCTACATGCTCTCAGCCCTGACCTTGATACACACTCTTGGGTAAGCCTACTAAGTAATGTAAGTGATTAAAAAAATAAAATGTAGGTAATTTTATTCCTCTTTGAAAGTTCTTAGTTTAATTAACAGAGCTTTTGCTGGACCTACTTCCTCCCTTGGGTTTTTATTTTTATTTTTAAAACTAGCCAAGGGACCGCAAAGTGCTTACAGGACTAAGCAGTGCTATAATCAACATTTTAATTTAAATCCTGATTAGCCCAGAGGTGTACCCCAAAAAGAAAGAAACAATCCTGACGCTTGTTCTTGGTGATTAAAGGTTAAGGATCTTTGAAGGATTTCTGGTTATTTTCTTGAGTTAATGATTGAACATTCATATGTGCCAAATTGCATATGCATTAACTTCAACCTTTAAATCTTTGTCAGACTTATGATTGATTAAAAAACAGAGCAGTCATAATGTAGTTGGTTCAAGTGCTGCATATAGAGTACAGTGCCTTTTCATCATCCTGGGATCTAATTTTAAATGCTGAGTAGGATGCCATGGCAGAAAATCATTGGGACCCAACACTGTACTGTGTATCAATTACAGGTCACAGTGAAGTCAGCTGAGGTTATTGTTTGATGTGGGGGAAACTTAGCTTTTCATGGAAATAGCTTCTACTTTCAAGGACCCAGAGGAATATAATGGTCTTTGTTTATGCACGATTTCCTTTAGCATAGACAAGGAAATGAATGCTGATGTTGTCTGCCATTCATTGAAGCTATGCAAACAAGATCCAGGACAACCACTTTGTCATCTCTACCCTCCTCCAAAGGTGAGCTGTGTTTCCACTTTTTCAAAACTACTGATTGTGGAAGGTCTTTTAAGTTGGAACTGAACTTACCTATGGCAGCTTCCATTGCACATGCATTGTCTGGGAAATAAACTTCAAAATTTTGAGCATGGGCTCTCAATAAAACACCTCTTTGAATGAAAGATACATAACATNTTGCACATGCATTGTCTGGGAAATGCATGTGCAATTCTTTGAATGAAAGATACGTAACACGCATTTGCTGTGTGGACCATGAACACTATGACTGGGGAAGAGTGGGAAGCACAGGGCCAGATTCTCTTGTACCAGTCTGTGTCAAAGAAGAGGAGTAGGGAAAGTAAAATCTCACTTTATTTAGATTTTATTTTTTAAGCACTGCAATAACCCCAAATCGGAATCTCAGCTGAGGTTAATCTATGCCACCATGTTACCATGGCATGACAAGTAATCCCCACGTTTCCTGATTTGCTGTAGCAGCCTTCATAGGCACTATTTACCTGCTGCAAAAAACAGGTCTGTCTTCCTGGCATTAGTCTGCAGTGGAAGAGGTTTAAGCTAATATGCATAATCTTTCGCCACAGGCTGGAAACATTTAGTTGCCATCATTATTTGATGTACAGTTACTTGCTACACCACAGTAGCTTGATTGTGTGTCCTAGAGCTTTGCTACTCAGACACATACATATCTGCATAGGTGTCTAAACACACAGAGTTTGTTCAGGGATTTTCTTTGATTGTGGGGTTTTTTTTGTTTCCCCCATCATGCAACCCTGGTCACACTAAAATCTGTGAGCTATAGTAGTTGTCTGGCAGTGTCAAAAAGCAAGTGATTCACCCAGGCATCTATTTTTCTGAATCTTTTTACCTGCATCTGGATGGATAAAGACATATTTGTTTTCTAAAGGTTTGCATAAGATATTTTCCACAAGGCCTCATCCAACAGCCATTGAAATGAGTCAGAGCCTTTTTATGGACTTGGTGAACTGTGGTTCATCTCCAAGGTGGATTTTGTTCTGCCAGTATTAAGACTTGGAGAAACACTTGCCTTCCAAGATTGGCAGTAACATTTGCTTTATAGCAGGTGTGTGTCCCATATGACTATTATTCTCCATGCTATGTCAACACAGGCATATATGTGTGTGCAACCAGGCAGGGGTGAAAGACGATGAATGTGGGCAGCAAAGAGGGCCCACATTGATTGTGGGGAATTGGATGTGGTCAATTGGATGTGGCCCAAACTTCATCAAACAGGTTCCTTCAGAAATTCTGTGTCTGAACTGGTACCCCTAGGTACATCAAAGCTACTCTAATTGCAAGCTCTCTTTACTCACCCCACAAACATTTTTGAGCCTTCAGCACTTTCTGGCCCCCTAGTAGCATGTTTTTTCCCTCCTTTGCACTTGTAACAGCAGCAGAGACCCTATCAGTGACTATGGGACTTTTTTTTTTTCTAATGTGGAGTCTTGAAGGTAAAGGTGGGAGTACAGCAAAGGCTGTCAGGTTCTCCCCAAGCCCCAGTATAGCAGGTCATGTAGGAAGACAGCAGAAGCTGTCACTATGGTTGGTGTATGTGCACTTCACTGCCAACCCAAGAGTTAGATTTTCATATGGACTTACTTGCTTGTATAGGAGAATAAAGAGAGGTAGAAACCACTCCACATAAATGCATGGTGCCTTTTGGAGTGAAAGAGGATGTAGAAATTGAACTGCACCTCTCTGGCTGCACAGGTTAATGAGTCTGGAGACAGGGACTGTTTAAACTGAAGTGGCTCCTGTACAGAAATTAAAAGATCTGTAGTGAAATGCTTGGCCTATCAAACCAGAGGAGAAAGGATGCCACTTGTGGCATTGCTGTCAAAACTTGGTTAGCTCTTCCCATCTCTCAGAGCACGTGTGGGACCAAGCTGTTGACTCCTGCCACCTTCAGCAACAGCTCCAGCCACTGCACTGTCTCCAAGTAAAACAACTGACAATGAGGCTTTTTGGTTTTGTTTTTTAAACAAAATTTGAACTCTAATTTGAATAGTCTGAAGACAGTCCCTTTGAGTGAGTGGCTTACTCAAACTCTCTCTTCCTAAAGTGGTACTTAAATCCCTTTCTGTCAAGGTGTATTTGTTTCTCACAAGGAATAAGGGAACTCTACCAAAAAAATTTTATTCCTACCCCAACTATGCCCTCCTTCTTAGCTCACTTAGTGCTCTGAGAGAGAGTGAGGAGGCTGGGGAGATGGGAGGAGAAGAGCAGTGCTTAAAGTTCATGCTCAAGTGGTTGACAAATTGCCCACAGTAACTCTATGACAAGTCAGACCGAGTAAAGATGAATTATAGGTGAAAAAAATGAATATACAGTCAGAGAAGCAGATGCATAAAATGCAGTTTACCTCGCATTTTCTTCTTTGGTCTGTAATTTGATTGATGTCTTCAGTTATATGAGCTTGCAAATGTTGGCAGTCCCCTGCCAAGTGTCTGAACAAGACTTTAATACTAATGACTGTTTTGTTCAACTCTATTGATTTTCAGGTACTTTGTTTATTCATTTAGACTTTTTGATTCCCATTTTCCCAGAATCACTATCATATTGGTACTGGTAAAAGGAATAAAATAAATACAGAGTTACTTGCCCTTATAAGGCAGTGTTTTAATTGTTCAGGTTTTAATTGCCATTAAGAAGGCAAACATCGATGTGCAGCTGCTTTTTCAGTCAATAGTTTATTTTGTACTGTTTCTGTGATCTTTTTCTAGAGAGATCATGTGTCTTGAGCAAAGGTGAGCTGCTGCTTCAGAGGCCTTGCAAACTACATAATGGAGACACTGCAAGCCGAATAAATGAAATGTACATTATATAACGTACTTCCCCAGTCTCTGACAAATTAACTCAAATTATTTTTTTTTTGCCAACCTGCCTGGAACCATTAGTGCTCTGTGATTATTCTAGGAGATTTGGCTTTGATTAGGAATATAAAACACTGCTCTGTTCACATGGAGCACAATGCTCTCAGCGTATTCTAGAGGAAGAGTGTCTAACCAGGGCAAGGGCGGCTCCTTTGTGGGGCCTTTCCAGATGCTTGCACAAGATGGGCTGTCTCTCAACTGGGTGGACCCCTGATGTTGATGTGAAAGAGTGGAAGGGGCACTTATGGCTCCTGGGTCACCAGCATAGCTGTGTGAGCAGATGTCACTTGTAACGGGGTCCTGTGAGCTCAGTGGCCCATAGAGCAGAGCCTGGGCCAGGGTTGGAAATGCAGGTGGATGTGCATATGTAGGCCCACCCACTGCATGCTTCTTGCCCAACAAAACATTATCCCCTGCCCTTAGTATGAGGGTAGCAACACTGGGGACTCCTTAAAGTAAGACAAGATCATGTATTCATCAGAAGCGTAGGCTTACCACAGGCAGCTGAAAACCAGGCAGTATCTAAAGCTGCTTTAATATGCCTTGTGGTTTAAGCTGCATCAGCAGCAGATAATCTTACATTGTCTGCAATAGCACTCCAAAACACTAACACTGGGTACAGATATCCAAGCTAGCTGGTTTAGTACGACTAGAAATTTTTTAGTCAAAAAATGTTATCAATTCACATGGTGAAGAATTTTCTGTGCCAGGTCCACTGATACAGGAACATTCCTCTAGCAAGCAGGAAGGGCTAAAGTAGGGTGAAGGGGTTTAGGTGCTGCCTACCAAGCAACCCTTCTGGCCCTAGGAGCAAGCAGGCTTGCAGATTATTCTCATCTTGTCTCTAAATTATTTTAAGCCAGCTGGCCTGTTCAGTTAAATGGCAATACTTTAGCTGATATTTCGGGGGGTGGCAGAACAATGGCTTGACTTCAGCACCTAAGTCCTGCTGCTGTAAAAACTCTTAAACAGTCTGTGTCAGAAGGAACTTGTTCTCTTCTTTCTGCCTTTCAGACTGTATCTTCCGCTCCCCATCACTTTTGTGTTCCAGATTATTAGAGGCTTTGTGGCTGCAGATTTTAGCTTAATCTCCAGTACCGGGATTTTACTGGGGGTCATATTATGTCAGCAAAAAATCCCCATATTTATACTAATGTCTTTTTTATCTTATTAAAATAAGCTTCATTGCCACAAGAACTCATACTGGTCCATGTGCCTTCTGCCAGGTCTTTCAATATCTTTGTAAAAAGCAACAGCCACAACCTTCATTGGACACGACTGTGGCCAGCCTGCTCTTTGACAAAGTAGGTGCCAAACAATTCTGGCTGGTTAAAAAAAAACCCAAACATTTGGAATTCCATAAAATTAAAATGCCCCTGCTGTTTTCTCTCATTCCTCTGTTTCTTTCAGTGAAACTGTGAACTGCTCCCCAGGAGGTGGGGCAGAACCGAACTCCAAGGAGGTGGGGGACGGTTCATTTCTTTGGCATTGCTAGTAAGAGCAGACTGCCAGCTAAAGGAAAATCTTGTGGCTGAGATCCATTCCCTTCTTTTGAAATCACTGGCTGTAAAACAAGCATCTGGGAGGTAGGCTAGGTCCTGGGAACAAGATGCCCTCCTGTTAGCCTTTCTTTTTGGAAACAGGTAAAACCTACTGAAATCTGAGTTGTTTCTGCTGCAGTCAGAACTGAGCCCTGGAGAAACAACCTGCAGATGAGCAATAGCAGAAGGCACAGTTTAAGCAGTAGCTCTTCCTCTTTCAGTTGTTTCTAACCATGATGAGTGTGCAGAAGCTGCCCTAGACAGGACCCTTGAAAACAAGTCTCAAGCAAACCTGAAGCACAGCAACTTGTAGAGTTGGAGGCCAGCAGACAAAAGTGTGAGGGTGAAGAAACTCATAGATGCTATGTTTTGCAGAGGCAAGCTTGGAAAAGTAAATCAAAATGTCTCATCCAGAACATACAGAGCCCACATCCAAAAGAAACTATTGGCACAAAATGAGAAGTCAGAGTAATTGCCCTGGGAGGAGAAAGGACTGAGTTAGGTTTTGCACATTTTAGATCTGGGCTTGCAGGTAAGGTCCCTGTTTTGTATCCAGATCTCATATCCTTTGGTTTGGTTGTCCCATGCAATCATAAAGATTCAGTATATGAACTCTGATGGATGGAAGGTGGGAACTGTAAAACAAAACCCAGTTTTGCCAGTGCTGCTTAACAAGCTTTGCAGCATTTTTGTGCCTTGGAATATGTACTCCTGGTAAAAGGATAATGCAAATGAGTTAGAAGGGAAATTTGAAGTGTTTTGTAAATATCTACTGTCCTGGGAAAGAGCTGGCTAACAAGGGTGATAAATGAGAAATAATTAGATTTGGTTTGTGTGCTGGTTTAGGATGAGAAATAGATCTGTTTGTGAAAAAAACTTTGTTACTGGGAATATATGGGTTCTGTGGAGAGCACTGAAAGTAGGCAGTGAATGAAATCCCAGTGACACTCATGCCCTCAACCCCATCCCTGGTGTGGATATCGCGTGTACACCAGGCAGCAGAGCTGTGCCAATTTGGGCAGGTGGTGCTGGCTGTTACCCAGGACCTCTGTACACCCTCCGGGCAGCAACTGCAGGTTCATCCACCAGCTGCTGGAGCCCGGGGAGCCCCTTCTTTGCTGGTGTTTTCATGACTTGGGAAAGAGTAGAGGTTTCTTCCTAGCTGAATTGCAGCAAGAGAGATTGTACGAGCTGTATGGCACTTGGCATCAGCCTTGAAATGATGGTGTCAGCCAGGGTGACCCAAGAAACCAAGAGTGGTTTTGCTTGGATGGGTGTTTTGAGCTGCCAGTCCTTCACAACCCACTGTAGATTCCTGGCTAAAGTAACTTCTGCAGTGCAAGGAGACTTCATCCTTATTAATTCAGAGAGAGCATTTACTACAAGGCGGGAAAATTCAGCCTCTCCTCCCTTGCTTTCTGCTTCCCGCAAGCAATATTGCTGTAGCTGTCTGAAGTGTGTGCTTCTGATTCACTGCTGCTGAGAGCAAGAAAGGTTCCTTCTCTCCCGCCCAGCAGAAAGAGATCAATGAGTCTTACCTCTCTGGAGATTCTCATGCACCATACTCAATTTTAAGGCATTTTTCTCATCTGAGTCTCCAGTTTCATAGCAGTAATGGCAGCAGCTGGTAATGTACAACATAACTATGGTAAATGCAAGATGCACGTTTGGTTTGGGGGACAGCAGTTGCCCGGGGGAAAGAAATTAGGAACAGTGTCTCGGCTCCTTCCTAGTATCTCTCATCTATTCATGGCATACCTAGATTTTCATAATACCATAGACACAATGAATTAAACATATATTAAACACATATATTAATGTGACACGTATATTAAAAAACAACAACTTAAAAATTTGTGCTCCTTGTGGCTTATTCTTATTCTTCCTTATCCCTCTACATTGTTCCCTATAAATATTCGACCCTTCACAGTTAATTAAATTGCTTTGATCACTGCCTAAATCAATTATAATGGCATGCTATATTTTATCCCCAGTAAAAAAAGAAAATGTTAGTAATTGTTCCTTTAAATGCAAACATATACTGCTTTAATATTCCAGGCTGGCATGCCTGCTGTTCGGTAAGGTTCCATCACTCAAAGGCTATTTTCTTTTTTTCAAAATGCTTTAATACTGCCACTTGGTGAAGCATACTTTGTGTTCTCATGTTGAGTTCCTGTAGCTCCAGCCAGATAAATATAAACTTGAGATGAACTTTACCTTGGAGCCCTGAGACCCAGTTGGTGTGAAGTTGGTGTGGTATTTATGTCCTTAGGCTGGGCTGTAGGAGATAATGATAGCAAGTCATTGTCAGCCAGAACAGTTTGTCCTCACTAACCACTTTGATCAGAAACAAAGTGCTAACGTGCTTGTGATACACCAGATTTTGCTTTCATTTGGAACATTTAAAACAGTAATTGATTTGTACCTCTTTTTTATTTTATTTCATTTATCTCATTTATTTCATCCTCAAAGCCCACAGAACAAAAGAAATTATTCCTTCTGGAAGAGGGGCAAATGGGCGGTATTTTCAGCCTTCTTCATGCTGAACGCTGAGGGGAAGGAAAGAGACCATTGCATAGTTACAGCCTTCACAGATATGATTGTTTGCAAAGGTGGCCTAATAAATGCAGGACAGCATATGGAAATTGCCATCACTGAGATGGAAGAATATTGTCTGAAAGTGAAAAGAGAGCAGCAGTGGGGAGCACACTAATGTTACCCTGCCAAAGGGGCATGCTTCTGCCTGAAGTTTTCACTTAAATCTGCAAGCTAAATTCATCTCAGGGGCACTTGAGACTAGATGTCTCATGAGCAAAGCACCCATAGTACAAAGTTTAGTCACCCTTCCAGACCCTGGAGGGTCTTTTTTTAATCTTCTTTTTTTAAAAAAAAAAAAAAAATTAGATTGAAGTTGTGAGATCATCTTTTCCTATGGGAAAATGTGGCCAAATTTAGATAGTGCTGACAGAGTTGTTAAAAAGTTGTTAAACTTTTTAGACTGCATGAGTGTATCTGGGACATCTCCTCATTTTCATGACTAAGAAGAGTCCTTGTGGCAGGAAAAGCAATGTGGTTCTTCTGTGACGTGGTATGGGAAAAATTTCTTAAGGCCAGGAATAAATGCTCAACAGCACAGTGCTTGCTTCTCATGCTGCAGCACTTAGCCAGGTAGAACCCAGGGCTGTGGACCAGGTGGTCTGCAAAAGTAAATTGGTTGAGGTTTTTGCAATGGCAGAGCCTTAAGGAAGGCTCTAGAGCAGGACTTTGGTAGTGCTTGGCAGTTCCTGGCTGTGGTAAGTGGCCATCACTCTGTGCTCAACCACGAGCCTGCTGCATCATGTATGGTACTTCTATCCTCCTTCTGTTTGTAGCACTGGTCTCTGGCTGTCACACTCATAGCTGCTGCCTCTTGCATAAATTTCCTCTCCTCCTTGAGAAGCATATGTGTAAAGGAGAAGGTATTTTGGGAGTTACTAGAGTATCACCAGTAGTTGTAATCCAAGGCCTTATGATAATCAACCTGTTCTCCTTTGATATGGATGCCTTTCCAGATTCTTTTCTTTCAACAGTTCTCTCATTCTTCCTTTCATGTTTAGGTTTAAGTACTTCATTTTGCAAGAATCCCAAAATGCTTTTACAGCACAAATTTGCATGAGCTCAATAGAAAAGCACCGTCTGTGAGAACTTGCCTCCCAGGGCAGATATTCACAGTGCTAACCTTTCTAGATCCTAAGCAGGAGATTTACCTTCCAGAATCTGTTCCCCGCTTTATACCTTCCCATGCACCAGTTATACCCCTGCTGAGATGAACCTTAGCTGAGAATAGCCCTTATCCATGCAAGACCAAATGTTTCCTCTCTACCCTTCCACAGCAAGCCCAGCATCACACTGGTAACTCTCTTTTGACCTCTAATGAATAAACTGTTCTTCAGCAGGAGTCACTGGAGAAAATCTGTCCTCTGCAGCTCATGCAGTGCAGTCAGGATATGAATCTCGGCTCTTTAACCGATCTGAACTTCTCCTTAGGAAAGAAATGATGCCCTGGAGCAAAATAAATGAACTCTTGGAGGTGGAAATTCATAGGGGGTGATAGGATAATTGATTGTTAGTCCAATAAAAAAGTAACTGCTGACGAGCTTGTGGACTCATACATCATTTTTGTGCTGTGACTGATATATTAAAAAAAAAAAGGTAGAAAAAAGGGGAAAGAATTCATAGTGTGCTGTGAGGCTGATCTGGTTTGGTTTTCTTTTGTTCTTGCTTCTCCAGGTGGGGCTGAGTGCCACAATAAGGAAGGCAAAAAGGATTATGAAGACTTCCAAGGATCTGGTAAGAGATCAGTGGCATTAGGGTGTTTTACACAGTACTTTAATTCTATCACGAGTTAGTACTCATTTGTTTTGCATGATTGTGAACTCGCTTATCATCACTGAATTGCATGCTGACTCACTCCTGCCCAGTATAGCATCTGCTCTATCAGGTGACACCCGAAAGGAGGAGAGGAAGATAATCGCAAAGAAATATGAAAGTATAGAGAGAGCAGAAAAAACTCATGAAAAATGCAGATTGCTTGTAGAGTAAGAATAACTGCCTATATCCATCCAAGACATAAATTTGTGTCTCTTATTCATGCAGCAGCTGGGGGTATAACCTGTGAAGTCCATAGAGCTGCTCCATGCTCAGGCCCTTGCTTGTACTAGCCCAACTCACCATTGGTGGGACAGCCAGCCTTAGAAAAAATACAGATATAGATTTTCTTTAGAATTTTTCATGAAAGCAGGAATTTGCCAGTCAGAGTTGCCCTGTGTGTTTTCATCCAGAGAAGCTTACATCTGTCAAACTTCTTGCAGTATTTAGAATCATAGAATCATAGAACAACCAGGTTGGAAGAGACCCACCGGATCATCGAGTCCAACCATTCCTATCAAACACTAAACCACGTCCCTCAGGACCTCATCTACCCGTGCCTTAAACACCTCCATGGAAGGTGAATCAACCACCTCCCTGGGCAGCCTGTTCCAATGCCCGATGACCCTTTGTGTGAAAAACTTCCTCCTAAAGTCTAGCCTATATCTCCCCTGGCGGAGCTTGAGGCGATTCCCTCTTCTCCTGTCCCCTGTCACTTGGGAGAAGAGGCCAGCTCCCTCCTCTCTACAACTTCCTTTCAGGGAGTTGTAGAGAGCAATTATTTATTATCACTCCTCCTTGTTTCATGATTCTTTCTTGTCTCTTGTCATCCCTGCCTCACCCTAGTAGTCACACATAAGACGGAGCTCATGAACTGAGCTACTGTCTCAGAGCACAATGACTGAATGCACTTGAAGTTGTCTAGAACACAAGCAAAGGTCTAAATTCCAATTCTGCGTATTTTTCCTTTACGTGTGAGACACTGATTTGCTTCTAAACTGGAAAACTGGGATTTGAAATCTTTCTGCCTCCACTACTTTTCAGACTTAGTGAGCCTCTCTAAGGGGTAGCAGAGAAGGGAAGAGTAGGTTTTATTCTGCTGGGTTCACTTACATGAGTCAGCTCTGCCATAGAGTTTGCTTCCAGTTGTCTTCAGGCACCTAATATAGAGCAAATGTTTTTGCTGTTTGTGAAGAAATTATTGATATTGCTTCTTCCTGAATCCTCACTGTGATGCTATTGACAAAAGTGAAAATTGAGATACCTAATTAGCTTTTGGGCAAGTGCCAAATTGCCAGGCCAGGAAAATAGACAATGCACTGGAGAGATGGGTCTCAGCTCCTGCAGAACAGCAACCAGGAGGATCTTACTCATTTTCCTTCCTGTTCAGTGATGTACTACTGATGGCCTGAGATTTCCGTTTAAATCACACAAAATTTCTAATCCCCTTTTCCTGGAGTCTAAGACCCACGTTACCATCTACAGCAAGATGCTCTGAGTTAAGGAGGACCTCCTTGCTAGGCTAAGCCTGGGTGCAGGTGTGGGAGTGAAGAGCGATGAGTGTGAGGTTGCTGCCTTCCAGAAGGCAGAGCTCCTTTGTTACCTTGTGTGTGCTTCTATCCTTGGCATATCAGGTTGTCCCCCTCATGTACCCAGTGCCACCTGGCCTCTGATGTCCATGCACGCTATGTCCTTCCAGGCTGTCCTGAGTGTAGCGGCATGTTTGGCATCAATCTTTGGGTGCAATGGGGTCTCCTTCCAGCTCACCTCTTCTCTCCTATATCCTCAAACCTGCTTGATGCCCTGATACCCCTATATCTCCCTTGCTCTATATCACAGTGCTTTTGGTGTCTTCCTACTTCTACCTAAGTAGAAGCCAGAAGCCAGAAGCAGCAAGGCCTTGGTTATAGTTGTTTTTTTTCAGTCAATGTATTTCTAAACCCACAATAGAAAGTCAGCCTAAATTAAAATAAGAGTCATGTGTTTGGTTGGGACTCTACTGCAGTTATTCCTAGCAAGTATGCTGTAATAACTCTCACTGAAACATATTTTAAAATAAAAAAATAAAATAAACAACATTTCTAGAGACATTACTGTCTCTTGCAACTTTCCCTTCAGTAAGGTTGTGGTTATTTTTATTTCAAATCCAGAAAAACAGTGTAGTAAGAAACACAAAGGAAGATCTCCTGGAGCATGTATGACTCCTGCATATAAGCCCCATATTCCAGAGTGGAAGCGTGTGATGAATTGGCAAGAAAATCACCTGCACAAACTAAACACTGCCAAATCATAGTCTGTTCATCTTCGCAGGCAAATACATGTGTTAGTGAGGAAGGACCAAAGCAGATGAGGTGCTCTTGCTGCTTGGGGAGAGGGTTGCCTGGCTGAATGTGTGAGTAGGAATCCAGAAAAGCCCTGTATGTCATAGGACATCTCTGCATCCACATCAGTAGAGAAAGGAAAACATTCACCTGGCCTCTTTTATGCTCTGCCTCATGCTGAATAAAACCATCGGATTATGTCTTCTATTTTAGCTGGTTTTACCCTATTGCATGTTCATGGAAAGCCTTTGGAAGAGGCTCTTGCAAGCTAGCTGTTGTTGTCTTTGCTTGGCAGCTGTGTATGACTGCATAAAAAAGATTATGACTGTTGGTAATGGAAATGGAAGCTCTGTCTGTCTTTCAGGAGGATTATATTTACCAAGCATTTCTTAGGTTCATTGTGGATTCAGAAAAAAAGAAAGATATTTTCTAGATTTAGAGATGCAGTGAAAGTGGCACCAACCCCCAAAAATTTAATAAATGTCTCCATTCATTAAAAGTAGTGAACCATCTGTGAGACAGTGGCTTAAATTAAACACCAACAAGCATTAAGGGTTCATTATTATTCTTTTTGTAAAACCAATTAAAATAATTACAGAAATGTTATTAGAGAATGTTAACAGGCAATGAATAAAATATTTGTGTTATCAATTACGGTGAGCACTTCTAGCACTGACATTTCCTGTGGGTGAAGAAGATACTAATAGGCATCTTTGAGCAATAGCAGTGAAAGAACAAGAGTAATGGCTGTAGCATTTAAAGAGAGAGGGCACCATGCATACAATCCTGTCGTGACTAAACGTTACCTGCTACTCAAAGCCTGGCAGCAGAAGTGGGAAGCCACAAAGGAAACCAAAAAGAAATTGCAAGGCAGAGAAGAATATGAGCCTGTCTCCTGCCCAGCCACTCATGTTACACAGGGGCAAGTAACCCATGTTCTCCAAAAACACATACTGCAGTTGTAGCCTGAGTCTGCTGGGAAGCGCCCTGTAGTGTCTGCTCACTTGTGCTCTCCCGCTCATTTGCTTGCACATTCACATGCAAAGATTACCCCCTTTTTAACCCTATGCTCCTTGGTGCATTTTGAGAAGAGAACAAGAATCATCTCTTAAAAAGCAGATGAGCTTCTGTCTTGCAGAACTAAAAGCAGAGCCAAAGCATTACGTTCAGACCACATACTGTGGCGACACATGGACTGGGAAGCCAGAGGCTGTTGTGCTCCAGGATGCTGCTGAAGCTGATCCTCAAAGCCCAGCTTTATTTCACCCATACCACTTCCAGGGCACCATTACCAACCATTGCCACCAAAGTTAGGCAGACTCTGGGTCTGCAGGATAGCCTTCCTTTGAAAGTAATGGAAATCCAGTCAGCAACAATTTTGAAATGACTAGCTGAGGAAAAGGCAAGAAAGATATTATTCTTCTTGCAGCAAAGAGCAGATTTGAAATGCAACCTGTGAGCAGAATGAAAGGAAATTTTATTATTTATGTATAGCAAGGCCCGTAGTCTGTCTTTCTGGCACAGTTTTGATTCTGGATGCCTTAACTTCAAAGCCTTTGCATGCTGTGACTTAGGCTGAAGTGAAAAGGCAACAGCTCAAATGAAGACATTGCAAATCTTAGCCTGATGGAAAGCTTTAAGAGTCTTTAGTGGTTTGGGGTTTTTTTTTTGCAGGCGGTACTGGGATTAATCCTACTTGGAGGAGGTGGGGGAAGTGGTTTCTTTCTTCTTTCCAGGAGGGTGTACACAGGTTTGCAAAGCTCTTTGAGAAAAGCTGGCATCCTTCTTGCATCCCTGTAGTGCTCTTTGCCTACCTGGCCATACACATATATGCACACACAGAGACCAGAGAGGAGGTCTCATCCCTGCTGTGCTGCAGGATGTAGTCCCAAGGCAGTCAGGCTGGCAGGGAGATGGATACAGATGAATGGGGAAGAGCATGGAGTTGCAGCAGTAGGACCAGGTTGGTCTTTCATCTCATGGAAACACACTGCTCCCTGCTGCTTTTGATCACTTTTCTTGTGATTGTGTTCTGGTTTCTCTTTTGACTCCACCAGCACCCCTCCACTTCATGGCCCCCTCTAAGCCAGTGTGACTCCAGGCTTGACATGTGAGTGTGTTGGAAAGACCTGAAGAGAGTAAATTGGTGGTGAGGTGTTGGAGGTTTCTTGTCTCTTGCCCCCCTGACGTTCCTCCTTTTTTTCTCCTTTGATTTTCCTATTGCATCTTTCAGAAAGTGACCTGTTGTGGTTCTGCTTCTGGCATTGCCATGGCTCCCACACAAGGTACCACTCTCTTCATCTTGCTGCTTGGTTACTTCAGCCACCAGTGCAAACTTTAGCTGCAATTTTTGGACCAGGGTCTCTTTCGCAGCCCTCTTCTCCACATCAAGATCCCGCCTGTTCATATTACTGTGGCTGACCTCCTCTTCTGGGCAGTGAGAGACACTCATCTCCATCACTCCTTGTTACTTGTCCAAGCAAACACCTTCCTGCCTTCCCCAGAGCTGCAGGACTTCCCCTATACACTGTGGCACCACTGCTCCACTGCCCTGCAGTGCCACCTCTAAATTCTTCTTCATCACTTATAGCCTTTTATACTCAGGTTACTGGCCCTCACGATGATAAACAGCTTTTCATTGGCCTCTCCTGAGCTGTATCCAGCCTTTGTCTTCTTTTTTATGTTAGATTTAGGTTGTAATCTCATTAGGGCAAGGATTTTTTTTTTTATTCTGCGTACACAAAATGATAGTAAGGGAGTTGGTCCAAGGGTAGCGTTCTTAAGTGCTATGGAAATAGAAATAATTACATTTCTTTGCATAAATTTATGAGTATGTCCATCTGCTCCATATTTGCATGCTGAAAGCTGCCTTAGTAAATACAGTTAATTAGACTGTGTATAGCCCTCCATACTTAAAGACCACCTGAATGCCCTTAGTGTTTAAAGGCCACCTGAACTAAGAGTGAAGCCACATTAGCAGCATCTTTTGAGGTTGATTGCAGATGCAGCACAATATTCCCATGACTTAAGCTTTAGTTAGCCAGGTCCCTTTCAGCTTCTGAAACTTCATGTTTACCTAGAATCTCAACTGGACTATGGTTGTGATCTACCAAAGCTGAAAAAGTTTGTTCATTGGCAGTTGTCTTCTAGAGCTTACGTGTCTGTTGAAGACAGAGTCTAGTTATGAGATATCAAGGTAAAAAAAAATCTCATCAACAATCGAGGGCATTACATGTACATGTTGGTTCCTCCCATTTCTCCTTGCCTTCGCTTTGCTCCTGACCTTCGGCTTATCCACAATGCTTGGAGTATGCAGAAACCACCCTTAGGGCCCGCAGTGTGTTGCTTTCAGTAATTTTGCACTATGTCAGATACATCATTATATTCACTGAACATGAGAACAGTAATTTTTGCAAAGAGTGAAAAACATAACTTTGGTGCATGAGAGGAGACAGTTTCACAGGAGCTTCTTCCTGTTAATTTTACAGCTCTTTGAAAGCAAGAGTAGTTGGTTTATAAAGTATTCAGTCAAAATCCTTAAGCAGACTGCTGTGTCAGGTCTAAATCTTCTGGCATGTAGCATCCTTAAGGGAGTCATTGGAGTTTTCAGATATTTGTAAGTAGAAAATACATTATTTAGCTCTGAACTTTACTGACACAGAATATCTAGGCCATACTGCCTCTATGAACTAATGCATCCTTCTTCTTTTATTTTCTTCCCCTCCAGAAGAACTTCACGGGGCTCTCAAGTGTATGTGCATTTCCTCTTCTGGCTAACCTGTGTGAGAAGATTAAATAGTATGTATAAAGTTTTCAGTATATTTGATATATTTGTTTCTTTCAAAAAACTTCCTCAGTTAACAAAACTTCCTATACTTCACTTCTGTGGGTTTTTTCAAAAAAACCCACCACTGTCTGGATAGCATAGAGAGAAGATGCACAGAGTTCGGATAAGTTAGATTCCTCAGAGGGAACCCTGTGCTTTTTCAGTACTTAAAGTACTTTCATCATTTTAGCAGGTCCCAGAGCTCAAATATACAACCTAATCAAAGATATGACACATCCAAGTGGAAGCCCATTTTTTCCTGAGATTTCCTGAGCCCAAGAGACTTCTCACTTTCATTTATTTAGCTGTTTGTGGTGTCCATGGTTCAGTGCAGGAAGTCCACTAGCACTTATATAACTCTGTGAGGAACATGAATTAAGTGGGAGTTGCAAGCACAGGGGAATCTCAAGATGTTTAAGGAAGCCACCTGGATAGCAGGCAGGAAAAACAACCCAAGTCAGTGCTAACTTTGGGTCAGTTTCTGAGAAAGACCAAGGATATCAGCTGGGCTATTACTCCTAGAGCATATTTGTCAATTTACTCCAATGAGTTGCAGGTGAAGTCAAACAAATCTAAGACTAAATCAGTATTATCAGCACTACTTTTTGACAGATTTTACTTCTAAGACTTAGTTGCTCACTCATTTCTACTCATTTAATTGAAACTGCAAATATCATGAGTTTATTTGGAATATACTTATTAATACAAAGCATCTTGTAAGTGCTTTTGAAATGTAAGTCAGAACAAAATCTGAATTTGAGCCCTGTGAGTTCACACAGCGGAAGGAGGAATCAGATTGTATATCATGTTGTATCAAATGTGTTCAGCTCTTTTGATCCCTTTCTCTGATTCACTCTCTGTTTTTTAATTTTTTCCTTCTATAGCTACAAAAAAAGTTTTAGGTTGTCTTGATCTGTGCCATTTCCTTGCATCAGAACCTCACTTCAGAGAAAAAGTAGCCAAAAGCAGCACATGGAAAGCAGCACATTGAAATTATTGATTACAGACAGAATGGGGGTTATAAGCCCCACCAGGAGTGCAAGTCACCTGTCTCCTCTATATTTTTTCTTATCCTGATGCTCATGCAGTCTGAGGAACCTACTCTCATTGCATGTATTTGGCCTCTCAGACAGGTTCAATATCTCTTATGAATCATAGAATCATAGAATGACCAGGTTGGAAAAGACCCACCCGTCAAGTCCAACCATTCCTATCAAACACCAAAGCATGCCCCTCAGCACCTTATCCACCCGTGCCTTAAACACCTCCAGGGAAGGTGACTCAACCACCTCTCTGGCCAGCCTGTTCCAGTGCCCAGTGACCCTTTCTGTGAAATATTTTTGCCTAATATCCAGCCTTAACCTCCCCTAGTGGAGCTTAAGGCCATTTCCTCTTGTCCTGTCCCCTGTCACTTGGGAGAAGAGGACAGCTCCCTCCTCTCTACAACCTCCTTTCAGGTAGTTGTAGAGAGCAATGAGGTCTCCTCTCAGCCTCCTCTTCTCCACACTAAACAACCCCAGCTCTCTCAGACGTTCCTCATAAGGCCTGTTCTCCAGCCCCTTCACCAACTTCGTTGTTCTTCTCTGGACATGCTCCAGAGCCTCAACATCCTTCTTGTGCTGAGGGGCCCAGAACTGAACACAGGATTCAAGGAGCGGTCTCACCAGTGCTGAGTACAGAGGGAGAAGAACCTCCCTGGACCTGCTGGCCACACTGTTTCTGATACAAGCCAGGATGCCATTGGCCTTCTTGGCCACCTGGGCACACTGCTGGCTCATGTTCAGTCAGCTGTCAACCAACACTCCCAGGTCCTTCTCCTCCTGGCAGCTTTCTAGACAGACCTCTCCTAGTCTGTAGCTCTGCATAGGGTTGTTGTGCCCCAAGTGCAGGACCCTGCATTTGACCTTGTTAAACCTCATGCCATTGGACTCTGCCCTGCGGTCCAGCCTGTTCAGACCCCTTTGCAGAGCCCCCAGCAGATCCACACTTCCACCCAGCTTAGTGTCATCTGCAAACTTGCTAAGGGTCCAGGTCTGAGGCTGACAGTTTCCGTAGCAGAATGCTGTGAGAAACTGTGTCAAAGGCTTTACTGAAGTCCAGGAAGACCACACCCACAGCCTTTTCCTTGTCCAGTAGCCAAGTCACTATGAGTTCAAGAAGCTGGAAAAACTCAGATAGAAAACTTTCCAAAGGAAGATTGATTAGCTTATCAGTCAAAGAGTGCTGCCTACTGGGTCAAATATGAAAGGCTGCTCAGTACAGGTGAGCTAAGCTGTGCCCCAGAGCCCAAGAGAGGTGCCACACTTGTGCAGCACCGTGTGGAAGCTAGCACATGGCCAAGCTAAAAGGGAAGGGGCACAGATCCAACACCATCATTTTAATATCTGCTTCAGGTACTGCTAAAATCTATAGGGTTTCTGGAAACAAAAATCACGGTGGAAAAAAAAAAAAGTTATTTTCAAAGCTTAATGCAAATAAGCACTGATGAGATCCAGTGAGTGATCAGGTCTTCATTGCTGAAGTCAAGGTAAAATGCTTTTCTTGAATGAATTTTGAACATTGGGCAGAAGTTTGTGGAACTAGACACAGAAATTGCAAGATGAGTCTGATCCTTAGTTAAAGCACAAGGCCCCCTGCGACTTCAGCATGTGTGATCCTTCTTCATATTAAATTCATTTTTACCCTATAAAATAAGCTGCTTTTTATTGGGATTTTTTGCTTATTTGTTTGCATTTTGGCGGTTGGGGTTTTTTTTGTGTAGCTGCAGCCTGATTGACTTGAGGGGTTAATGTGAGAAAGAGTATTTGCCATTTGTCTTTAATGAAAGAAGGATGTTAGCCTCCATCAGCATAAGGTTCTATTCTGCAGTTCTTTCCCCAGGTGGAAGGACTTCTGCCAGGCTGATTGTATTATTTATTTCCAAAACTATAGTTATTTTTACCACAGATCCAATGTCCTAATTCATTTTAGAGACTGAAAGTTTTACATTGCTAATGGGTGGCAACATACAATGAGCAGCCCAAGCACTGTGGCTGGGTGGAGTTGGAAAAGCCTTAGCTACGATGCTTGATTTTATAAAAGATTGTCATGACTATGTTGTGTTATGCTTATGAGAAGCTGGCTGTTGGAGGCAGGAAATGCACCCTGGCAACACGGTTATGTGGTTGGGCTGTGAGCAATGAATACTTGTTACTAGGGCAGAATTGACCAATCAGTGTTTGGTGTGAGAATTATCTTGATCTATAAAGGCAACCAGTTAACCCAAAATAAATGGCTTCATCTGGGATCATATTGATCATTGTCATGTTGTCCAATTGCTTCTGTCGCTACATCTGGCACCCGAACAGGGACCCTCAGATTCGGCTTGAAGGCTGTCAGAGATTGGATTGAGGGAATGGAAAAGCCAACAGGAGGTGGGTGCTGTCCCCAGCACTCATGAAAAAGTTTTTTGTATAGCTGCAGCTTAAAGGCTTTGATGGGAAACTCGCTCTTGGCCAGGCAAGCGGTCAGGGAGGAGATGGAGCCTGTGCATTCATCTGAAAGTGAGACTCAGATAGAAGTTGCACAGAAGCTCCTCCAAAATATACTCTCTGAGAGAGGAACTGTTTATGAAAAAACTGTGTTGCAGTCTCTGATAAGATGGGCTAATCAAAGTGGCATTATTCCAATTACTGCTGCCCTACTTGAAAGAGAGACTTGGGAAATAAATGGGACAAAAGTTGTTTGAAGAATGTACCAAAGGAAATAAGGGCCTTTGGCAATATGTCACCCTCTGGCGACTAGTTAAAGAAACTTTATGTGAAGTGAAAACGGAGAGAAAGGCTTACGCTGCTGTAAGCAAGAATCAGGATAACACTGGCCCACTTGTGGAGTGTGATGAGGCTCTGGATAAAGAAGATGAGAAGGAATATCCCCCTCCCCAAGGAAGCCTCTCAGCTGTATCACCAGATGATTCATTCACTGAAGATTCTGAGCACTCAACACCACCTGAGCATTCCACGTTTAGACAAGATTATGAAAAGATGATGGAAAAATTGGAGGAAATTTATATTCGTCAGGAGAAGGGAAGTTGCCTACCAGAACCGCCTCCACCTGACTATCCTGGCGAGTATTCACGCCCTGAATCGACTGCTCCTCTCCAAGCACCGACAGGGTTTGATACTGTGGGAACTGTCGGAGGGGCAAGGTGTCAGACTGGAAACACGCTGGCAGGGGATAATAAGAGATGCAGTTTTAGAAGGAGTCATTATGGAAGCTTATTCTGTCTTCCTTAATACACAAACAGGAAGTAGTGAATGGGATCCACTTTATGGGGTACAATCCCGAATGTTAATGGGTGCAGGACCATACAGTAGAGCAGGTTGGCAGACTAATTTTAGTAGGGAGGTTTTGCAAAGTACTATAGAGAACACTTTTGCACGAGAAAAGATGCTGAGATTACTATTGCTCAAGATTAATGAGGCTGGTGGTGGAACTGGTTTTTCAAGTTTTATCTAGGAGACTGCTGATGTTGCCTCATCGTGCCCCTGAGCTCGGAGCCTTGTTTGAAACAGAGGTTGCTTATGAGGGAGAGGATAGGATTAGAGTTTCTCAGCAAAAACTTGAGGGACCTTACAGTCCAAGAATTCTTTTGCCGTTGGATGCAGCCCCAGGGTCCGAGCGGGTGGCTCGGCTCCTGTTGGTGAAACAGAAGGCATCACATTGCTGCTTTTAAATGGCAGTGGAGAGTGTTGTGAGACTGGTTTTTCTAGTTTGGAGCATGAGGTTCATTATTTTGGGAAGGAGGGGATGATGAAATCAGATCCTATTCCCGATTCTGATCCCGAACTCCAACCCTTGATCATTATTAATGGCAGGATGGCAGAACCTGATCTTGCTCTTGATGCAGATCCTGATTTCAAACTCCAACCCCAAATTGTTATTAAGGGGGAGAAGTCTGAAACCTCTACTGTAGGGACGGCAAATGCATGTGCCCTAAGGGAACTGGCTGGATTGCAGGAGCTTGAGGGAGTACTATGCTTTGTGATTCAATCAGGATTCTGCTGAGGTGGAGGAAATAGATTTCGGGAGCAGAATTTTGCGATTGAAATCCCTATTCCTGGAATAGGAGAGGGGTTTCCCCGATATTTAATGCCTGACCTGCCCCTATCTGACCTACGTTGATCTGCAAAAAGGCGGCAGCCCCCAGACAAAAGCTGCCTCCCCCCATGCTAGAAAAGAAAATGCCTGCAGCCACTTTGACAAAGGGACTGATAGTTGCTACTATAGCTCCCTTTGGGAAGAGGACCAGCTCTCCCAGGCTGAGAAAACTAGCGGAGCTATCATTAGCCGAGCCAAAAAGCAGCCAGTGGGCTTACTTTGCACTGCTTACAAAAACCAAACAAGGGGCTTTATTGGCTACTTTCAAATCAAGACACTGCCCACAACAGCCTGTCCAGGGGAGCCTCCAAAATTTAGAGAGGCATTCCTTACTTTAAAAAACCCCACTTAATCTATATGCATGGGTAGCCACCGATGCCCATGAAAAGGATATTAGTAGCTGGGGAGCAATTGGAAACTGAACAAATGTTAACAGATTTGGTATATGTATTGGAACAAAAGGGCTTAAAAATAGCTCCAAAAAAAATACAACAATCATCTCTGTGGAATTATTTGGGGTGGCAAATAACCAATAACATAGTAAGACCCCAGAAAGTGACTATACATACTAACATAAAAATGTTAACTGATGTCCAAAACCTAATGGGAGATATCCAGTGGGTTTGAGCACTGACAGGGATTACGAATGATGACCTTCAAACATTAATGGATTTATTGGGAACGTCTTGTTCGATAAATGATGAACGGCATTTAAATAGTGACCAGAAAGCGGCATTGGATAAAATAATGGAAAAAATTTTAACAACTAATGTGACTTGCTATATAGCAGACAAAACGTTGAAGTTAGTGTTAGTTAACTCAGGTCAAAATCAAAAACATCCGTTAGGTCTTTTAGGGCAAACACTTAAGAAATTTCAAATAATTGAGTGGATGTTTTTACTGTATCAACCAAAAAATACTATAACTGCTAGACTCGAGCTGTTTGGTCAATTAATAATGAAAGGCAAGAAAAGATTTTTGGAATTATCTGGGATTGAACCTTCACAAATTTATCTGCCAATCAATAAAGGGTATTTGGATTGGCTTACGGAACATTCAGAACCTATTGGGATTGCATTAGCAGTTTTTATGGGAGAGATTAACAACACTTATCCAGTTAACAAAATGACACCTTTGATGCAAAACCAAACTTTTGAACAGATACCAATGTGATCTGAGATGCCAGTGAAAGGCATTACATTTTTTACAAATGCAGGAAAGAAATCTGGTAAGGCTGCCATTACCTGGCAAAAGCGAGGACAATGGAACCAGAAGTTATTATTTACACAGCCAGGTGATTCACTACAAACTATGGAGCTATGAGCAGTGATATGGGTATTTCAACAATATACATCACAACCTATTAATATAGTTTCTGACTCATTATATGTTGTGGGTACAGTTTGTAGAATAGAACGGGCTATGATAAAAGAAGTTGAAAATGCGGGTTTTTATGCTTTACTGTTACAATTGCTGTACCTGTTGGAACAACGAGAGCATAAATATTTTATTACTCACATACGTAGCCATCAACCTAATTTTGGCCTGGCAATCAGGAATAATCATGCCGATCGCCTTGTTGCCGCAGTTTAGAATGATCCCCGAACAAATCTCTCTCTACAAGCCAAAGCCTATTAAACACATGTATGCAGCTATAATGACATTAGGGATACCTCAAACAATCAAAACAGAGAATAGGCCAGCTTATGTTTCTCAAAAATTTAAACATTTCTGTGTTCAGTGGGGAATCTGTCATTATACGGGCATCCCACATTCCCCAACAGGTCAAGCATTAATAGAATGCTCTCATGCAACCCTGAAGTCACTTTCGCAAAAACAAAAAGGGGGAGAAGTATTGTCCTCTAGTGAACAAGTTGCTAAAGCAACTTATGAGTTGAATTTTTTGCGTCTAACCAGCACTAGGAGCAGCCCTCCTATTGTAATTCATCATTGTTCGCTGGAGTCAGGATTGAATAGCCAGGACCAGCAAGGTATCAAAGTGCAACACAAGGACTGGGACTCAGGTGAATGGAAAGGACCCGTTGAACTAACAATGACAGGAAGAGGCTATACTTATGTGTAAACAGATACTGCGTTGGTATTGTTCTTTAAATGCCCTGGCATGGCGGAGTTGGGAGAGTCACAAAGATTTTGGATGACTCTGTTGTGTTATGTTAATGAAGTGGTTTGCAGGTGGGGGCAGGAGTTTTTCAGGCTGGGGGCAGGAAGATTTGGTTATGGGCGGTTGCCAGGAGAGGCTAGTTGCTAGGGAAGTGACCAATGGGAGTTTACCTGATGTTTTGCCCTGCTTGCCCTATATAAATGAGTGAACCCTGAATAAAAGAGACTTCATCTGAAATCATATTGTTTTGTTCGTGAAGTTCATTTGGCCCCCGCCGCGATAATACTGGATCTCGCTAGGTGCCACAAAAGTGGATCAAGCCATGGAAAGAACAGGAGACAACGGAGCAAGAGGACTCCACATAGGAAGAAGAACCTGGGGTGGTCTTTTGACAGAGTGTGGGGTGGATACAATACGTTTTTGGAATTTTGAGAAAATTTTTTTTGCTGGTTTATTAGCCCCAGGAGTTGTGACTCTTGGAGCTGTGTCACAAATCAAGAAAATGGCTTGTTGGAGCATTAAAGCAAGTATTGTTTGTTTTGATTGCCATTATTGTAGTTTTAAGTGTTTTGATGCCTTTTATGGTGCTTGGGTCGCTCAAAAAGAAAACGGGGGAATTGATGGGTGGCAACATACAATGAGCAGCCCAAGCACTGTGGCTGGGTGGAGTTGGAAAAGCCTTAGCTACGATGCTTGAGTTTATAAAAGATTGTAATGACTATGTTGTGTTATGCTTATGAGAAGCTGGCTGTTGGAGGCAGGAAATGCACCCTGGCAACACGGTTATGTGATTGGGCTGTGAGCAATGAATACTTGTTACTAGGGCAGAATTGACCAATCAGTGTTTGGTGTGAGAATTATCTTGATCTATAAAGGCACCCAGTTAACCCAAAATAAACGGCTTCATCTGGGATCATATTGATCATTGTGATATTGTCCAATTGCTTCCATCCCTACACATTGCAGCCATACATGAGTCCATCAGCCTCACATCCAGAGCTCAGTCAGCGGATACTGAAAGAAATCAGAATTTTCTCCTTTGGACAGAATCTCTTTGCTGAATTACAGGCATAGAACTAAAACTGAGTATGGAGCTATGAACAACATGCCAGTTGTCATCTATTCTGTATGCTTTATTATTTAAAAAAAAAAAAAATCTGAATAGGCTCCCTTCCATATGTTAACACTGCATTGATTGTTTCTGGTTTTCACAGCGTTATAAGAAATAAACTGCCTTTTGAAGATTTTGATGGAGATAAATTTAGTACTTTCCCGGTAAGCAAAGCCTTTCCTTTGGTACAGTAATCCCTTGATAATGAGAATGTTTAAGGGATTCCTTCTACTTTCTGCGAAGCCCTATTTATTCATGTGAAAATAAGTATAGAAGTGTAGTGAATGAGGGAGAGTTTTGTCATAAAAGGTGAGTCTTTTTCTGGATGAAAAAAACAATCATTCATTTATACCACCTGGGGAGATGCACACATATTGCTGTGCTCCCTGCAGGAGCAAATTGCTCTACTGATGAGTGGTCGGTTTACTGAATTAATAAGGGGTGAAGTAAAGTCATATAAAAACCCAAATTAAATTGCCAGCTTGTCTTATTTCTGCTCCAAAGTGTGCAAGGTGCCATTTATTAAAGCTTAGCAAAAGGACTCTGGAATACAACTCATTTAATGGATTTTATTCCTATTCCTCAAGTTAGATTCTCATTTTAGATATTTTAAATTAAAAGCACAAGAGTAACAATGAACATCCTATCTGTGTGCTTCTGGCTTTCAGACACTGAGGGGTTATCACTGGCGAGGCAGAGACTGCAATGACAAAAACACAACTGTGTATCCTGGCAGACGGTAAGATTTTTAATTATTGTAAAGACCTCCTAGTAATTGTGGCTTCTTGAATGAGCTCTATCTTTGGGTTTGCTCATAGTCTAAGAGAGCTCATCACCACTCGTTGCTTGATTTCACTGTGATGGAGATGAGAGGAGATGATCAAGACCAGGGGTGGGGTTGATTAGACTGAGGGGTGGTTCCCACATTTCTTTCTTTTCTCTGAAAAATTGGTCAAACAGACCAAAGATGGGGAAGGAAGCCAACCTTTGAGGGTTACAATCCATATGCCACTTAAGCCAACGTGGGCTCTGCCTACTTTAGGGTGTAGCAGAGCAGGAGGTTAAAACAGTGGTGCTCATGGCTGACTATTGAGCTGCAGCATCCAATCCTCATGTTATACTGGTGGAAAAATAGAGCTAAATGTGTGCTCTTCTAAGCGAATATCTTTCAGATGAATACATCCATGCTATCTGAGCATGAACTTGCATGCACAACAGAAAAAGAGAGCGCAGCCAGTTGTAACAATGTGGTCTTGAACAAGATCTCCTGCTATTTTACCCTGTGCTTAAAATGCTCTTTCAAAGATACAGCTCTCTTCTACCAAGGGTTTGTTAATACTTACTAGGACTCTAAAGCCTAGGCATTAACTGGCTTGTGACTAGATAAGCCATGTTTAAGGGTGTGGACTTGGAAGAATTGTGTACCCTCAGCCTGGACAGGACACCTACATTAGCAGGAATGGGCTTACAAAGTCCATATGTAGTGACAGACAGAATAGATGGAGTCTCTCTGTAAGAGACTTGAGCTAATCATACTGTGTAACAAGCATGTAACAAGCAAATCCTTGTTACGTGGCACTGAATTTAGAGTTAAAGTCTTGGTGGGTTTCAAAGAACATTGAAAAGGAAAGGGAAAGAAGGTTAGTCTTAGCAACTTCCAATATCAATTTTAAATTTATATTGCACTTTGTTAGAAAAAACCTACCTCACCTAGATTCAAACGGGGAAAAAAAAACACCCTTCTGTGCAGAAAGGAGTTTCTAATTATTGTATATTCTTAGAGAAAAATGGCACAAAGGCTCTGATTTCCTCAAAATCCCTTCTTGCTCTGTTTTCTTTAACACTGTATACCCTGTTCTAACTCTGTTTTAGTCCTGATAATTGGGATGTGGAAAGTGACTCTAACTGCAATGGCATATGGGTAAGTAAATTAAGTTGCATTTTATACTTCCTTCCTGATTGCTGCTTCTCTTTTTTTCTTCCTTTTGAATGAGTCTGCAAAGGTTTCTTTTTTATTTACTCTGGTTTATTAACTGATTTGAATTACTCCTATTTATTTACTTCCTTTGATACTTCAAGTAATAAAACTGTATTTATTAAAAAATAAGGAAACCTAGGGCAAGCAGTTATGAGTGAAGTTTGTTTATTCAGGCTTATGATTATTTAAATTACAGCTATTATAATTAATTCAAATGTACCTATCTTTATTAGAACAGTGTAATGTAAAACATCCTTATTGTGATACAATGTTTCTTGCAGACAAACATTCAGGAAGAATAGAATTCTCAGCCTGCTTTGCGCTGCCATTTTTCAGGCACCAGATAGATATTATAATGTGTCCCTTCTTTCCTCCGACAGGGTGTGGATCCAAAAGATGGAATTCCCTATGAGGAGAAATTCTGCAAAGGTAAATATTTATGGTAAATGCAATTTTAGTTTTTTAGTAAATTGTATTAGTTTTGTAAATGTTTTAATGTTTTCTTAGTTGTTGCCAATGTAGGGGAAATACAACTTCATGAGGAAAGCAAAATGTCAATATAAATATATATTTATTTTTAACTTCAAGATGGGGGAAAACAAAACATGAAAAGTACAGGTCATTAGGTGATTCCTGATAAAAGCCAGTTCAGTTATTAAGCTGCAAATACATAGATCAGAAACAGCAGCAAACAGAGACATTACTTCTGTATTTTCTGCAGTACCTGAAGCCTAACCTAGAGAATTCAGGAGAGCACTTTAATCTCTGTGTGTGTCCAGTTTCACCCATTGCTGTAAACACCAGCAATCACACCAGCAGTGATGCTGATCCTTATCTGGAGAAGGCCTTAAAGAGGTCAACTTATGGCATTGGCTGATCTGCCTGACAATGATGTAGGTGCCTGTATATAAACATATGCACAAATAACACCTCTGCTAAACAGCCGTGACTACAGCTGCTGCTCACCTTGCCTTACATGTAAATCAGCATCCTGGGGATGAACCATTGCCTGGCAAGGCTTTTCGACATTTTTAGATGAAAGGCAATCTATAAATGCTAAGTAACATTAATTATAAACCAGCCAGATTGCATCAGCAGGAATACTTATATGAGTAGCATGTCTGCAACCCAGTTCTGTTATAAGGAGCTTTGGGCAATTTCCCTACTAATCCGATTTCCCTAAATGTTTAAGCAGTTTTTAATGCATGTTCTATGGATAGTAAAAAAGTCTGTGCAGCAGATCCTCTGCTGAAATAACATATCCATCCTTGAGTACAACCAGGACTTTTTCTGATTAACAAGACCTCTTCCTTTTTTGCCTGCCCAGTCCTTATTTATTTCTCTAGGCTTGTTGGCACATGCCGACTAGTGTTTGCTGCAGATAGAATGAAAATCCCACTGCAGGGCCTGAACATTTCAGCCATGTGAGGGGTAGTGTAGCCAGTCACCCCATGACTCCATTCTCTGTCACTGCTGTTCCTTTATAAGGGTTGCTCTGTAAGGTTCACTCTCCATCCTCTGTTTCAGTTTTCTCTTGCTGCTTGTGTGACTAATAAAATGCATTAATTAGATGCAGACTCGCAAGGAGTTGTGCTGTTGGGAGACTCAGCTGGCGCTCACTTCCACATCCCTCCTGAATGGATGACTGTTACGCAGATGTCAGCGGTGAGAAATCATGTTCTGGTTGTTGAAACTCCTCTGCCGTAGGCTGTCTTTGCTTTCTCCCCTGTGCCACAGGCTGCCAAAGGGGAACAACTGCAGAACATCTCATTGCACTGGAATTTATAGTCATGGTCTCATGTGTGTCAGTGCCCTCCTGCGGCTGCTCTTCTGAAGATAAAAAAGCATAGTCCTGTGTTACCGCCACTCCCCCGACATCTGTGCAATTGGGTCAGTGAAGAATTTGGCTTCGGTGCCCCAGTGCTGTGCCAAAGACACAAACCAGGACATCTGGCTTTCCACGCACATGCCTGCAGCTTAAGGAGAACCATGCTGTCTGTGGGATGAGTTCTGCCATTAGTGGGCTTATTGTTATGGCTCTTTGTTGTGCAAGTGTTGTAGAAGTGACCCTGCTGATGGTCCAGGAATGTCTGCTTTAGGCACCTGGCTTTGAAATGACATGTCCTGGATTGTTTTCCCTCATCTGTGGCATATGTGAAATAGATCTAGTAACTCCAGGGATCAGGCTCTGTGGCTTGTTGAACAAATATATCTGCAGACATTCAAGGGTCGTCCAAGGGTTTATAAAGGACTCACCCTGAGGGGAAGTGTTTCTGTAGTGACTGTAAAATATCACTACTACATTGATGCTTATCTTTGGGCAGTGTCCCAGTATTTCCCATTTTCAAACAACAACAAAATGCACCTGACTGTGAATTATGCTGAGCCTCAGCTGTTGCAGTTTATTGGCATGCAATGAAATAATTGAGTAGAAAAAAAAATATTCCAGCAAACTGAATTTGCAAGGTGGAAATAAATGTGCAGGTATGTTCCTCTCCTTTCCTGTTGTTTCTTACCCCAAGTCAGTGTTGGTCCCTAACCAGGGAGGACTATGCATTGTCCTTCTCTGCACAAGGGTCTGTTGCATGGGGATGAGCAGATTGATTATCATTGCCCACCTTCCCTGGTAAAAACCTGCTACTCCTCAGCTGGTTTCTGTAGAAGGATGTGTACGTTTTCTGGAGAACAATATTTATTCAAAAATTGCCAGTAGTTACAGTTCGGGTCCTGCACTTGGGGCACAACAACCCTATGCAGAGCTACAGACTGGGAGAAGTCTGTCTGGAGAGCTGCCAGGAGGAGAGGAACCTGGGGGTGTTGGTCGACAGCCGACTGAACATGAGCCAGCAGTGTGCCCAGGTGGCCAAGAAGGCCAATGGCATCCTGGCTTGTATCAGAAACGGTGTGACCAGCAGGTCCAGGGAGGTTNGCCAGGGGAGATTTAGGCTAGAGATTAGGAGGAAGGTTTTTACGGAAAGGGTCATTAGGCATTGGAATATGCTGCCCAGGGAGGTGGTTGATTCGCCTTCCCTGGAGGTGTTTAAGGCAAGAGTAGACGAGGTCCTGAGGGACATGGTTTAGTGTTTGGTGGGAATGGTTGGACTCGATAATCTGATGGGTCTCTTCCAACCTGGTGATTCTGTGATTCTGTGATTCTGTTGGAGGTCTGAGACTTTGGTGTGTTTTCTGATTTAAATGTTGAGGATTAGCAATTGTTTTTCTTTGTTAAACATTTATGAGCAACGATTAGGCGAATGACACTGATGACAGAGCTGATGATGAGTATAATAAATTAGCACTAATGATAATTGAGATTATCTTGTCTAATAAAGATGGGACTAATACTGATGGTGATCGCAATTCTGGCAGTAATGCTGGTAGCAGAGCCATGTAGGCAAGAATAGTTTCATACTATGTCAGCATTTTATTACCACCTTAATGAAGGTTTAGGAAGCATTTCTCTTGCCTGAAGCTTGCTGGTCCACTAGCTGGATGAGTCAAGGACTGGTAATGGCATGCAGAGGCAGAAACTTCAAGGTCAGGAGCGGGAGTGCAGATTACAAAGTGAGCTTTGATAGCACCTTGTTACTGTCTGATGGAGGTAGAGCAGTTGACGTGGGAAGGTAACTGAGGCTTTCTGTGTAAGGCTCAAGAAATGCATGCTTTCAGTGCTCAAATTCATCTGGTCAGCATGTGGGGAAGATCAAGGACTGTCTGGAAAGGGAGAAGAGGTATGATTTCCTTTGCAGAAAAGGTGGCTCCAGGTTAGAGCTAGTGCCCTGCACTAAGGTGAGGAAGGCAAAGAGACATGTGTTCACGCTTTGGCCTTTTGTATTCAGTCCACTCACAGTATATAAAGTAAAATGAGTTAAGATACCACAGGAATTGGAGAAGCTAAATAAATCCTATAAGGAAGTAAAAAAGGATGTCTTTCATACACCAGTACAAGGCACCATGGCTGGTGTCTGCTCTGAGCCCAGTAAGAAAGGCATTGCTTAACATAGCACTTACTGGACATAGTAGAAGAGGGTAAAATAGGGTTGTATAGATAACCTTATATCCCTTCATATGCCGGGCACTCCAAGCTGGGCAGTGTCAGACAGACTTCTGACAGGGATACAGCACAGTAGGTTGATAGAAGAACTTGGAGTAGTGGGTTATAGCTACCCAGGACAGAGCAGGGCTGGACTAATTACCTTGCAGGAAATGCAGCCCTCCTACGCCTAGCTGAGCTCTAAGGAGTGCACTGCATAGCCCCCCGGGTCTCTGAGGTATGGTATAGGAAAGAACAGGTTATTTTCTAGGGCTATTTGCAAGCTTTCCTACTGATCTGGAAAAAATACTGCAGTTAAATAATAATGCAGAGATACAGAGTTCAGTAGTATAAAAACCCTAGGATCTCTGTTTAAACTCTAAAAAAAGTAAAGTTATTTAACTTGCAGCTCACCTTAAGTAACAAAGATGTCAACTGAACACAAAAGCACTAGCAAAATAATTCTGAGTTAATTCATACTTTGTCATTTCCTCTTGCTCTTGCTTATTCTCTGTGTCTTGCTCTCTGTAGAATGGCAGTAGTAGTAATTAAACTGCCTTGGGGTTGTGAAGGTGAAATACTGTTGTCTCCTGATGTGTAGTATTAAATACCACTGGTAGATATCCTTCATCTGTCGGTTTAATTAACAAATTAATCAGCCTCAATCCTTCTTCAGTGCAAGACCATTCTCAAAGAGAATTTCAAAGCAGATCCAGGGATGGTTATGTGCCCAGAGAGAGTATGGAGAGTCTATGTTCTAATGTGACAGAAAACATTCTTAATCTGGAACAACAGCAAGAATTTGAAGCTGGGACTCCGAGAGGGGAGGATAAGGCATTAGCTTCATGTACCCTCTGTTCATCCATGCTGTTAAACTAAGGACACTTTGCTTTGATTCTGCCAAAATTTCCTTTACAAGACACATAGAGAAATTAGTTTGTCAAATGGTTTTCTCTACAGTCAATACTGAAGTCAGTTCAAAGATTTAATTTCCGTTTCAAAGGAATCTCACCCCTGTACATGGAATTCCAAACAGGACTTCCCCCTATGCCCCATCCAGGATTTTTATCATGTGTACAAGGAAAAGGTTGTGTGCCTGTTAATTCTGATTTATTAACTGTATTGTTCTACTACTTTTACATTTTTCTATCTTTTTACATATCTATTTTACATACTTTATATATTTCATATATTTCTTATTTGTATTTATCCTTATACATCTTCACATATAAAAGTGTTTTAATATGTAAATGTAAAGTAAAATTTACACTTGGTAATAGTGCTGGGGGCCATTCTGTTAATCAGCACCACATTAGCAACAGCTGTTTATTTCTGTTTTAAAGCTAATTAGGTGGGGAAATAATTTTCCGGGACAGACACTGAGAACAGAGGTAAGAGGCTTTACAGAATGGTTGCTTTCCCTGCTCGTGCTGCACACAGTCTACCATGCAAAGTAGCAGTAATTATAAGTGAGCAAAGAAAGAGAAAGTGAATGAGCAATTTCCTTACTGAAGCATGTTCAGAATGTCACTTGAGCAACTGGATGATTAGCGCGAAGTTGACTAGAGGGGTATTTGGGTTGAACAGCTGCAGAATTCAGATGCCAGCACTATCATCTGAAAGTCTGTTTTTGGGAAGCTACTTTATACTGGATTTGGAATTCCTGGCCTAATTAGACTTACTGCCCTCCTAGTATTGGCCCCTCACAGGGTAATACACCCCCATGTAATCCAGTGCCCCTATCATACATTCCATGTCAAGGAATGCATCAAGTTGCATCATTCACTTGTCCCATATCAAGTATTTTTATCAAGCTTTTACCTGTGACACAGTCACAAACACAATTATCACCCCTCTTAGAGTATATTCTTTCCCCAAAGTGCATAGGGAGACACTACTTAGTGTGGAAAATGTCCATTGCAAGGTGGACACATCTTTGAAAGCTATAGTTCAGCCATGTTATTTTTCCAATTTACAAAAAAAAAAAAAAAAATCCAACACAAAATAACCAGAGAAACAACCCACTCTATGTAGCATTAAGGGAAGTCACATGTACCTTGATTTTTAAGTTTTTGATCAACATGGTATTGCTGAGTCCCAAATTCTACCCTGCAGGGATCTAGCTGATGTGCAGCAACACAGAGAAAATTATGTTGGGACCATCACTGAGGATAACTCGCTGCCTGTTCCTGCAGAGGCCACCAAGCATATGGCTTTGTCCTCAACCTGCCATCACTCCAGTAAATCCCCAAACACTCAGTGAAATTACATGAAGAGAATTATACATCTGTGAGAGGGGAATAAGTCAACTTTATTTCAGCTTTCTTCTTGTCAGTAGGGTTTGGCTTTGCCAGGCTTTTCTTCTTTTAAAAGGGTCAGCGAAGAATTGAGCTGAACATTCATTTCTTTGACCTGAAAATTTGGGTACTAAATATGAAGTGTAATACAGTAGATGTGTACTTGATGAGGTTTAGCAAAGCAGAAGAAATACTGGGTTGGGTATTTTTTTGAGGTGGATGGTTTTTGCGGAAAGCTAATGTCGAAAACACTGGTGTGTCTAGCAATGGATATTGTGCTCCTGCTGCTTCGTCCATCTGCTTAAAATTGACTTCCAAATAGCTACTAAATGCAGCATTTTTATATTATATGTCTGGGATAGAAGCTTACTTTTAAATCTCAATTTAGAGACAATTTTATCTGGAGAAAAATGCAGTGTATTTATACACATGCTGCAAATGATACCCTTTCCAGGAAGATGCGTTTTAAAAATTCTTGGATCTCTAATTCATGTTGAATAAAGAGAAAAGTAAATTCCACTTCTATCTGTAATCCAGTAAATATCTATTTGCCCACAAACTCAAGGGGTTCTCATGTTTCATTAAAGTAACTGTTTCATAGTATGAATTTCCTATTAAAAGAATTCAGCATTTCTTTAAATAAGAGTTCAGGATGTCCTGAGTACTTATCCCACTGACTTCTTTTTTTTGCACCACTAGAAAAAAGAGGAGTTTGATCTGTGAAAACCTCATTAAAAACATTCTCTAGCTTCCCTTTCAATCCAGTGAATTGCAGGCAAGTTTCTCCCAGCTAATACTCTGATGACGAAGATGCTGCTTTTTGGCGAAATAAGGTTATAATTCTGCTAATTTCAAACCTATGTCCCTTGCAGTTTTACAGAGTTGAAATGCCATACATGCTTTTTAAGAAGATAGACTATCCTCTCAAGAGCTCTGAGGCTTGCTTATTTGTATATACTTAGAATAAGAAAGTTGTCTGTGGTACTTAATGCTGGCACAAGGATTTGATCATTAAAGTCAGTATAAAAAAAATTCTACTACCCTTCAGTATTTCTCTAACTGCCATTTCTAAAAACTTATATGACTGTTAGGTTTCCAATGCCCTTTTGTGTCCTGATTTTGAAAATCTCCTGCCACAGCAACACAGAACCTTCTTCCATTTAAGCTAACTTGGTCAGTGCAGCTCACTGTGTGTGCATTTAGTGTCAGCCATGGCTTTGGCTGCCTAGTACAAGAGAAGTGAGAGCAACCACAGAGACATATTTCAAGGTAGGATACATCTAGGGGGTGAGGACATTCCTTTGGAATGAGGCCATCCAGAGACTTTGAGGCTAAAATACGGCATTTGAAACTAGGCTGGAATAACTTTCTAATCATTCTCTGCTAAAATCTGGCATGTAGGCTGAAGCAGCCAGAATAGTCTAGAGAATGGTATTTAAACAAGGCTGTGCTCGCCTTGTTATAAGCTAAAAGTTGACACAGATCAACCTCTAGAGTGGGACAGATTTGCATCTCAGACTAAGTGAAATGCAGTCTGTTAGACCGTGCTTTCCAAACTACATCCTTGAAGAATTTAAGGTCTAGCGTTCTTAAGAAATTTCCATTAACTACTCATCTTCACCCTTTGGTCCTGAAATATCTTCAAAAATCTGGCTTTAAGTGTTTTTCTGGAAGAGTGTCAATGCTAACCATATACACAGTTCTCAAATGCAGCTGTAATTCTGGGCTCAAATGTTCCTTTCCAATCTAATTTGCAACTCAATTAAGTTCTGGCTAATTCATATTTAAGCTGAGTTCACAGGGGGAAAAAGAACAGTTAAAAATTACTGGAACTCATCCAATGGAAATATTATTTTGGATTGCTAATAGGAAATAATGAAAGAACTCTTCATGGAAGGATTTGTTTTAAAAATATTTAATCACATTATGGTTCCTCTAATACTCTTATATGAGGTGACTTCTAAGAGATCATATCTATAATTTGTTCTATGCTAAGTGACTATTTCAATATTACTGTCACCATTAATTCAAAGCTACAGGGAGGCAGATATTGCAAATGGCTAAGGCATACTGTGCCCCTCCACTTGTGCTTATAGCAGTGTCCTTGGCTTAAGTGCCTGCTTGCACACAAAACTATCAGACTGGAAGAAGGCAGATTTGGAAGCTCCCTCCAGCCTAAAAAATAAATAAATTAACATATACATATATATACATATCTACAGATACACACAAGGACAAACACATAGAGAGATATATATAGAAAGAGATAAGATATAGTTGCATGAGAGAGAGAACCAACTGGAAGATAATTGAGACAGACCCATTTTCACATTGGAAACTAATGCAGATCTACTGTAAGTAGGTCAAATACGCTGTTACAAGTTTTAAATTGGCATCTGCTGTGCATTAGCTGCTCAGAGTGTGGCTTCAGGATTTCTCCTCCCCACCCTTCCTATCCACTCTTTTCTTTCATAGAATCATAGAATCATAGAACAACCACGTTGGAAGAGACCCACTGGATCAGAGTCCAACCGTTCCTACTTTCCTTTCCTCCCCCTTTCCTGCACCTCCCCCCATCCTCAGACAGACAAAACCTTTAGTCATATACTCAAGGATAGCTCCCATTCACCTAAATGATAATTTTCTAGGCTGAGGACTTGGTGAAAACTACAGGAATTAGCTCTTTTGTGACTCCTCGATTATCTCTGACCCTTCTGGAGAGAGAATTACTCACCTGCCTGCTATTTACAGCACTGAGGGTTTAAGGAAACCTCACAATTGCTTGAAAAGAAAATGAAGCTAATAAATTACAAGGATTAAATCAGCCTATAAGTTCTTCAATTTTATGGTTTGAACTTCTTTTGGTTATTACCTTTTTCATCAACAGTTTTTTGGTGTGAGCACACTGGATTTATGCATTTGTCTTTGCAAGCATACAGCAACTGGAAGAAGCTCAAAATTTACTCCATGTTCTTGTCCTTCTGAAGTGATGCGATTCCTTGAGGCCATTATTCTTGCCTTTCACAATTTTTGACACATTCACAAATCAAAGTGGAAATGAATAAGGCACTGTGTTTAGAATGTGCAACACAGCTGGCATCTGCATAGAGCCTTTAGCAGAGCTCAAAAAAAGCATTAGGGACTAATGCTAATAAAAGCAAAGAAGGATAAATGTTGCATCTATTTGTGTGGGAAGGTTATGGCAGACCATGTGGTTTTGCCTCTGGTCCCTGCCATGCTCAGGGACCTTTCTGACTCTTTCTTCAGTGCTGTTTCCAGTAGTGAGGACCAGACAGAGGGTTTTAGGGGTCAGATGCTCACAGTTCATTCGGCTGCAGAGGATAAGAGAGTTTTGAGTGAATTTGACATTATCCCTCTGCCATATATGCTGGGGGCATCATGCTGTCATCTCTTCCTGTGCCAAAGGAGATCCACCTGTGGACAGGATGGATGCTGCAGCAAACAGCTGCCCCTTGGTGTTATGGACCTGCAGTGTGTGCTCCACATCAGGAAGAGTTTTGGGCTCTTCAAGGATTAAAGGTGCCAGGAGAAGTAATTCAGATGTCTCTTCTGATTTTCCTTCCTCCACCTCTTGATATACCCGTGTTACAAGAGTCAGCTCTTTAAGTACATGCGTTAGATAATTACTGCTACAGCTAAAGTAATAATTGCTGCAGGACTTTCTGTCTGTGAGTGTGAAAGTGTGTTAATTTAAAAATTTCTCTTTCAGAAATCGTTTGCTAATCTCCCGATGGCTTTCACCAATGAGCTTGACTGGCCCCAGTTCTCAGAGATCACTGGGTTTCTGAACTCCACCATTGGGTAAGGCAACAGGTGGGCTGGCTGTCATGCAAGTCTCAAGGTCCCTCCAAGCCTGATAAAAATCAGCATTTTGATTTTCTTAGGTTTTTCACTTTCCCTCTTCCCTCTGTTTCATTTTTGCTGCTGAGACAGTGGAATGAATGGTAATCCGAGGATTATTTTGTGGTGTTCAATTTTGGGGGGTAATATTTCTTCTTTGGTTCTTTTCATGTGTAGAAGGGAGTAGTGAAAGGACAATTTGGAAGAGCCTGTGACCTAATTTACTCTGTTATGTTGGCTTATGTGGAGTTAAAAAAAAAACTAGTCATAATGTTGCAAATCTTTCTGGACAGTATTAGGAGGCCCTTGACTCCTGCCAGAATTGAAAGATCCAATCATCAACAGTACCTGGTCTGATCTGAGTTTCAGATAATTTTCATTTTGTATGTCTAAAAAAGGTCATGAATACAGTAAAATGCCAACCAAGCATGAGTCAAACCTAAAGAGGTTCTCTACCAACAGATTTAAAAGGTTGGCAGAACATGTACTTTTCCAGGAAAAATAACCATTGCACCTTACAGTTGCACTTGTTGCTTCCTTTTTTCTCCCTTGCAAAAATCAAGCCCTCAGATTCAGCTTACAATCACAGAGTGTATGCTTTAAGGTAAGTGTGCTAGTTTAACAAGCCAACAGAGATTGCTGAAGCCTCCTCTTTCAGAATCAGCAGCAAAACTGACCTTTAAAAATCTATTACAATGTCCAGCTACTCAATACATAGTATTTAGCTGGGCTTCAAAGAATCTGAAGTTCACAAGTGGTCAGAGCTTAGTATTGACCCTGAAGTTGTCAGTGATAAGCTTTGGTTCAGTGTTCAGTTTTTAATCTCTGTTTTAATCTCTTCCATGTCTGGAAGGGAAAAAAGGGCTATTTAGGACTTCAAGGTGTTTTTAAGAGCAGGATCTCAAAATCCCACACCACAATGACTAAGCATGGTGGAAACTGGTTGGCAATGTGCAGCAGGAGGTTCCCATTTACTCTGAGCCTTAGAAACAGACACAAACTGATGTGGTCCATGCCCATCTATCCTATGCCTTGATGCGAGAATACAGACATGATTTTTTAACTAATATCCTGTGACTGAGAAGGTCTGTTTGCTTCTCCTTGTCTAATCACCTGCTCTGCTGAAAAACACAGAGTTTGGGCATTTCCTTTGCAGCCCACTGCATGGTGAATGGATGATATTATCACACATTTCTGTGTAGGGAGTTACTTTTTATTGCTGGTTTCAAAACTTATCATTGTCTCCTGTTTCTTGCATTCATCCAAACTGCCATTCTCAAGGCATGGTATTTATGTCATCTGATTCCTTTGGTGTCTAAGATCAAGCACAAAATCAGCAGCCTTGGTAGAGATGACCATGTACTTGTGGTTGGGTGTGTGATCTTCTCATCAGCCTCCCTTTGAGATGTTGTCCTTTTCATTTCTCTCAGCAATGCAAAGTAAGAGAGGGAACTAATCACAATCAACCATAACCTGCTTTCAGATCAATCTGTCCAAAACTTATGGCAATAAGACATGAAAGCCCTGCCAATATTTCTTCTTTTTTATTTACTGTTCCATAACAACCAATTGAAAAGTCAAGTAGTGAACACTCAACAGGATTGCTTTGATAAATGTTATGTAACAAAAAGGTTTTTAATCACTTTATCTGAAAGACCAGGAAAAAAGCATCCCGGGTGGAACAATTTCAGAGAAACTCTCAATCAAGTTATAGTTTCTGAGAGGAAATCTTTGCCTCCATTTTGGGCCACCCTCTTCAAGGTAAAAAGATTTATGACCATAAAAAAGAGAGGAGGTGAAACAGAAGTATTGACATAACTGGGGCATAGAGCAGTTGAGAGATGCAAACATACTGAATTTTTAATATCAGAGGTATTTTCGTCAGTGTCATATGAGTTTAGCAGCTTGCATTTTCTCAATTTATTTCAGAGGCTGGACAGACTCTCTGTATTTGCGTTTACGCAGAAGAAATCGCTGTAATCACAGAGACTTACAGAACATTTCCCAAAATGGTATGTTAAGCTTTTTCACTTTTTTTTACTCTGATACTTGATGCTGCATTGATGAACATCTTCCAGAAACAAAACAAAACAAAACCCCTTCCTGATTGCCTGCATTTGTTATGGAAAAGTAGAAAACAGCACTTATTGAATTCAGCATATTTTCTTCTGTCTCTGAGTAGGGAAGTGTGTGGCTTGATCACTTTTATCCACACTAGAATTTCCACTGAGCTAAAAAACAGCATACCCCACTGTAAATCTATGAGGAGATTTTTTTGGCCATGGCCAAAAGAGGAATTTTAGAGGGTTGACACTAGTAGTCACATTGGTCCCAGCTTGCTTTCACTCCCCTGCTCTGAAGTCCTGCAGAGGATGCCAGAAGAGCCCTACGCTGGATGCCACAGTAGCATCAGGGACTAACAGAGCTGCCACACGGGCAGGCTGAGCAGGCATAAACCAGTCATCGAAGTTATAGTAAGTGTCCATGATGTCCTGTGACATCCTTTGGGGCTGGAGACCCGCAAACAGAAGTCCTCTTGCAAAACTGGGACCTCTGATGGTGCAGGCAAGGAGTAACCAAGGGCTCACAGGTAAAGCAAATTTGGGACAAAAGTTTTAATTATTTAATTAATTTTGTGAGGCTGGTTTAACACCTTTATATGAAATAACATCCTGTGTTGGCAAGGGTATATGCAGCAGGCCTAGTCTACCTAGAATAAAGAAAGTGTCTTGCATGGTACCTCACAAGAAATGTTTGTATCTGGTGAAGAAGATGAAGATTAATACAAGAAATGAGAGGTGAGTAGAGAACCAGCTAAGTAGGGAAGAGCAGTGGGTTTGAGAGAGGAGCCATGCCCCTCACACATCTCTTCAGAGGTTAACACTGCTTAACATTTGGAGTGGTGACCTTAGAGCAAAGACCAAGGTGCATGCTTGATGGTATCTGTGTAAAGTTGCAAAGTATTAACAATCCTGAAGTGGACCATATCCTTTAATAGGAATAATTTGATGAACTTCGGCACAGCAGTGACAGCAATTGCTGCAAATACAGTTTTATGAGACATGCATGTCATAGCTAATGTCTGTAAACAAAAATGGCTCTTGTCTGTAAACTAGTGGCTGATCAGCCACAGTATTTTCTCTAGAGACATTCATTCCTCATGTGGGACACAGATAAGACCTTGCAATATAGTCCCGTTTGCCTAGGGAGGACCAGCTTCAGTGGTAATAGATACAGACAAAGGCTTTGGGGAAGAGTTGGATAATGGAGACTTTTGAAGGGATATTAAGACACCTTGGCAATTGAGAAAAACAAAAATGAAAAAGGATTACAGTTTTGAATCCTTTTGAGGCATAAACGCTATAGAGTGGGAAGAATGGTTTAAACTGAAGGATAGCTCTGGTACATGAACGTAGATTTTCATTAATCCTACCTCTGTTTGGAGTCGAAATTTAAAAACAAGGTTACTATCAAGGATGGAAAACCCAGAGTAGCCCTTAAAGCAGATAAGTGGGAGTAAAAAAAAAGGAACCTTGAGTTGTTTCAAGATAGAGTTTGATTAAATTTGTCAAAAGGGTTGGATGAAGTGATGACTGTAGTCTCCCTTAGAAATTAAGGTTTATGATGTTAGCTTTTGTTTGTTGGGTTAGGTGATAGCCCCAACAGCAAGCTTAAAAGATACTTGATTATTCTGTGATTATCTCATTGTTTTTCTATTATATTTAATCAATTTTCATGCTTCAGAAAACTGGCTGCAGAAGCTGGAGAAAATGTATTCTCCTTGGGTAGATAATTTAGCTCTATAAGATTCTCTTCCTTTCCAACACGTAAGTCATGCTGGCTGCAAGTGAAGAGCACTGCTGCCCCTAGTGCCACTTAGAAACTGCTTTAAATGTTTGGGATTTCCTGTGAGTTTTAGGATCAGAAAAAGTCTGCCCAGGCCCCATCCTCCAACAGAGATCTTAGGAGGAAGAAGAGGTTGCACAGACAGGTATTATGATGCAAGGAACACTTCCAGGCTTAGGTGGGTATTTGCATGTAAAAAAAATGCCTTCTCGTGCCAGCACTGATGTCTCTCGGAATGCCTCTCATACACCTTCCTCCTTCTTGTGGCACACGTGGTGCTCCTGAGGTTTCAGGTCCTCTGCACACATGTTTTACGATGTGTTTGGTGTCATGGGTTGGACATTTCTGACTTTCTTATCTGTAAGTCGCAGGGCACTAGAGTTGGTGGTTCCCATTATTGCAGTACCCCAGATGTGCTTTCTGGTGAGAGAATGAAAAAAAAGGCCAAACTAGGTGGCTAATGAATATCTGACTAGGTGTCAACAGTTCTTCTCATTTATATGCAGTTCATCTCAGTACCTGATATCTTATTACCTTGTTCTGCTCTCTTTTCATTAAAGGGAGTTGTACTTTCTGCTTTTCCTTTTTCCCAATTCCCTCACATACCTTAAAAAAAAATAAAATCTCTCACTGTGTGCATCCTTCCTTTTTCTCTCCACATACATCCTTTCCACTTACACTATAGATACCTGCAGGATATAAAAAGAGGTGAGCCTGTGTCAGGGCAAAAGACACTGAAGAAAACTGAGAAAGGAATTTAAAGAAGGGAAAAATTGCAAGTGATAGAAAAATCCCAGGATATCTTCCTTCGGTATCTTCTCTTAATCATCATACTGACACCTCATTGTAAAGGTTTGCTTTTATTGCCTCATTTGGTTTCCCTGAATGGGAGGATTTAAAAGCCCGCTCTCAGCGTTAGTAAAGCAAAAATCTGGCCACTAGCCTGACCTAACCTCAGCTGGGAGAACTTAACTTTGAAAATGAAGCTTCACAGTCCCACATATATGCAATAAGAGGATGAGACACTAGACAGACAGGGAAGGTGTGCAGCCAAGAGCCAGAGCCCAGGGGATCAAAAGCAATGCTCACCCCAACTTCCTCATGGAAGTACCAGCACTGTGTCAGAGCTCAGCACGGAGGGACTTTGCCCCATTGCCCTTCTCAGGACATAGATCTTTGCCCTGGAGGAAGGCTTTTCTGACCTCTGTGCTGGTGGGATTTCTGCCTTCCCTTTCTTAAAAAATTCCTTCATCCCTTGGAGATGGTGGACTTTTCCCTTCTCTACAGCTGGCTGAAGAGTAGGGTGTTCAGCTAGGGCCAGGGAGGGTGCCCCTCAACTCTCCATTTATGTTACCGATGGCCCATGAATGTATTCACATCAGAATATCTGATGCTCATTTTGGGTGACCAGATTTACATCTCACAAGATATTGGATTGATAATCCATAATAAATCTATTCCCTGTCACTGTTACTGCTCTCAGCTAGTGGTTGCACAACAAACAGCTCCCAGTCCTAACCAATGTTTTCCATCGAAGCGGCTTGCTGAACAATTTTCTATGGATAATTTTTATAGTTTCATTGTTTTCGTTATGGTTTTGTTGTCTTGCTTTCCAGCAGCTTCATACAGGTTTCTAGCTCATGTACTGTATCTGCTGACTGAGTGACTGCAGTTCTCAGTGGGACGGCCAGGTGTGAATGCTCAGGTTCAGAGCTAAAAAGCTTTTATAAAGTCCTCCAGCACTTGTTGAAGATCCTTTATTTTGATAGAAGCATCCTGAGAGTAAAATCAATTGATAAAATTGTGCAAAAAAAAAAAAAAAAAGATAAACACAGGAAAAGTAAATACCTTCAGAATTTCTAAATAATTACAGAACAATCTTGTGATTGTCATCCATGTAATCTTGTGATTGTCATCCATGTTTTGCATGAGAGACTTGGACAATATATACTATTTCAAACCACAGATATTGTATATCCCTTTGTCATTTGTATTCTGATCTGTCCCCTTGGGATTCTTGACTTTGACCAGAAAAATTAGGCCTTGTAAACAGAGACTGTGTCTCACTGAGCAATCAAGAACCAGATATCTCACAGTGGCTTCAAAACCAGTTGAGTAATAATAACTTTTTCTTTCTTTGGCTGTCTTGGAAATTCTTTATTTTGATGTCTTCGATGTTCTAGTCCACCTGGAGTTCATTTGAAGAAAACCACAGACATTTTTCTTTGCAACTTTACATTCTCAATTGCCTTCACAGCAGAAGGTAACAAAAGATTAGAAGCCATTCCTGGCCATGCAGCACTTCTGGTACTATGTGGACCAAGGCTCTTTCTCTGCACATTAGTGCTGCTCTTTGTGAGCCACATAAAGTCTAAAGCAAGAAAATGAAATTCAGATCAGGTATGCCAACATTTTGGAAACTTGGTGTTGCTCGCAAGTGGAAGCAAACCCAACTCTGACTCCTCAAACAAAATTTAAAAAAAAACCCAGACTGGTCTGAAAATATTTGGAAAGCAGCAAAGAGGGGGGCAGAAGAGACTCAGTAATAGCTGTGAGGACTTTCAACAATGTAAGGCATAACCATTCTGCCTCATCTCCTTTTCTCTCTTTGAATGTTTTCATTACAAATTGCATCCCTTATAACAAAAAAATTCTTTAAAGACTCAATTTACCCATAGAAACAGCACTCTAAAAAAAACCCAGAACTTAATTTTCTTGATATTTTTACTTGATTTGTAACTGTCCTAATGCTTTCCACAGTGCTGCTAACTGTGTTTATGGATTTAATAAAACACACACCCCAGAACAGCCTCTTGGGGTTTTTGTAAACACATTTTTCATTTCTAGAGATCACAATAGTTTATTTGTGCTAGAACTGCAGCCCCAGCCTGGGGAGACACGTGACAGAATGGCTTAACAGAGGGGTGTTGAACTTTAGCTGAAGGAAGGACTATTAAACTGAAAAAAATATCGATTGGTGGCAGTTATGTTCCAAGCCGTATTTTCTAAGGAGTTTGGGGGCTCTTGTTCTGCTGAAAAGAGATTCTCAACAGAAGGGCTTGAATGGACCAGCAACCCTCAGGAGAGAAGCAGCAGATAGATATATTAATTTTTATCTTGGGAGAACAGGATTATTTAAAACATAAAGGATTCCTTGATATATGCGGTTGGCACCACTGTGAGTGACAGTAACAAAGGCGCCACTGTAAAAATGCAAAGTGTATTATTGCTACCTTAGGGATTTATCTCTTAGATCTTTCCCCTGTACCAATTCAGCAGGGATTTAATGATGTTCTGTCCACAAGTTTCCCCTCAAGAGCTGCAGGGAGGACAGATTTGCGCCTCAAAGCAAACTTCAGAGACACAGTGCAAAAAAAGAGGAGAAGAAAGATACCAGGGAAGAGCTGAGAGAAGAATAGGGGGAATGTAATACAACGGGAGAAGGAGTGAGGAAAGAGGAGAGAGCAAAAATACTGCAAAACAAATACAAGTACAACCTACAAGGCCTGCTTCTCTGAAGTTTATGTTTCAGTACATGGCTCTGTGGTAAGCTACTAGCAATTGCAGGCCTAGTCTAATCTTGAAAAAAGCATAAAGCCTTTTTTGGCCTCTCATTACTCTCACTCTTGCACTGCAGGTGACGGAGTTTGATTTGTGCTCTGTGGATAGTTGGGATGAATACACATAACCTTTAAAGACCTGCTAGTATTTTTTATGCATAAAAGCTATCTGAAATGGGAATGATTTTATCATTCAATACCTAAATTAAAGGTAATAGATGCTCAGAGATGCTTAGTTGTTTCTCTCTTTTCCTGGAGGAGGAAAGATATGCATCCAATCATTTGGGTGAATTGCCATTAAAATGCAGAGCTTCTTGAGAGGGTTGCAGCTGACCTAATAGTTGTATTCTTAACTCTGCCACTCATGGATTGAGCAATGCAGACACCCAAATGTAGACGTCTAGTGCTATTTTACAGTATCTTTCCCTCTTCCAGCTGCCTCTCCAGAAGTGCACAATCTCTCAGGCATCCTGTGTGCCAGCATTGCTGCAGGTGTCTTGGATACTCTGGAATGTCAAAAATGGCACTTGGTGTCTATGTTTAGGACCTGAATCAGTCCCAATATGGCACAGCTGTGAGACGCTTGCTCTCTAAGAAGAGCGAGAACAGTTCCCTTTGCAGTTTATAGGGAAAGTTAAAAGTAGATCGACTGTCGACAAGTCAGGTTGGCTGGTCTACAAGACACTACTATGTTCAACAGATGGAAAGAAGCTGTCAGATCTAGATCAAAAGCCAGATCCAAACAATTCAGCATTTAAAAGTATTTGATTTTCTACAGCCTCAAGTGTGGGGCTCAGGTAAGAAGCAGCAGGTCCCTGGATCTAACTTTATTTCCTAATGCCAGTACCCAAAACTGTTACAGAGATGATATGTTGCATTTTCATTTTTAATGCTTTTGCATTCTTGGAAATATAAAATGAAATTGTATGAAATTTTATTTGTCACTATAACATTGTTGTATAATTTCTCTTATTCCACTATGTGTGATCAGGTGGTTCTTCAGGAAACCTCCTCTATTTAATAAAAAGGTGAGTGTTTAATGGGATTTGAATGCTTCTGTTGCTGGAGTCCTACTTCTTTGAAAGAAACAAGGAATATTATCCATAATTAGTCTAAGAAGTGCAACTTCCCTTGACCATTGTGCTCTGAAGTGCTGACTGTTTCTTTTCTGGTTTAAATACCCATCAACAGAATAAAAACATTTTAAATTGTGGATGCTCCCACCTCCAAGGCCTTGATCTTGGCCCAGCTAAGCCAACAGAGCATTTCCAGTAATTCTGGGGAAAAGATTAAACCTTTCCCTATATTTGTACTTTGTGTGCCCCTAATTGTGTTACTCCTTATTTGAAGCAATATAGGTAGACTTGGACAGGTCTTCTGTGTTATTTCCATGTGGATATGACTGAATAGCTAGTGGATCACAACAGGCGGCAACTCTCTTTTGCAGATAAATTTAGGTGAGCTGCGGGGCATTTGGGTTTGGTTTAGTTTGCTTGATGCTGATATAGTTTACATCCTAAGGGATTTATTGTTCTCTCCTGCAGAAGAAGTAGAATGAATCTTGCTCTTTAGCACTGAATTTCAAAGCACATCCTGATTTGATCTTGAACCCAAACCTACAGATAAACTTAGTTGCCAGTCAAATGTAGTTGTCTTCTTTCATCTCTGATTAAAATCTTCCCATCTTGATTTATGTCTGTGCCCCCAAATGAAACTACTTGATTTGGCTTATGGATAATACAAAGAAGATGGAAAGCCAGCAGGAAAAACAGTGAAAAGACAAGTCCATGAGGGACAAAGGAGAGTAGTGAAAGCAAGTATATTTAAGAAACTTCACTAAAATATGAACCATAGTGGAGAAATGATCCACAAAAAAAATAAAAATAGAGCAGCCCTCTCCCAAACATAGAAACACAATCATCTGAACTTCTGAGCACTGACCAGATCTAAGTGAGCTAAATCAAAATGTGATCTCATACAAGCATGTTGTGTGATTCAGACTCTGAGAATATATTTTACCCATTAATATAGCTGCATATTCTCTTTTAGCTTGGCCAGAAACCAGTTGTTGGACAATCCAGCCATAGTTATCTACGCTACAATTGGGAATGATGTCTGCAATGGGTAAGTCATAAACCAATTTAACATTTATATCATAAATATGACTTCTTTAAAGTAATGCTGGCTACTTGGACATGTACATCCCAGTGTTTTGCACTTCTCTGTAATGGCATTTTTTCTTTGCTATTGGTGCGTGTTTCATTTTTACTTTTCTACTTAAAATACTGTTTTTTGCCTTAAACTGTGTTCATTGTAGCCACCTACCAGTCTCCACTCAGAGCCTGCCTTCCTTCCTTCCTTCCTTCCTTCCTTCCTGCCTTCCTTCCTTCCTTCCTTCCTTCCTTCCTTCCTTCCTTTTACAAGCTGGTGACAAAGTGACCAAAGACATTTCTGAAGTAGAATATTTTCAACTTAGCAGATGAGATGAATTATAACAATAACAGGAGGGGGAGGAAAAAGGAGTTTAAAAGAATCTTACCCTGCATGTCACCTCCTGTCAGGAGGCAGAGTATGACTTGCTTACCTTTCCTGAAGAATGACAGCGGAGTCCCCTGTCAAATTCTATTTTCACCCTGCCTCTTCTGCATGCTGCCCGCAGTCTTTGCTGTGCTCTCCTGATGAGGAGTTTTGTCTTTCTGGCTTTAATCACATCATAAGCTCAGCAGGAGAATGAACTGAAGCTTTCAGAACTAATAGTTCTGGTATTATCCATTAGTGATGCTCACAGGGATGCTAAGAGGTCACTAGCTGGATTCTTCTCTTCCTCCCAGTAGCAGGAAGGCAGAAAACACCTTGCAACCAGGCCAATGCACAGCACACCCATACCATGGTTTCGATCCAAGTGTAACTTTATTTTCACCATGATGAACCTACAGGTTTCCATTTAAGCAGAAGAAATAAATCTGACTTATGTGGAGACTTTCAAAACACTCAATCAATTATGCACACTCAGCTAAGTCCTCTTCCAAAGCTTTTGAAATGCCTCACCTGCAGGTTGTGTAATTAATCTGGAGCTATTATGCAGGCTGTCAGATCTTGCCATTAAAATATCACCAGTTTGATATCCTAAAACTTTGTTTATCAGCAAGTGCTTATGTTGAAACTTTGCACATTGGGTGTTGTGCTCCAGATGGGGATGGCCAAAGCCCAGGTAGGGTTTTCTTTGACACTGCAGCACCTGGGAGCCCTCAGCCAGGGCAGAAGCAGGACCACAAGGGCCAGCTTTAAGGTCCTTCCCTGGCACCACCATCTACCTGGCTGCATGCAGGCAGCAAACAGAAATAATGTTCCATGAAACCTTTGCTCTTGGCATCTCCCTGTGATGCTTGTGCTTTCTCTGCACCCCTGCCCGGAGCTGCCAAATTTGCCCTCAGTGCCATCCTGCTGTTATAGGAAGGATGTACAAATCCTCAAAAGTAATGCACCACCCTCTGACTGAGTGGGAAAAGCAGGAACAGACCTCTTGCTATTTGTGGACAAGACTGTCCTGAGCATCTGTTTATTGAGAAGTTTAAGGAGCTTACAATGACCCATGGGATGATGAGGCACCCCTCTGCTCCAAAACAGAACCTTCACTGAAGTCCGTGGCTGCTGCAACCAAGACTTTCAAAGTATCTTCTCCCAGGCTTTGCCCAATCTCTGTTGTGTACAAATTTCAATTCTGCTGTTTCACTGGCTTTGCTAAAAGCACCTCTTTTTCCCTTGTTTTATTCCTCTTACTGTAGGTTATTCCTTTCACTTCCCCGTCTCCAACACTGCTTTCTATTCTTGCCCGAATTAAAAAGAAATTTTCCACAAAATTAAACCATTTTGGCCTTGTCTCACTCATCTTTATGTTCCAGAACAGTATTTATTACTCTCAACTCTGGTGTTTTTTCATTCCTGTGTCCATTACCTGGCAGACACACTTTCTTCTGCTCAAATGCTCTCTGTTTACTTCCAAAACATTTACAGCATCAAAAAGAGGCTATCAAGCTGTAGTGATCCCTGTGACTCCAACAAGGAAAGATACTGCAGCTTCTGTAGCAACATGCTGTTTCCATCAAGTGGGATGTAAAGCAGAGAGAGATTTTTTTCAGTGACCGGTCACAGTGTGTAACTGCCCTGTCTCTGGTGTACCCAAAGAGGTTACAGAGGATGCAGAGCATCCAGTGGACTTGACTAGGGCTTGATAAATAAAAACTTCTTCAAGGACAGCTTAAAAATGCAGTAATAGAGCCTTTCTGGCCTTATCCTGTATTTTACCTTCAGACGAGAGCAGTGCACCGAGCACACTGGAGAAACAGCTCTTAGCCAAAGCATTGTTAAAATGCCGATATTTCATCCCATGTAAAGAGCAGGGCAATGAGTAATATGGATATTTGTAGAGGAGAAAGATAATGAAATTGGCGGCCTGTGTTACACATTCCCAGTAGTCTCCATACTGTAGCGTCTGAACAGGAGGGTTAGAAAAATAAAGACAGATGGCAATGATATCTCTCAGCCCACTGAGGTGCAAATGTGGGACACAGACCTGGAACAAAAAAAAAATCAGACAAGAAAATAATGAGCACCAGCCGTTTCAAATGCTGTACAATTATGGCCTGTATTAGTTGTGCTTGGAGTAAGGCACCGTGTCTCCAGCCTCTCTTTCCCAGCTTTGCAGTTATGGTATCTGCAGCAAACAGAAAGTTGGCAGCAGCAAAGCAGGGTGAGCAGGCAGCCACTGGGCAAGGAACTTGAACAAAGTAGCACTGGCACCAGCAAGAGCATAACTTTCCTTTATCATAAGGCAGAGAGCTCTCCCTAAAACACCCAAATCCAATGCAATAAGAATCCTAATATTAATGTCTGCTTTCTGTGCTTTGACACAATGAACTGTGGCCAGCATCAGTTTACAGATGTCCCAGCTGGGAAGAGGCTATCACTGGCTGCTACCTCCCAGGGAGACTGCGGGAAGGTATTGCAATGAGTCCCAGTGCTGACCTAGGCACCTTGAGTCCTTATGGGAGACCCCAAAATGAACATGGCTACAAGACCATTTGCTTCTTGGTTGATTTTAATTTCATAGCTTGGCATGGAACGACAGTGTAAAGAAATGCACTGAAATACCTGCATGACCTCAGCAGAGAATGGCAAAAGAAATTGAAGTCATGAATGCCACATTAATTTCAGCTCCCACTGACATGTTTACTTGTGGTTAAGACCTTACATCGGAGCAGTATTTTGAAATCAAGTTCTGCAACACCAGTAGGCAAAATTAAGTAATTTAAAGGTAAAACCACAGTCTTATCTCAACAGTACCTTGCTCGGATGGCTGTCAGAAGGATAGGCCTGAATCTTAATGCTGTTTTCAGTTCTTCCTAACCACAAAGTCTCAAATGCTTCAGCAACACATACTGCATTAAGATAAATTTCTGGGCCCAGGGAACTCATCTAATTATTATACTGCGTGCAAAACGCAGCCTACTGAAGAATCCCAAATCCTTGCTAGGTAACGTGGTTCTCCCACACGGGACTTGGCACATACACACACCCTTGATGGAGCACCAACACTTCTAATGCCTCAAGACAGAACAATACTTCTGAAAGCTCTTGCTTCTAACAGTGTTCACTGGCAAGAAATCCTACTTCATTCCCCAGCAGCTCACTTGACACTACAAGCATCAAGTTTGTCCTTCTTTTACCCATGGGAAGTCATGGAAGATATTAAAGGAGTCTCCCAGAGAAAGAACCTGGATGGGGCCTGCTGGCTGCTAAGCTGAATGTTTCCCTACAAAGCCCACAAGCAGAAAATGTGGGAAATTCTAGTACAATAAGGATGGTTGTTAGTGCAACCTTATGCACTACTTGGAAGGACATCTTTATTCTTGAGCAGCAAGGTCAGCTGCTCAGTGGGTCCTGAGGCTTCTCTCTGAAAGTATTGGTGCAGCTGAGCTGCATCACCAAGGCAAGACCAAAACTGTCATGAGACTCTTCTTCCCAAGGTGCATAATCCCTGCCATGCATGGCCCACACGCATTGATGTGCTCCAAATCCCAGAAATGCTGCTAATTCTGGGAACTCATTTAAGGGCTTATGTTGCAAATATTTTTTAAAAGGCAGCTTATGGATTTGCATACTTTGTTTTGCCTGCCTAAAGGGGTCCTAGGTGGCTCTTGGAGCTGCCTGGCATTTGTGGAAGTGTGCAATTGCATCCTTCTTTACATCCCTCCGGCTCTTTGCTCTGAGAGAGGGCAATGAGATATCTCCAGACAATGAGAGGTTTTTACCAGAGGTGGCCCTGCTCTGCCTCCCAAGTGTTGCTAGAGTGGGGCTCATGGAGCTGGGGTCTTCCCTATGCAAGAGACCCATGATGGGATGGGATGGGATGGTCTCCTTGGTGCTGTGTTCACCCAATTGCTTATAGCTTCTGTTACAGATGTGCAATTTGAGACCATGGCAATAGCTCTCAGGGGGAGAGTGGGTGAACACTTTTTCCATAACGAAGTGATTGTTTTAATAACAGAACTAGAGCAGTGTTCTCTAGGCAGCCTGGGGTGGTTTTCCTTGTTTGTTTTTCTTATGTAAGATGAAATTTGTTTCAACTTCAGGATTTCATTTTTCCTCCCCTTGCAGCATTTACAGCTAAATGCAAGAGGGGAAGGTTAAACCTGAGTCTGGGGCTCCAGCCCGAAGAAAGTTCATACCTTCCAGTGAGCCACAAAACATAGGTATTCAGCCTATGTGGGACACTGACACAGGTCTTGTATCCTAAGGAAGCATTCTGGGGACTATTTTGTCTCAAATGCCTCATCCCTCCAGCCTCCCACATTTGACCAGACTCCTCACTGGTCTCCAGGGCTAACCCACAACAGGAGACCACTCTATACAAAAGGGGATGCATCTGTCTGTTTTTAGCAGGGAGAAGGGTTACTCCAAGCAAGTTTTCTGTAATATATCACTTATGATTTGCAATAAGAATGAGAGACTGAAACACAACATCATTTTAATAAGGTTTTATTTAGCTCACTTAGTGTCAAAGAGCACAAAAGAAGAAAATGTCACTGTTTCAGGTGCCGTTTTGGGAGCACAGTATTACCTGACAAAATGTCCTGTTGGCATCTTGTTTTGCAGGAACCGCGACACACTGGCTCACATGACTACACCCAAAGAAATGCTCTCCAATGTGGTACAAGCTTTGCGATACTTGGACTCACGTCTTCCAAATGGCAGCCATGTTATTTTAACAGGCTTGGTAGATGGTCGCTTCCTCTGGGATAATCTGCATGACAGATACCATCCTCTAGGTAAATATGAGATGTTGTCAGGTTCCTCCTGGTTATCTGCCTGGTGTCTTGTCTTCTCTCCCTAAATAATTTATAAATTTGTTGACAATTTCAAGCAAACCTGATGAAGTGGAGAAGATCTGAGAAATATGAGGCAGATATTGTCTGTATAGTAGAAGTAGGAAAAACAGTTTACCAGCTCCAGTGCAGGACAGGGCAGAACCCCATCCTCCTTGGTTCCCTACCAGCTGGACCAAATCAGCTCCAAACCACACTTAACACATGCTGTGGATGCAACAACAAGCTGTTCTGCCTCAGCCCTAAGTTGTGACCAGACTGGCTGCTCTTCATCCTGATTTTTGTTACAAGTACAGCTGGGCATTTGGTGAACACCTCCACTCATTGACTGGTGGATATCTTGGTAAAACTGCATGTGGACCAGAAGAGAAGATTAAAGCAGGACTTAGCAAAAGACTGGTTAGGTATTAGAGAAATAAATTTTCTGCCAGTATTGAGTGCCCCATCCCATCTCAGGGCCTGATGCTTTCAGGCTATGTGGATCCAGGGTACTCCCCATCTTTTGCTCCCTGGGCAGCTGATATTACTGCCGGCTTATGGGCATCTGTGAGAAAGGCAGTAATAGCATCTATATCATAGAGTTTCCGCAAAGCAATCTGAGAAGATGCTTTCATTTGGGAGAGATCCTACTTTATAGTTCCTGAAACAGCAACAACAAAAATTACATATTTCAGGAACTGCAAAAATAACAAAGCCTGGTGGGATAATCTGTGTGCTAAACACCCAGAGAACTGAGTGGCCATTTAATTTCCTTTCTGGTTGTAGCTACTGAAGAAGCAAAAAGGTCAAGAAAATGGCTAATTTTCTTGTCAAGCCAGGCTGTTGCATAGTGCAGTGAATTTTAGGGAATGTCAGCTGGATGTTTGACTTGGTGCTTGAATTTGCCCACCTATGTAGGCATATCCACTTCCCTCCTTGGCAGCAAAATTGTTTCTCCCTCTTAAGACTAACCTCTCCGAGGTAAATGCGAAGCTGAGGGTAAATACAGCCACCTTCAATCTTTCTCTCAGCTTTGCAGCCCCTGCATTTGTTTGGAAGGTGAGACACACATACATGAATAAAATATCGGTCATGCACTTTGGAGATTGGTCCAGGTTGTGCAAGAGGAATCAGCTATGAAAGGCCAGAGAGGGATGTGGAAGAAGCAAAAGTGTGTCTGCATGTTGTGAGGACATATGTGCCTTAGCAGGAAAGATACATCTGTGCTCTCTCTGTTGCAACGTTGCCCTCATGGTAGAAGGGTAACCAGGGGTGGGACTTGAGGGTCCTGGGATACCTCTTCTCACCAAGGGGTCTGGTGCATGGTAACAGATAGAACTGCCAAGTGAGGTTACATTTGGCACATGAAGTTTCCCTCTCTGCGCTTCCCAGGTCAGCTGAACAGGGACATCACGTACAGTCAACTCTATTCTTTCCTTGACTGCCTCCAGGTAAAGTATCTGTCTGTTAGCTTATAAGCTCATCTCTCCTCTTCACCCGCTGCTAAATCCCCACTCCCCGTGCCTGTCCAGGTGAGCCCCTGCAGCGGCTGGCTGACCCCAAATGAGACCCTCAGGAATTTGACCTCAGAGGTAAGTCTTGACAAGGCTGCATGGGATCATCCCCTTGCATAGACCCGCTTCCAGTTTGTCCCCATGCTTGACAATAAGCCAATAGGCCTAACATCTCAAAGACAAGATGACAGCATGCTTTGTTCTTTCAAAGGTGAGGAGAAGATATAGAAACAACCAAAGTCATCTTTTCAAACACCTTTCAGGTCCTGGGAAGCAGATAAGTTAAGGGATTCATAAATATATTCCCTTTCCACCCTCTCAGCTGCCCAAATTTATTTTCAATGGATGCAATCTCCCTGAGACAAAACTGTTCAGGTTCACGTTCTTCAAGGAGAAAACATACCTTACATGAAAGAAAAGCCTTGTGAATCAAGTGTCTGTGAGTATAAAAAGCCAGCTGCATAGATTTTGCTGGCAGCAGGAGCAGGTCCTGAGAGCAAGAGCCTTACCCTGTCTTCATATGGGATTTGTGCTAATCTTTCTCAAACACATTTCTGCGGACTTAATCGCCAGATGGCGTGACCAAGGAGCATCCAGGCTCAGTGCAGGCATGGGAACAGACAGAACAGAGATGTCTTAAAACTCACCCTAAAAATCTGACTGCAGAAGTGAATGCCACATAATAGCAGCCACATATTCCCTTATGGTACAAGCTGATTTTTAATCCCAGCAGTCCCCTGCAGGCATGTAAAAGAGCCAGTAATGAAATACTGTCAAAGGTGTCATCTCTGTGTACAATTGTATTAATGCTTGCATTTACTAAACCAAGAAATATGGTCTTAATTTCACCACAGCATACATATCTGTTGCATTTTATGTCCTGTCCCTCTTGACTTCAGAGAAGGCAATTAAACACTCTCCTAAACTGCAGGATTGCATCTTATATATTCATACCAACAACAGAACATACAGCACATGTAACTTTTGTTCCTGAACAATTCATACGTCTGCAGGGTACAAATTAATCTTCTTTTTGAGCTCCTGTCTGAAGCTAATTGTCTATGTTATTATCCAAACTGCACACTTTAAATATTTAGAAGACCCTTATCTCTGTTACAGCTGTAGAAATCACATTGGATATATCATTTAGGTAGATGTTCAGTGGAGGTTATATACTCTGTTGAAAGTAAGAGCAGAATTTGGTCCGCATAGATAAGCATTAGCACCCACAACATAGTAGCCAGAAGGAAAATGGGACAGGAGAACATTTTTCTTGTAGAAAAGAAACTGTTTTCTTTAAGGGGAAGGAAAATGGCTGGAGTGCCACACATCAAGAGGCCTCCAAAACCAAGAAATTCAGATTATTTATATATGCATAGAGATGCTACTTAAAGAGGTCTCCAGTAAAATAATCGTATGCTGTATTAAACTTATTATATCAGCTGAGACCTGTAATGATATATTGTATGGGGAGCTGGGGAGCCCAAATGTTGGCAGTGCTCATGCAAGTCTGTGTTCTGACAAAGAACCCCATTTCACCTCCTTTCCTTAAGGGCAACATTAGCTTTCAAATTTCTGACCATGCATCAGTGATAAAAGCTGAATCCATGCAAAGCAGCATGAGTAGCAATGAATTGTCATTACATTGCTTGATTTTTGCAGAGAGCTTTACAACTTTCCAATGTCCTGAAAGAAATAGCGAGATCTGAGAAATTTGCCAACTTTGATATTTTCTACATGGATTTCCCACTGAGACAAAGTAAGTTGCTTTTTTCCTGTCTTTTTCGTGAAATGTTCAGTGAAGTACTGGGCTGCTTATATGCTCCTCATATTTTAGCACTGTACTGGGAGAAGGGCAGCATGGCCAGCCAGCTTAGGTGATCCTTCTGGATGAGACCCTATCACCAGCCTGGGGGACAAAACCTCCCTGCTGCTCCCAGCACCCACAACCCTGGTGCACAGCACGCTGGCTATTTGTAGTTGGATGGCAAAGGGTGTTCCTTGGTGGTAAGGTGACAGGCACAGCAGATGAGCCTCTGCTGAAAATACCTCCTGCTTCTCCGCATTAGCATAGGCTGTTGAAAAATAAAAAGAAATCTCAAATCTATCTCAGTCCATAAGATTTGATTTTATTTTTTATCATCGCTTTTATAGAGGGTCACCTAGGCTGGAGATGACATATCTGCAGTGGTGAAGGTGGTCTTTGTGAACTGCAATGTAATACATGACTGGCTGGGCTTCACATTGCCTCCTCTGGGATGAGCAGTGCCTCAGAAAGAACTTTTCTCAGCCAGTTTTGCTGCCTGAATAATGCAACCACCCTCTCTTAACTCACTGTTTGCAAAAGCAGGAACGCTTCTCCCAGGATGAACTGCCTTCTTTCATATGCTTCCTTAAGCACCTACATACTACTGTAACTTTTGATGGGAAGAGTTTACAAAACTTATACCTCTGTGATCTTAAGTGACTTTAGGTAAGCACGTTACCTAAATCACTTCCTTGTGCAACAGGCATTTCAAAATAGAAAATACAGGAACAGGTAACTTTTCCTCTTTACCATGAGCATGAGTGGATGGTGTCTTTGCAGGACTGGGGACAGGTGCTTGTCCTGATAAAAAATAAAATCAAATCTTATGGACTGAGATAGATTTGAGATTTCTTTTTATTTTTCAACAGCCTATGCTGCAACGGAGAAGCAGGAGGTATTTTGTTCTTGTGCCCAGACCCTTCTCAAAACAAGCACCCTGGCAATGTCTCAGAATTCACATCTCAAAAACCTCTGCCCATCAGTGCATGGCTACCTGTGGAAGCACATATCTGTCAAGGCACTTAAGATTATTGCAAAAATCTAATCTGCAGCTAAATGGCATAAAAAAATCACAAGCTTGTTTTATCCTACGTGACCTAATTCAGGGAGCTGCTTCTGGGTCTCACTGAGACCATATAGAAGAGGGGATAAAGAAGAGAGGATGGGAGAGGGAGTGGTTTTGTTCAAAACTTAGTGAGGTGGGCTCCAAGTTTGTCAAGTTTGATATTGTAGCACAGTTTCTGGATGTTCAAGTCCTTTTGAGGCTTTTGCTTCAGCTACTTAATATTTAACAAGTCATTAAGATTTGGAACAAACTACCTGCTGGGTAGGCAAATTACTTTAATAAGTTAAATTACTAACTTTAGGTAATTTATTTGCTTTCACGAGAAGAAACATCTAATATAATTTGCTGCTCTTGATTACATAGTGTTAAATAAATTAGGTAAACAAAATCACACATGCACATGCAAGCATCAGCTCTGAAAGACATTTTGCAAAGTTTCCTGCAGCCCTGGAGCCAACGATTCAAGCTTCCCGTCAGGAAAGCTGTCAGTTTGTTAGTGTGCTCAAAAGCCAGATAAGGCTGCTGACCTACTTTTCTGGTCTCTTTCTAAAGCAAGCACAAATCATTCCCTAAAATCTCCAGACATCAGATATTTAGCAGTGGTTCCACACTGTGATGAGTACATTGATTTCAGACTGTCCTGTGCATATATACGTATAGCAGCTCCCAGCTTCTTTTGGAGTAAAATTCAAGTATACTGGCATTTATTCTAGATTTAGATGGACATTCAAAGTAAGATGTTGTCTCTAGCTGAAAGATTTAGTGGTTTGTTTAAGAAGTAATCCAGTACACATATATAAAAGGAACAAGCTCCAGTCTAGTCTAGCCAGGGCAAGAGGCACTTTTGAAAAAAGCTCTGGACATATTCAGTTAGTGGGCATTTGTTCAACTGCTCTAGGATTGTTGAAGGTCAGGTATAATGGTCTAAATTCACCTATCTTAATATAAATCTTATTTATTTTCCTTAGTCCTCTGCTATTTCTGGCAGTGGAACAATAGTCCCTCTGCGAAGTAAAACAATACACAACCTTGTACTCATCATATATAAAGTGTTAGGCAAGGCAAGCTCACTCGGTGCTTCTATATGTGTGCTCCATGGTGTAATCTAAGGCAATTTTGTGTTATGCCCAATATATAACAAATTTGAGACAAAGCTCCAAGTGCTGTGTCTTGAAACAAATTACTCTGAGTGTTGACGAAAGCATCTCAAGTAGGTTTCTATAGTCAAAGTGAGAATATCACCCTTCTGTGGACTCAAAATTAGTGTGGGGCCACAGACACCACTTTTTAACATAACAGCCAGGACCCAGCAAACAGCACTGATTCTAGGTCAAAACTGTGGTGCGTGAATAAAGAATATTGTCTTCCTGACAGGATGCTTGCATAATGCTATTAAGAATTTGTAATCTGTCATTATAAAAGAAATTACTGAATTTACAGTCTGTGAATGCCATATCCACTAGTCCCGTGTTTGATCACTCCACAGCCCTTTTGAAGACAGAAAGCTTTTTACTTCTCTGATGTCTCTGGGGCTTACAGCATGGCATCATTTGCATTGAATGTCATGCTTATGTAATTCAAAAGGTTATTTTGTTGGAGTTGAAAAAGGCCGCTCAGAAGAGAAGTAACTGAAAATGACAGTCTGTTCTGGCAGATATCAGCCTATGAGAATATTGTGTTACCATCTCTTTCTCTAAAAGCACTGTTTTCTTTATCTCTCTTACTTTTTTGAACTGCTGAAGATGCAGCTAAAATAGGAAATGCAAATGTATTAAATCAGTATTAAATAATTTACAGCCTTACTTGTTACAGCATCTGTCTTAGTTGTGAGGGAAAGTGAATTGTTTTACGATCATTTATGTTCAAAGCGCTTCCTTGCATAAATAGTGCAAAGAAAAAAAATTAACAATAAAGGCTTAAATACTGCTTCAAGGAGGGGGGGATTGTACACAATATTGACTCTGACAATTTTTGTATGAATTATCATAATCTTCATGCAGAGCTGTTGTGTGCTTAAAACTACCAACGGCACTTTGAGGAAGAGGGGGGTACATCGCTGGGCAGGCATCTACATGTTCACTGGTGATAACTCCTCTGCTTTCGTGGTTTGCAGCGGCTGAGGAGTGGCGAAAGATGGGAGGCGAGCCCTGGCAGCTGATTGAACCAGTTGATGGTTTCCACCCCAGCCAGGTAAAAACTGAGACTTGGGTGACAGGCTTGAGTAGGCAGGATGCCAGTGCCCATTGCTGTCTGAGGCACCAGTCAGCGTGCCACAGGGATGTGGGTTTGGGGGATTTCTCTTTGTGTTATCATCTGTGGCTACAGTTGGAAAAGTTGTCTCCTGCTTGCTTGGCCTCCAAGGACAAGTGGCAGAAGAAGGTTTACAATTGGAAGTGAATGAAAGGGAAGGAGAACTAGATGTTTCACTGGAAGTCCTTTTGTTGAGATTGATAATCTAGTAGTGGTTTCCACTACATTCACTTTCAAAGTACTTTTTTCTGACTCTCTAAAATACCTGGAGAAAGCGGATTCTGCAATCAGCTACAAGCAAGGCCAGCTGATTGTCTGCACATTAGCTTCAAGTTTCAAATACCTACGCAAAGTAGCAGACATTCTTCCTCATACCAACCTGAGAAAAACTACCAGGTGAGCTGAAATCCTGTGTGCACCCTGCAGCAGCAATGGTTCATGTGATCACACAGCCTGGCTGGGGCTCTTCTGCCAGCCACATAGTGGTCACCCTCAGCTACTAAATCAATACAGGGCAATGGGCAGATCCTTAAAACAAAAGCCACTCCAGTTTCCCATAGTTTTCAATCTTGACTCTTCAGATCAAGAATCAGGCTGGGCTAAATTAAGAGGGGACAAATTGCAGGAGGTGAGTGAGCTAGAGACAGCAAGGACGGAACTGGCTTTCCTCTCTCTGCCAGAGGGCTCTGCCCAGTGGCAGCAGCAGATGTTCTACATCCCCTATGCTTAGCAATGGGCCCAGAAGTTTGTTGCTACCTGATGTTATGGCCTCAAAACAACCAGCTTCACTCCCAACATTCCCTACCCTACTGTGGGGCACAGATCTGGGTGGTGGCTGTGGGGAGGAATGATGATCCTTGATGATGTTTTTCTGCTGCCTGATGCCAAAATCCATGCTTCAGTTGCTGTCTTTTACATCCATGTCAGTCAGCCAAAGCAATATGGTGGTTTGCTTAGCTTTACCAATTCAAAAGCACCTCCTGTTTGAAGCGGGACTCGTTCTTAGCAGAAATTCCTGCATGGCTACCACACAGTACCAAGAGATAGGGGCATGAAAGTATAAGATCACAGTCTCGAGATGCGGAAAAAGCGGGTCTCAGTTATTTGCTACAGGCCATTTGCAAGGAAGCAATTAAAGAAAACTTGGCAAATCAAATGAGAATGAAAACAGTGATGAAGCGAACCCCATTCCCAACCCTGCCATCTGGGAAAACTGTGCAATATGAAGAGCCTGGAATGAAGAAGAAAAGGTCTTTGTGTTATTTTATGCCTTACCCTGAGGCAAGCCTGAGGCTTCTTATAACCCCCAGCAACAGGCCACAGAGGGAATCAAGCTCAACGGATTACAGTTTTTCATCCAGGCCTTTGCCCACGTCCCTTATCCCACCAGCAGCTGGAAGGTAGCACAAAGCTGAAGGCAGCAAGTATCATCTTAAAGACATCCTGCCTAACCTAAGCCAGGAAAAAATTACAAAATGGCATTGAAGGGAAGCTGCAAACCTACGCACAGCCCCCAGAGTGCTGAGCTACAGGATCCAACTGAGTACTGCTGTATTTCACTCCCTCAGGACCTGGCATCCTGCAGTGGTTATGATCTCCCCTTCCTGCTGTTAGGATGACATTTAATGCTTTTATAGGTACATTTTCCCTTACAGCCAAGGTGCCAGTTGTAGATATGCCTCACTTCAAATGAGTTATTGCCCTTCTAGGATTTATTAATTAGCCTTATCCAAACATCCACCACTTAAAGTCCTTTTTTCTTTTCCTGCTAGCATAGAAATGTCTGTTATCAACATACCACTCTTTGGTGTGAGATGTAGCATTCTGCTCTGAAAGAGTGGCTCTCCATAAAAAGAAGGGGAAGTGTGAGGAGAGTGAGTGATATTTAAGAGGACACTTGAGAGAGATGATGAACAATTCACTCTGTTCACAAGCTAGTTTTATTTCAGGTTTTACTGTATACTGATGTGAATGCCTCTGGCCAGGTATAGGTTTTATACCATACAGAGCTGCCTAGTGGGAGAGAATTGATGCCATGAAGCTCATCAAGTGAATGGGGGCTCTTACTTCAATCTCTGCAGCTATTCCCCACGCCTCACGTACACCTTGGCTAATAAACATGATGGATAAGGCCTAGCCTGGGTATATCTACTGAATTTTCTCTCTGAAGATTTCAAAGCACTTGACAAATATTCACAATTTTTTGAATTGAGCAACACTCCAAGGAAACCATAAACATTTTGGCTCTTGCCTTCAATGCAGAGAAACTCTGGGCTGCAAGAACCATGATGCCTCTCTCTGCCAAGCACTGTGGGTACCAAGACGGAAGGGTAGCACAGTCCCTAGTTGTTATGATATAGCAGTAGGCAGGATAAACTGGTGTCTGCCCCTAGATTTCACCTGCCTTTATTCTGCTCTTTAATTATAAAAAATAATCTAATGGTATAAACATGGCAGAAGCAGGTATCAGCATGTGTATCCAGTAGTTCAACTATGCAGGAAGGATATGGAAGGGAATACTTATACTATACTTATACCACATAATACTATGGAAGTTGCATACATAACATTGCAAGGAGAAAGGGAAAAAAAGGCAAAACACCCCTTTCCTCATTAGAGCTATTTTGTTTATTCATGCATTGGAAAAATGCCAGGTTAGGACACTTGGGCAGGAAAACCTAGCCCCCATAGTCCCCACTCCAGGAAGTATTTTATATTTTAAAAAACCCTTGAAAGAAGGGATAGATATCAACTGCTCATTTGTTTAGCCAAGCCCAGAACTACGTTTCCTTACTGAAAAAAAAAAAGCTGAAGTGACACATCTCAGATGAGTTGGTTATTTACGCTTTGCTGAGAAGCATGCCCATCATTTTGTTTGGTGCAGAAGGAGAAAACAGATAGCCAGAAGCTGGTGAAATAAACACAGCCACCTCCCAGCTGCAGTTTCCCAGAGCTCTGTGAGAAACAGCTAATATTTCCTATCAAAAAAACTGGTTAAGGTTTATCATCTTCACAAAATATTAATTGCAAAAAAAGCATACAGATTATAGCAGATCTCAAAGCACAAGAGCTTTGGAATTTAAAAATGACCTACAGGAAAAAAAAAAAAAGCAATTTACAGAATCATGAATCCTTCCCTGTGCCACACTACTCATCCAGAGTAAATTATGGAAACAATGCCTGAGTAGAATCTACATAATTTATAGCAATCTAAGCACATATGCCTTAAATTGAAGCTAACCATATTCTGAACACTATAGAGCTGGTGATACCTTTTCAGAGAGTGAACTATGAAAAGACAGTAGGGTTTTTTAAACAAACCAACTGACCCTGCTAAAAAAAAAAAAAAAAAATGCGGAAGACTTAGGGACTTGTAAAGGAGGCTTGGAGACTACCTTAACAGAATGGACAACTCTGAGAGATGGGTTTCAGCCCTCTGGCAGTCATGAGGTGTCCCAGAATACCCACACTTGGTCAATACTCTGCTCCTCTCCCCTGTCCCAAATCCTCTGGTCCTCGAGTGACAACAGTCCAAGAGCTTCTGCCTCAAAAATGTGACCCTTTGTACATGAGCTCTGAATAAAAGAAAGTTTTTGTCTCCTGATCCATCATTACAGCTTCTTTCAATACCACAGGATTTATAAAGAAGCACATAAAAATTCCCCAAAGTCTCCACCTGTTCCTTAACTCCGAAACAAGGGTACAAATAGTTTGATTTCATAAACCCATCTTGGCCCTTGAAAGAAAGGCTTTGCGAGTCCTATTTAAACCTCCTAGTTGCAATCAATGTTGGAGTAAGGCTGCAAGTTAAGTTACTATATAAACAGAATATAATTGTAGATCAGAAATAAAACCAAAGTGTATTAGCAGTGTATGAAAACTTGGTTAAAGGAGAATCAAGCTGTTCTCTCCTCAGCTACCCTTGATGTTTTTCATCCCAGCAGATATAATTTTTCTTTGCTGTATAATTTCTAGGGCAAAAGACTATGAAAGCTGGAGTGGTTCTGATAGGAAGGAGAAAAGCTATTTTACCCTGTCTGCAGGTCTTACAGAAAACAAAAAGCTCTGAGGTTAGCAGTAGGTGCAAACGTAAATGTAATTGGACCTCTCTTTCCTCAACACCCATGGTTTTATTACAGAGAATATTTAGAGAGAATATTTATTAGAAGTGTTAGAAGCATTTATGAGCATGAATTCCTTTGGACTTGCAAGAGATTTATGCATTATATCCAAGTGGAGGTTTTGAAATATCTTCAAAATGTTTGAGGGAGGGGGGGAGTGGAAAAAGCTCCAGCACTTTTGAATAGAAATTTATGGACCGGAGATCACAGGCATCAGGAAGTGGTTAGAGACTGGGCAGGGAGGTGCAGGTATGTGGTCTTATTTTTGGTCTTCAGAAGGATTTTCCCCTGTTGAAGCAACTGGAATGGGGTAGTTTCTTTGGTTAGAGGTTAGGGTCCATCATGGAGCTATAGAGGGAGGTTGTCTTTATGGTGGGGTCCCCTAAATGCTGGCACGAAACAACCACATTGTAGAGGTACAAGTAGTTTATGGTATTTGTGCTGTTTGCAGGTTGCTGCAGCCATTGGAACAGGCATTACCTGGGAGAAGGTGCTACAGGAATGGCCTCAGGTGCTTGGAAAGGAGAATCCATTCAATGACCAGATTGAAGCTGTATTCAAAGATCAAGGTGGACACTGACTTCCAAACTGCCGGAGTCCTGATGCAGTTCACTGATGCTTCCCAGTTCATTCCATGAAACAAGATTATTAAAGACAAGCATTAGAAAAAGGGGACAGCAAATTATGGAACCACTAGCAGGGGACACAACAGCATTCTCTTCAGTTTGTATTTTACCTGCACATTTACCTTCAGTTTGTATTTAGGCTGCTTTTTCTGTGAAGCTAGAAAATAAAAATCAAAAGATACCCACCAGCTAAACCATTTATTGCACTGGATTGCAATTCTGTACAAATCTTTCCAAACATAGCAAACTCCTAGCTTTACCTCATTTTATTCTCCCCTGCAGAACATTATTTCTGATCTTTCCATTTGTACTGTTTCAACAGTTCATCTGATCCCAAAAGGGGTGAGGGAGGAACCTCAAACTCATTGTGTTGCTATAAATTGTGTGTATGTGATTGCCCTGACTGTCAATACATTATTTAGCTGCTATTTGCTTATTAAAATGTGCCAGAAATAACAAGGCACTATAATTCTGATTTGCCTGGCAGCATTAGTGCAGGTTCTCTACTCCCTCATCCACAAGACAGTAACTTGACCTTTTGTGTATTTAAAACAGGTTTCTTTATCTTTAATACATCTTTGCTCTTTTGCTTCCTAACAAATGAAATACCCAGTCCCCTACCTTTTACGGTCATGACCTAGGGAATCACTGAAGGTACCAGGCAGTAACTTCACACATAGACTTGAAGGTTGAGAATTAGTACTAGGTTTTTTTTGGCAGCTTATCCAATACTTTCAGGAAAAAAAAAAAAGTTTGATAAGTAAATAAAAAAAATACAGCTCTATACTTGCAGCCCTGCTGGTGATGAAAGAATAGGGCAGCATAAAGTGTCGGTATTTATGGAAAAAAAATCTGGTGAGTAGAAAATGTTAACATGAGGTGACCAAAACCTATCTGAATTTGTCAAAGCTCAGGTAGACTTGCTCTGCTCTTTGTCTTGAACACATTCCTTGGGCAAGGCTGTGTCACCCACAAGGTGGCTCTTAGGCTGCAGCTCAGACTAAAGGAGATGGCATGGCTGTGTGTGGTTCTTAGCACGCTGGCAATGGCTGCAACACTGCTCAGTATTTTGAACAGGGAGAGGATGACTTAGCTAATGCTGTTTTGATTGAAGTGCATATTATTGCTATCCTAGATCCTTTTCCTTTTTTTAGAGCACAGTTAATGCCACATATTTTATTAAGACAGAAACTCCTTTGGGACAACTGCTAACATTTAAGTAAACATTCAAGTCACCTACTTTAGAAAACCAAGGGGAATACATTCCTTAATTGAATGATACTTGCTAATAAGGCCCCAGTTCATTCAAGACATTTAGATATTACCAAAATATTCAGTCTCCCAAGAAACAGTTTCATCTCCACAGAGGGATGCCTGAGGAAGACTATTTACCATTAGAAGGAAAATTAAATCTACCTGCTTCCTGTACATATTCTCTACACCAAAGAGCATAACATCCAATGCACACTGGCCAGGTGGAACACCTAACTACTTATCACCTATTCAGGCTTCGAATCTCTCATTAAAAACAACGCAAAGATGGAAACAAGTGCACCCATATGGTTTTAATAGAGACTAAGCACAGCACAGACAATAATTATAGAATATCAGATAATTTCCTCTACACTAAAATAAGGAAATGTAGCAATTAAAAAGGGGAAGGGAACAGTATGTGTTCAGAAGCCAAATTTTGAGGCAATCTGACTGCAAATAATTGTATTTCATTTGAGGTTGTGATTTAATAACACTAATTAGGAGTTTTACAAGCTAGTAAAACTGAAATTTCTTCAACTAAAATAAGCTTCATTGCCCAGAGCAAAGCATTTTCCATTTGCAGCCTCTCTTATTAGTGAGCATCTTGAATTTCTAAATAATGGATTAAAAAAAAGCTCTCTTATAAAATTAGAACAGCATCTTCTCAAAGATGAGATGAAACCCCAATAGTTTTGCTTTGGGATTCTGCTCAGAGACACCCAGTATAATTGCTCCATTCTTGATACTGGGTCTCTGAGGGACTTCATGAAATGGGCTCACCAGTGGTTGATGGAAAACTAACAAAACCATGTCCTCATGTCTCAGAGGCAAACCGTGCACTTCAGAATTAGGTTGTATGCAGAAACATGATTTGTAACTAACACAGTAACTACTTGCAAATAAAGATGAATTTTGGGCCTATTAAGCCATTAGCTTTTACAGCCAGTCTCTCCATTATTTCAAAGAATCCCAAACTCATTTGAAAACCTGCACCTCCAACCATCAATCACTTACCTGTACTACTCTAAAAATACATGTCCTATATTCAAATAAATGCTTCTGGAAAAGCTTACTTATCCTAAAGCAGTAATGAATCCTAGTCTACTCCATTAGCTTAACTATTTCCTGGTGCTTATATTGGTTGCAGGTGACAATTGCATAGGGAAGAATAAATAAAACAGGAGAAAAAAAGTTTCTCTTGGAATGCTAACTATAGTTCCATGAAATCTGAACTTCACAGCAGTAAAGGTTTCTACAAGGAATGGCCTCTCCAGTCTATTTTGAGAGAGAAATAAAAGCACATTAATAGAGGAGGATTTATGTCACTGCTTGGTTCGAACACACTGCAAATGGGAAGGGGGGGTGACATTATTATGTTCATAACTTTTTTACAAAATTTAAAGCTCCATTTGAAATCATTCAGTAGGAACAATTCTTGAGGTATAGAACAGCATTAGCTACCTGAAGCTATTTGAATCCATGCAGTCTGGTATCTTCCAAGAGGATCTGCTACAAACATGAAAAAAATGGCAGCATCTTTGAAAAAAAAATCCACAGCTTGCACTTAAAAGAAGAGGGGAATGTAGGAAGGGAGGACATGCAGAGCAATGCAAGTCAGCAAAGCTGTAAACACAAGCTTGCTGCTAAGTCAGGATCACGCTTTTGCTGGCTGAAGGAGCACACACCACTTAGAGCTTGGGCCTAGAACTCACCAACCACTTAGGTCAGCTTTTCTAGCTTACATTGCCTGTTAGACTTCAACCTTTCCTAGAGGATAATTTTTCATCTTTGGCAATGAACACAATTTCTACACTGGATAACAGCCCAACTAGCCTAATATGTCATTCCCTGGGATGCAGCCAGTTCCAGTTTCAAGACCTTTATATGGACTTAGTTCCAAAACTTATATTTAACGATTTTTTTATTAACATTGATGTTGTATTGCTACTCTGCAGCCATGTCTTGATCACGAGAGGCAAGAACCATTTCTCCTCTTCATACTTAATGAACTGCTAGTCTCTAGCAGCTTCTACCTTCATACATGTTCCAAACAGTTCATGGTAACTGCCCATGGATATCTGGCCTCCCTCTACAACATCTGGTGGCCAACTACATCCAAGGCATCAAATTATCTTCCCAAATCAAATGGTATTTTGGGATACACATGCTGAATAGAATCTTTTCTTAAACATTGTATGGAGTCCATATTTTTCTTTTTCAGACTACAGACCAGTATCTCACATGCATAGATGACATTAAGAAAAAAGCAGGAAGTGTTTTACTCTTTATTTTAAATGAATAAAATAAATCTTGGTACACAGTTTGGAAATATTTGAAGACACCAGAAAAAGAAAGGTAGATTTAAAAGCAAGTACAAAAGTGGCAGGATGAAAACAGTATTTAGTGTTTCGAGTGTGAATATAAAACAACAATAGTTATTTTGAGTATTCTAATATTGCATTTGCAGTAGTGAAGTAATGAGATAGTACTTCACTAAGCCCAGTGAAAAGCTGTGAAAATTACAAGGTTTAACAGAGAAGTTTTGCCATTTTAATGATGACCCCGAAGTACTATTCTTATCTGCATTTATGGACACGTCTATGAGGTGGAGGAAGACTACTTTTGGTCAGCAGAGTATTAATTGGCACGTAGCAGCTTTGTAGCATCTAAACACCACCAAAAAACCCAATATTACAACCTCCTCAGGTTCTCAAATGGAGAATTCTAGCTCATACAAAACTGAGTTCCAGGAAATACTAATGTATATAACCCTAAAACTATTTTCTTTTTTTTTTCCTTAGCCTTTTTTTGCCTGGCTTTTTACATAGCAGTCCTAACAAAAATACTTAAGGCTTTTCATTTCTATCAAAGTGCATTATACCGCATACATAATTTCACACCTGTAAACAACACAGCCTATATGCCATGCGCTTTGAACGACAAATTGCAAAAGAAGTATTGTGCATGTCTTTTGTTCTGACCACAAGGACACTGTGCAAGCAAGAAATACCTATTACTGCATGTTGTAGAATAAAATTTACTCGTATATTCTATGCTTGATTATAAAAAAACCTCAAACCCAAATAAAAAAAAATGACAAATCCTCCAATAATAAATCTTCTGCTTCAGCACCATCCTTGTTAGAGAACTCTGAGCCATTGTTTCTTTCAGGGAACCAAGTTATCTAGTAAGCTTGTTTTTTCACTAGCATGCCCCTATCTTCCTGCCCTGATGTGTGATTTCCTGCAATAATTTAGTTGTTTAAAAGAAGAGAATGTACTTAGCTAAAAAAAGTCTTCGAAAAAAGGAGTTACATAAATATTCAGCACATTTAGAAACAGCTAATTGCTTCTTACCTTATTCAAGAGCTAGGAAGTAAAATACATTTTGAAGTCCTTAAAGTGAAATAAAAATACTGCATAATATAGTCTATAATGTTAAATACTCTCTCACATTTAAAGCATAAGTGACCCAGAGGGCTTCCTATATTTTCATTAAAGTCCTTATTTTATGTAGTTCATGCAGGTTTTTGCATACATTTTCTTCTTATTTCCCTTCCAGAGTTTAAAACTTTCCAACAGGTTTGTAGCATGCATCAGGCTGCCACATGCGAAGATCAACAAGGACTTGGTTGAGCTTTTGCATCCAAAGGTTACGCTCTTCTTTAGTATCAGCAGACAGCCAGTTCCTAAAAGGCAAAGAACCCAATGGATTATTATACATTTTATCTGCCTTTACTTAGTTATTCTGAAAAATGTCAAGCTGATAATGGAAGCCCCAATAGCAGGGGAAAAGAAGTGAAGTAAAATATTCCACAACCCTGCTTTCAAGCTACGTGCCATTTCCATTTTCTGAAAAGCTGAGTTCACTGTCCTCACAAGACTGAAATGGGACAGCATGACAAAACAGGACTAAAAATGAACCAAAATAGTTCAAGTGTCATCCCAAAGTCTTTGCATTTAAATAAGCTTTGTATTGGTATGTCAAAGTTGTAAAGGTCTTATGTAATTTTAAATTATTGCTTGAAGCAAAACACCCCTCCCATACACAGCCCATGGCCTCCCCACAACCGTCACAATTTTATCCACTCACTTGGTAACGCAGAGTGTGTCTCTGCATTGGCTGACAAGAGTCTCTCTATCATCTTCCCTCTGAGGCCGGACTGTTATTAGTTCAAAAGTGTTGGGACGGGCACAGAACTCCCTGTTGGCGGGTTCAATCTGATGATTAGTGCAGTTAGCCAAGTTTATCCGGCCCATTGGATGCTGAAAATGAAGTTAGTTCATCAGGCAAGAATACTATAGCTAAAAGTAATTCTAAACAACGTACTTGTTGACAATCTTTTCCATATTAAGTGAATCCCCCAATAAATTACTCCATACAAAAAGAGGGATTCCAGTTTCTGCATTTAAAACCTGAAGCAAGATGATATAAACAATGGAACATGCCTGGCTCAGTCACATACAATACAGCTAATAAGCCCATTCCTTATCAAAGGCCTAGGCTCTAGCAAGACATATCCCCACCCCTCGAGATATATATTAGAAAAAGCTTTTTAACCTTCAAAGTGAAGAGGAACTTCATAATAAAATCCAAACTATGTAAACCCTGCCAAAGCCTAAAGAAAACAAGCACTTTAGGGATGCTTGCATCCCTCTTGTCAAAGCCTATAAGCATAACGATTCATCTTCAAAAACACCTAACTAAAGCACTGAAGTGCCCACTCCAGCTGCTTTAGCTCCCTCTATATGCAATAGCTAGCCCCCTGCAAAGAAAATTTCTAATGTCAAGGCAGTTACCTCTATCTGCTACTGAGAGAGGCCCAGCTGTATGCCTAAAGTTAGTTATAGACTTTGGCTCAGATTTTTCACGCCTACAGAATACCTCATCAGAGAAACATCACAAGCTGCTCTTAGCTTGGAAGTGAGTTTGCTATTTATTGGTCATGTTCACTATACTATTTCATTATTATAATACTCAAAATAACCAGTTACGGAAAAATGAAGGAGAGCTCCATTTCAAGGAAACTTAAGAAATGGGTTGTATGTTGGTAATACACGTTCAGCCATGGGAAATTTATAAAAAAAACAATATGATTTAAAGTGACCATTGCTCAACACTGATATGTGAGATACATTTATCTCTGCACAACAGAACAGATATAGTAGGGGTAAGCAGAGGCATTTAGTGGAGTGTAATATTGCTGTAGATGTTATTATATTAAAATATAACAGCTGACCCTTTCTCAGAATGAGATAATGAAACCTCTCTAGAAGATTTTTTAAGAACAGAATCTGGAAAACAAAACAAAGCTGCTTCCTTGCAGACAAAAGCAGAATAGAAAATCTCTTCTTGCTTAATTAAATTTTTTTTTTTTTTTGCTTATCTTCTATTACATTAGGAAGAGACTTTTCCCTCTCTCCTGAAAGGGAAAGTACATCGATATATTTTGGCAATGTCAACTATCAGCATATGGTCTTCCTCTGTTAGCAAGAAGAAACTACAGTCATCTGGATTGGCACAGAAGACCCAAAACGACCAGAGTTTGCCACAGAGTTTGGGAAAGAAATAGGTTCTGCCAACAAACAAGCAACTGTTTAAAGGTAAATTGCTTAAGTGAGTTGGAAAAACTCTCTCAAAAGAAGTCTTTAAAAGCTCCTGGAAATATTTCAGTATACACTGCCAGCATGGGCTAAGGAGACAAGAAGGGTCACCTCAGTGACTGAGGGACCCGATTTGTCTCATTAAGCAGGCAATAACTTAAGTTTCTGTGAAGCAAGTTTCAGCTACAGTGTAGAGCTGCAAGAAAACTGACTGCAAATAAGATAGTCCATAATTACAACTATACTTTTGCAATACAGAAGGATTGCCCACTCTGACACTTAATATGGCAAAGAATTAGTCATTTTGTCCAAAACTTAGGACAACTAGATACAATCTACTTATTAAGCTGTATAAGTCAGGTCAATTTCAATCAAATGTCATATGACAAGCAATGGAAGGCCTTAGGACTACAGGGGAAATTAAATATGGATCTTCCTGCACTTTCCCATCTCCCACTAGAACGAGGTCATTTTTAAAGTTTTCCCTGATTTCTGTCAGATTTATGATGACAAGTCCTGACCATTCTCCAAGGAATCTTAACGAGCTTGAATCTCACATTTTGAACACTTACCTGTTTTAAGCCTAAACATTACTGTCATTAAAAACGAATTGCTTGTTGTGTAGTGCATTACAGAAACTTAAACTTGAGCTCTATAAAACAGCATTACCTTTCGTTTTTCATCATCTGGGTATGTCCAATAAGATATACAATTTCCAGCCAGCACACACCAACGTCTATGCCATGCGCCAAATCCACTAACATCTTCAAACATAGTCTTAAAAAAATTAAAAACAAA
>WAAB01023662.1:200687-301521 GCA_013389865.1 Piaya cayana | reverse complement strand
CTACAGAATACCTCATCAGAGAAACATCACAAGCTGCTCTTAGCTTGGAAGTGAGTTTGCTATTTATTGGTCATGTTCACTATACTATTTCATTATTATAATACTCAAAATAACCAGTTACGGAAAAATGAAGGAGAGCTCCATTTCAAGGAAACTTAAGAAATGGGTTGTATGTTGGTAATACACGTTCAGCCATGGGAAATTTATAAAAAAACCAATATGATTTAAAGTGACCATTGCTCAACACTGATATGTGAGATACATTTATCTCTGCACAACAGAACAGATATAGTAGGGGTAAGCAGAGGCATTTAGTGGAGTGTAATATTGCTGTAGATGCTATTATATTAAAATATAACAGCTGACCCTTTCTCAGAATGAGATAATGAAACCTGTCTAGAAGATTTTTTAAGAACAGAATCTGGAAAACAAAACAAAGCTGCTTCCTTGCAGACAAAAGCAGAATAGAAAATCTCTTCTTGCTTAATTAAATTTTTTTTTTTTTTTGCTTATCTTCTATTACATTAGGAAGAGACTTTTCCCTCTCTCCTGAAAGGGAAAGTACATCGATATATTTTGGCAATGTCAACTATCAGCATATGGTCTTCCTCTGTTAGCAAGAAGAAACTACAGTCATCTGGATTGGCACAGAAGACCCAAAACGACCAGAGTTTGCCACAGAGTTTGGGAAAGAAATAGGTTCTGCCAACAAACAAGCAACTGTTTAAATGTAAATTGCTTAAGTGAGTTGGAAAAACTCTCTCAAAAGAAGTCTTTAAAAGCTCCTGGAAATATTTCAGTATACACTGCCAGCATGGGCTAAGGAGACAAGAAGGGTCACCTCAGTGACTGAGGGACCCGATTTGTCTCATTAAGCAGGCAATAACTTAAGTTTCTGTGAAGCAAGTTTCAGCTACAGTGTAGAGCTGCAAGAAAACTGACTGCAAATAAGATAGTCCATAATTACAACTATACTTTTGCAATACAGAAGGATTGCCCACTCTAAATCTTAATATGGCAAAGAATTAGTCATTTTGTCCAAAACTTAGGACAACTAGATACAATCTGCTTATTAAGCTGTATAAGTCAGATCAATTTCAATCAAATAATTAATGACAAGCAATGGAAGGCCTTAGGACTACAGGGGAAATTAAATATGGATCTTCCTGCACTTTCCCATCTCCCACTAGAACGAGGTCATTTTTAAAGTTTTCCCTGATTTCTGTCAGATTTATGATGACAAGTCCTGACCATTCTCCAAGGAATCTTAACGAGCTTGAATCTCACATTTTGAACACTTACCTGTTTTAAGCCTAAACATTACTGTCATTAAAAACGAATTGCTTGTTGTGTAGTGCATTACAGAAACTTAAACTTGAGCTCTATAAAACAGCATTACCTTTCGTTTTTCATCATCTGGGTATGTCCAATAAGATATACAATTTCCAGCCAGCACACACCAACGTCTATGCCATGCGCCAAATCCACTAACATCTTCAAACATAGTCTTAAAAAAATTAAAAACAAACAAAAAAAAGAAAATAGAGTAACATAATAACTTGAGCTTGGTCTGTACTCAACTCTTTCTACCAGGATGATTCTGCAATAACAACCCTCTGTAGGGGGTAAAGAGAGATGGAAAATATACTGGGAGAGACTTCTATTAGTACACAGTATTTCTTTTCCAGATAACATAGAAAATGGGCTTACATTATCAGTCTGAAGTTTGCAGCCTTTTGCTCAAAACACACCTATCGTTGCTATTTCAAATTACCAGATTTTAAAATAAAGGATGGTTACAAATAGCAGATACAAGATGAATGGTTCACAAAAACATAATTTATTATGATTAGGCCTTTAAGTCATCTTTGACTTACCAGTCAGGATTACAAAATATTTGGCTACACTACAGGCCATGCTGAGAAGTCCAGTCAGTTTAAAAGAAATAAGAAATTGATTAATATTTAAGTGTTTGTGTCAGCAGTCATGTTCCTACATGCAGGATTATACCAACGTCAAAGCCCACTGCCTTAGTACTGGAATGGAAAGTTTCACTCTTCACAATTCAGGTTATCATTTTTAATGGTGCAGGGAGTTTCTAAATCCTTACATTGAAAAAAATCCAATATGAATGTACATCATTCTTCAGGTTTTACATATTGTATAGTAGGCATACACAACAGCTTTCTTAAATTAGTACACAAAAACGTGAGACAGCAAATACTATAAGCTTGTGAAATGTCTGCATCTAGTAAAGGGAATGGAGACTGAAAGAACTGCTTGAAAAAAGCCTAAAGAAATTCTGATTTCACACAAAGTAATAGCAAATGTTAGTGGCGTAAAAAAGTGTTTTCATAGCACATTTACTGCCATCTGCTGGACATAATCTTAACACTGCTACCTATTAATCTGAGCTGAATCTGCTTCCTTTTCTGAGTGTAAAAAAAAAAGATTCCAAGATGTCCTGTAAGAGATTCCTGGCAGAGAAATCAGAATCTCTCCTCACATCAGATTATAGCAAGAAGTTAAATGCAGCTCAGAATTACAAATGAACAGTGTTAAGAAGAAAATGATGTACAAAATCCTAAAAGGTAGATTTAGTTCAGGCATATTTAGAAGATAGACCAGGAAAGTTTTGAGGTCTAGTTCAGAGGAGGAAAAAAAACCAACACACACCAAGGCAGTTTTAAGCTTCACAGTCACTACAAATACACATGTGAAGTTTAAGTGACATTTAATAGGACCTGCGATTTCCAAGAAAGGAATTTGAAATTAATACCTTACCAAGAACCCTTTCTCCTCCACGGAGGAGTCCACTTGGCATTTTAACTTAAGATATATATGACCTTCCAAAGGAGACAAAAAGGGGACCTGTAAAAAAGTAAAGCAATCAGTAATTTAATGTTGACACCTCAACTTCACCAGTTCAAGCAAGCCACCTGCACCAGCATGTTAGTACTGTCTTGTTCTTAGGATCTTCAGCCAAAAAAAAGCAGTCAGTCTCAAGCAAGACAGTAATAATCACTTATTGTTTCAGGCTCATTTGGAAGCTTTTAAAGACTTATTTGCTTTTTAGTTTGCTCAGGACATAAGTACAAACATGCTTCTATGCAGAAAAACAGACACTCTAAGCATGGTTAAAAACTCCTGCAAGTTTCTGCCTCAGTTTGTCATTAAATTGCTTGGAAAATTTTAAAGTGTACTTAAACAAGATTGGTACATGGATGCAAAAAGCATTTTTGGCAGGTACTGATGTAGTAGTGCCTATTCAGAGAAATATTTGTATTAAAAAGCCTACAAGAGGAAAAAGTAACACAAGCAGTTGTTCAACTGGTGCTTAAGGTGTCAAGGACAGCAACACTAAAGCTTTTCGGGTAGAAGACAAGGGATAAAGTCAGAAACATCCATGCTTTGTCTTACTAGATAAAGAGAGAAAGGGTGATGGTGCTGCTCAAATACAAAGAAAGATTTGCCAGGGAATAAGCATGTGTACACAATAAAGTAGCTTTTAGAGCCATGGAACCAATTTTGATCAAACAGAATTAAATTTTGCTTGTAATCAAGAGTAACCCTTTATAGTTAAGTTATATCTGTAGATCTTGGTGAAACCTGCAGAACACTGAAATAGATGTCATGGTTAGAAATTGATTGCCTTTGAATCATCAGCATACTGTAGTTTCCCTACAGGTACACGATACACGTGCACAAGCAACAGAATTTTCCATGTTAGATCTACTCAACTAAGACAGCATGCACAGCTTGCTTACATACTAGGCCCTATAGCATAGCACAGCAAAATTTTGAGCACCCCGTAGGAGTCTGCATGATCATTTGAAAAGCAAAAACAGCAAAATGTTTCTATGTGATAGAAATAAGTTGCATCAGTACTGGATCTTTATCAGCAAAGTGTAGCATCCTACCAAACCATAGTAAAAGCCACTTCTGAATGAGGGCCTCAAGGAAGTTTGGCTAATTCCCCACTTCAGTTTTGGGGGTTTTGCATTCCTTTGTAATTTACATCAGGACAGAACAATCTCCTTTGTGGATTATAAAGTTTACCAGGGAAGAGCTGCTTGACAGTAAAGCAAAAAGGCTGTGTGATACATCAGCTACAGGGAGCCTACACCATCATCCACTACTAATTACCAAAGCAGGTCTCAAAACACCCTTCCTGTACACATAGATACTACACTCTAGTCAACATTATAACCCAGTAAAAAGCAAGTGGAGTGGAGGTGGTGGAAAGAAAGTACTTTGTTGTATATCCAAGCTACATCAAGAGAAAATGAAAGCCCCTGGCAAAGCTAGCTTCCACTCTGGTGAGGTCATTCAGATTCTAATATAAGAAGTTGTCTTGCTGTCATGGATCATTTAAGATATTCAAGGCAACTCTTGAGAAAAAAAGGTTTCTTACAAGACTTTTGATTACAAATAAGAGGTGATATGTACTAAAATAATCACCTGCTTAATTTTGAGTGAAAATATATGTAGTTATCTAAAACATTTTCTTCTGAGGTATCAGAATTAATAGTTAACTAAAAACTTTTCAGACATTAAAGATCAGTTATTTCCTTTAAGCATATTTATTTACTTAGTTCCTAAAGTAAAAAATGTATACACTAAGCAATTGTTTGAATTGCTCATTTGTATAAGAGCCTCACATTGACATGTTTAGTATTTTCAAAACTTTAGTTCTCTACGATTGCTTTTTGCTTAAAAAAGGTATTGATAGGTCCTGACAGAACAAAGTCTTGAGAGAATAAGAAACAACATATTTAGATCTCAAGTGATTTTTCACTTTCTTAGATGGTAATGAGTTAAATCAACACTTAAGCCACCAGTCATTTTTACCTAGTCTTCTGTTAGCAGAGTACCTGATTCTGTGTTCTGTAGAGCTCATCAACTTGAAAAAGTTGGTTTAAATTTCTTGACTAGTGATCTTTAAGAGACACATTGATTTGGTTTGAAATAAGAAAAACCCTCCCCCAGTGATCCAGGAAGAAGAGAAGAAGAGTCACATGCTAGTTAAGGAACTTTAGGAATTCAGGTGGCCTAAATAACTTAGGGCCTTAGCAGCATGCTTACTATTGTAAAAGACAGGGAATAGAATTCTGCAGGTCTTAAAGGCTCCTAACATATTATGTTTTATTAGTAAATCTTTGTAAACATTTACTTAGAAAAATTAAAAAAAAAAAAACTGCAAAAAGGCCAGTTAAGACATAAGTAACATGCGTTAGGAAGCAATTTCCTATTTTAAACTGAAGGATCATAGCAACCTTGTCCTGGAACATATAGCTCAACAGTTCTTTTTCCATCCCTTCAAAATTTATCTAGGGAAAAAAGAAACATGCTCAATGCAATTAGTGTATAGTTAAGGTTTATGATAAACAACAAAAAAGACAGTTACACACAAAATAGGTTTTGGTCCTTTCTGCCCTGATTTTTAACAGTGCATATAAAAGGGAGCAATAAAACTGAAAATATCCCACTGCTGCTGCAGCATTTCGTCGTTTTAGAAATGCATGGAACAAGTTAAAAAGCAGCTGTTTGGTACAGACACAGGCCAAGACAGAAATGCAGCTCTACAGAAGTGATAATTTCTTAAGTTATCTTATAACGGAAAATTCTTACTTGTGAGTTGAAGTTGGCACATGGAAAAAAAAAAATTAATCAAATGATTGTTTCCCTGGAATTCTATTTGAATTTTGTGCTTGTGCTACAAAATACTAGTCCAGACCAATGTCCTGTCCTACAGAGTAAACTACAAAAATGCAAGCACAAATTGCTAAATACAATGTAAAAGCCAATTCACATAACTGAGAACAAGGGGTTTTCAATAATCTAGCCATACACAAAATAACCAGAACTTACATCTGAAATCTTAAGAGGAACATTTATGCTGGGGGACTAAAGCTGATACTTCTCAAATTTAGATACTCAGTAACAGCAGTTCAGTTTTACTGTTAAATTCTGCAGACTGTCTCAGTATAAGACTCTGCTTCTATTTGCAAAAAGTAAAACTTCTAAAGAGCAAATAGGGATTACTTCAATCTTATGCACAACCAGTTCTTATTATCTCTTCTCTCAGAAGCTATAATTGCAATACTACTATCATCACAATAAGACTTAATTAGCCAAGAAGAAAATTTATTCTTATGCTGCTGTTTGGATATATAAAGATGTAATTTAGTACTACTGTAAGCTGCAGTAACTTTTGAATTAATTTAACTTAGTTTAGGATAGTTTCTGGCATAAACACCTATTAAAGCAGGGATTAGGTATAAGATATTACAAGGTTAGAGATTACAATGAATGTAAGAATGTATTGTTTAACTTCTAATGGTAAGAACTAACAAATACATTGTGTTTGGACAAGAAACTAATGGTGTGAAATTAAGTAATAACTCTTTCAAAAAATATTAAGATAGTTTGCTTCTATAAATTAAATTGGGATATGAAAGGAAACTCGTATTCCTAACTATATTCGAATTACAATTTTTAAGTCAAATAAATACAGAAAATTTCTAACAGATCATTACCATTAAAATACACTTAACATCTTATTTAGTGATAACTGCAAGACTAAGAGAAACAAAAAATGAAGACCATGTACAGAGGTGACAACTCAATACAACAACTTTTTGTCCCTGAAAGCAAATTAGTAACCAAATGCCTTCATTATCTTGGCATAACCATACCTTACACTGAGCTACAGAAAAGAACATCTGTCATAATGTAAGCCTTTCTGTTTTATCTCCAAATTACATTTCAGTCATGAAATTAAATATGAGTAACCACAACCCCATATAATTTTTTTTAATCTACACATATTAAAAAAAACAACATAGAAACCTATGTTTCATTTCTAGGATGGTGATTTCACCAAGAAAAGTAAACACAAACCCACTCATTTTTCTTCTACTATGCAATTACCTTTGGATTACTAACCAAAATTTTCCATTACCTTCTCCAGTGCAAATTTGGCATTTCCTACAGAAGACAGTGATAGCTTGTGGGATCCAACAAGGCTAAAATTAGTAGTGCGCACAGCATTAGGGCCACCTGGACTGGACATGGCTGTGGAGAAAGAAGTTAAAGTCAAGTCATAACAACATATAATCAGGATGCTGCAAGGTTTAGAAAGTTTTTACTGGTAGTCCTCTATGCATGCCCTACTCAGTATCCCAGAAGCACCCTTTGCAGTACAGCTCAGCAGCACATTCAGACAATATTGTGAAGTACACCATTCCTCCTTAGTAGATCTTTTATTTCAGAAAGAAGTTTTGTAATGTTCACAAAGGAGAATACAAGGCATTTTAAGAAGTCTCAAGGGGGACAGAGGGCATTCTAGGGCACCCTACAAAGTGCACATGCCCTGCAGCAGGAACTTGGCTTTCAAATCTCTTAACCTCTCAAGTGACACAAAGCAGTCTTCCAGACTCTGTATGATTCTGTTGCTATAAGTGCAAAGACAAATATAAACAAGTACTATAGCTCAGGCACAGGAATCTTGACTAGATGCAGCGGCACAGTAGACATTCCAGAGTTCGTTTATTACTGCTGTATTGCTGCAATTTGTACTAAAGCTAGTTTAAGTATCTCATACTGCAGTCAGACAAGTGTATAACACATTTTTATGTAGTTGGAAATACTCAGACACTGCTCTTGTGCCGAGAGTCAGAAAGACAAACATGTTAAAAACGCTACACACAAGTAATACTGCTTGTATGAGCAAAGCTGCTCATATTTGCAACCTTGCTCTCTATTACTTTGTTCACATCAGACTCATTTAAAAGCCCCAGATTTGTTTGAGCTCACCTTTTCAGGAAAAGGATCTAGGCCACAGGCATCCAATACCAGTTGCTAATTTTGATTTTTGTGAAGAGATCCCCCATTAAATATAATAGTAACTCAGATATAAACTGAGCTGGCAAAGTGACATAATTCTGTCTTTACTCCAAAATCATTATCTGTTACAAGTACTACTTCATATATACTGCTTTAGACACCAAGCGCAGATTATTCATCTTGGCATAAAATATTTAGATTTTACTTACCCGGAGTAAGAAGTGTGCTTTTCTAGAAAGAAAGAGAAAGAAAAGTTACTAGAAAAGTAATTTCTGACAGTTTCTACAGAAGACTAAGCTAGATTACACAGAAAGTAAATCTGAAGTACTTAAAGGACAAGCACATACAGAACTTGAAAAGGAAGTCCAAATAGATGTGTTGCAACTGCATATATCCATCATCATATCTCCAGAGCTGTTAGCTGGACTATAGTTTCAGGTTTCTACTAAGATCTTCAGCCATCAGCTCAAGAAATAGGTAAGGGACGCAAAGGCCTACTATGTGCATAGCCTTATTCAGTGCAAGAATAATACTTTTGGAAGTGTTCATAACCAGACCTTGCTACAATGTTATATTCATACTTACAGAGGTAATAGATGTTAATAATCTCTTTGGAGTAATAACCTGCAAAATAAATGCATTTTTTTTACTGAAGTTGTCCATCACGTTAGTTTGAAAGTTAAACAGTGAAACTACCGAAGGATGATCTAAATAATTTTATAATGGATACCAGTTACAATTAATTAGTCTTACATTGCTTCCATTCAAAAAGCATTTCAGAGGAAGGAATGCTACATATGAAAAATATTTACTACAGAAAGGTTTAAGTTTATGCATTAGCTTGGCAATGATGCATTTGTTTAAAAAACAATCTTAGACCTTTCGCCTTCACATAACAGGGCTTCAGAGCTGCATATGCTTATTAAAGCATCAATGATACAAGTATAGAAGTGTTCAGTGTGCTACTGTTGTACGTTATATATTTTCACATTAAAAATCTCAAAGCTTAGGTGAGACTGAAACAAAATAGAATTATGTACTCATCAGTTCTTGAAACTGAAATCTTGTGTAAAAGTAAATACAGGTTGCCATCAGCAAAACCTATAAGCCCACACCAGCAACATGCCAACAGCGCCGCAAAAACATTCAGTTTTAAGTTAAGACTCCTCTGCAGCAAAGGAGTGCTAGAAACTCTGGACTTCAAACTGGTTTTAATGGGAGACAAACAGAAGCGTGCTTTCACTGAGAAAAAGAAATAAAGGTCCTATTTCTGTTTGCAAAGATAGTACTTGAATCCTATTCCAACCGTTTTAAAAGATGTGCAAGTTTTTATTAAGGCATCTTGATAACGAGGAAATTGGACTCAAAATTATGAATACACTGTGTGCCTGGCTATGGGAATGAAAAAGAAAAAAGTCCACTGGCTTGTTTAGGGTCACAAAGGCTTAATAAAAGCACAAACACTTGAAATGTACACCCTACTCCAGCCAAAATGCTTATGTCTAAGGAGTTCATAAAACAATGGTTGATTTAAAAAAATAAAAATGTAGTGCTTTTGTTTAAGAGTTGGGAAAAAAGAAGTGCTACACTTGATCAACAGAACAATTAAGACAAATCACACTGCAGAGTACTGCATATTGACTGGTGAACCTCAAGTGAAGAATAACAGCACTAAATAACTATCAAAGGCATCACACCTAAAAAAATAAAGTTTGTAAAGCACAGCATTTTGCAGAAGTAATAAGACAACTTCTCCTTCACCTCTAATATATTTCAGACTCAAGCAACTGCTGCAGGTCCAATCTACTAAAAGCTGCAGGACTCTCTAACCTGTCTGCCATTGCAGATGTTCCAAGGCAGAATATGAAAAGTAAAAGCAAACAACAGATTGACTAAGACTATTAGTGAGTTCTCCCTCAACACTGCAGTCTTCCTAGTGTAACTTGTGTTAAATACAACATACTCATTTTCAGGTTTCATTTACCTTAGATTTATTTGCTTTTTTCCTTTTATCAGTGCTTGTTACTTCTTTTCTCTGCACCTGTAATACAAGAAAGTATTAAGAATGTATTGTACTTTCTCCCTTACACATCCTCATCCTCTTAACATGAACTAATACATACCAAACTGTAAACTTCCACGTTTATTTCAAAATCACTCGACACATCATGCCTAAAAGGGATAAGGGGGAAAAAAAAAAATTAAACACAGCCTGAAACAAAAAAAGATTTTCAGGTTGTGCCTTGGGGGTTTATTTGTTTGTTTGGGTTTTGGATTTGGTTTCTTTGTTTTGGGGCTGTTTGTTTGTTTGGTTTTTTTAAGTTACTCTTTACTACTTCTCTCCTTTCCCTCCTACTGCTCCTTAGAACTCTCCACGGAGGAGCTAGGTTCTGCTATAGAGAAGCTTAGCCATAGTGCTGACTAATAACTAATGTCTTGCTAAGAAGTCATAATTTATTCCTGCAGGCCAACAGGGCTGCTCCATTTCTACAACAGTACTGTTCATGCAAGCAGAGCTGCTAAGACTTGTGTGTGTTATTATTTCAAGATACTTTCTAGAGCAAAAGGGGAGTGAGGAAAAGGCATAGATAATGTGAGTGCATCTACCATTTCTCAGATTGCACCCTTCAGTCCACTGCTGGCAAACATTTCTACAAACAGATAGGGGTTTTTAAGTAAATAGCTATACGTGAAAACTCCATTTGGGTTAGACTTTAAAAGGGGAGTTTGCTTATTTGTTTTGGAAGACTTTTGCTAAAACCAGCCATTTGAACTCACAATGCTTTTTTAGCTAACATACAAGAGTTCAAGTTTTAGTTTTAAGAGTACTTTTTTTTTTCCAGATACCAAAACCAAACAGCTACAGAAAACATTAGTTGCTGCAAAAGGGAAAACACATATCACTTCAGGCAGAGTAATCCATCTGTCATGGCAGGTGTTCCAGGAGAGAACAAGAGTAGAAAAAGCAAGAAATAAGTTAGCTGATGAACAGCAGAACATAGTCCAGATTGCTCTTTTGGGAGAGGTGCATTCCAGCTATTTCTTGAAGAAGGAAATACTCATACCCCAAGATCTCGCCATATTTGTTTGTAGAATATGACATCCTCATATGAAGATTTTTAGCATTTTTATTCATGCTCCACCATCAGAGTTGAAATGTGCTCCAAAATAGTTTTGTTATACTTACATAGTAAATGTTGTGGTAAAAGTAAGAGCATCTCCATTCAGGGAGCTGGCAGTACTTGCTAATGGAGTGGCAACCATATTTCCTGCTCCAGATCTCAGTATTATTACATAGTAGTAATTTGCTGCTTCTGTAAATACATATCATGGGTTTGTTAGCTAGAGGTGTCTAAGAACTTTCAAGTACTCCATTGGCATTAAACATCTCTCATTTTGAGCCCACATAAACAGTCAAGATTTGCTTATAAACTTACTCTTTAAAGAGGTTTTTTTCTTATTGTGTCTTCTAGTAAAACTGTCTTCACAATATTCACAACAATTACATTACTGCCTTGCATACCTCAAGCCAGACCTACACTATTCAGTGGGCGAGAGGAAGAACTTTAAGATTAATTGCTGAATTGGAGTTCCTTGCACTCTGTTGTTATTTTCTAGGCCTACCAACTGAACCATACATCAGCTTTTGCTACTGCTCATTCTCATAATTTTTTTCAGTCCTATGAAAGAACTGGTTATCCAGGCAACTTATATCTTTAACTTATCACATAAGGGGGGGAAGACAACCACAAATGCACATCTCGATAGCATCAGGAGATAATTGGGAGTTTGTGCAGCAAATTCCTGAACAGTAAAGCATTGCCTAACATCAAAGTACGTTAAGAAAAAAAAAAACGCAAACCATTTGATTACTCTGTTGCATAGGACAAGTCACAGCTTTCCAGAAAAACCGCTGAAGCCTTCATTAAGCACTGATTTATATTCTATATTCCATGTTATCTTTAGGGATGAAAGCAATTAAAAGAGTACCTGGTGCACACAGTAGAGCACTTCCAGAACAATTTTTTTATAACAGGTAGTTCATAGATGTTTGTTTAGACAAGTCAGGTTTCCGAATTACTGACAGTAACTAAACTGAATTTTTTGTAACTGTTAAAGCAGCTTTCCTATAAGGGAGATTGGCAGTAGGGTGGGGGTCATAAATTAGGTCAGATATTTACATTTATATTCATGGCTGTGGTTTTCTTTGAAGAGACACTTATTTCATAGGACACTTAAAAAACCCAACAAGGCTCTGTATGAATTCGTTAGCAGAAGTTTTACAACCAACATTAAAAAAAATCCTTGTCCAATTACTATTGTCCTTGAGTTCTAGTGAGGCAAGCAAGAGGAACCTGTCTAGCTACAATCACATTCTGTAGCATTAATATAAAACAGCAATGGTTACTTGGTAGACTTAGGGATTATCTAAATCATGTAAATTCACTATGTTCCAGGATAAGGCTTTATATCTACAGAGAGATTGCCAGATATTCTTCTGGAACAAAAGAAAAAAATGCACATTTTAATGCTTTATTACTTAAAATATGACAACAAGATAATGGAAGACTAGTCTTAAATACTCTCAAATGTTAACAAAAGGACTGAGAAAAAAAAAGAGACTTAATGGGCATTTCAAACAACCACAGACATCAGAATTTAATCATGTTTAGTACCGGACTTGCATCCATCAAAAAAATCCAAAGCAGCAAGACAAAAGTTTAGCCAAAAAGCAGAAAATGCAACTGCCAAATTTTTGTTATCCCCAGAATTCTGAGAAATACCAAACACAGAAGACAAAAAAAAAACCCCAAGGACAATGAACTGAAAATACATGGTGAGGATGGGGAAAGGCAGAAGGAAGGAGCAAAGCTTTCAGCTGCTAGTTTTACCTGGTTTTTGAACTGTACCACATACAAAGTCTGCTTTTAGAGGTAGACGCATTTCTGAAATGGAAACAGATCCCCTGGAAGGAGCAAATTCAGTGGATGGAGAAGCAGCTTTACTTCTTTTATTATGAGGTCCCTCACTCTTCAGTTTATTCAGTTCCTCCAATAAAGCAGTTCTCTTCTCAGCTGCATAGAGAAGTTAATTATAGCGGTAACAGAATAAAAAATAGTACTGAACGCTTTCTTTGCCATATGTAAAACACAACAGAAATCTTAACCATTTTCCAGAATAGTAGGAATATTACAAGACAAGAAAGATACAGAAAATGTCTTCTTTCCTACAGAAGTTGAGACAGACAGATTTTATCCACTCCTGTTTTTCAGGTGAAAAAAAATATTTTGCAACCTTGTCACTTTACTAAATGCATTGCTAGAGTTCATCAGTTCTCCCTAAAGTATACACAACAAGAAATATAACTTGAGCTGAAAAACCTACTTGCAAGGAGAAGTAGTCTCTCTGCCTCTGCTTCTTCTTGTGACCCTTTTCCATGTTCTTCATCAAAACAACAGTTCAGAGCTTGACTGGCTTGATAAATCACTGTTTGCTGCATGTTGATCTCATTATTCAGCTCCTAGAGTAAACCAGCAGTAAAAAAAAATCAGGAAGAAAAGAGATTTAGTGTTACATTCTAACAAGGAAATGCCTTGAGATTAGCATTTTGGGGGCTATGCTTAAAAATAAAAATCAGACCACTTAGTAAACTACAAAAATCTTGCAGTTTACAGTTACTTCTGCAAAGGAATATTGCAGCACAGCTTTTGACTTAAGAGGTACTTTAGCACAGTGGGGAAAGAATTACTTCAATTTTTGTATGCTCCATATCCAGTCTAGTCTTGCCTTTACTAGTGGAAGCAGCACACTCGGCAATGTAGGTAAACAAGGCACGAATTAAAGATCAGAATATTGTATATTGAACATATGTAGTTATGAATCTTCCCTAATTCAAAGGTAGAAATAGGATATAGATTTCCCCACCCCCTTCACAAAACAATCATTTGTTCTGTCCAGACTGACTTTATAGCACAAACCTTTCAAGAGATGCATTAGCTGTTCAAACTACGCATTACCATTCCCTACCATTAGCTACTTATGCTTAACAACCTAATTTTGCAGTTCTAAGCAGTATGTTAACATCCTGGACATCGACAGGGAAAATTAAGCAAGGAAAGAGTAAAAGAAAGGATTTTCAAAAGTGTATTACATACCTGCATTTTCTTTTTGATATTGACTTGATCAGATGGGCCATTTGTTTTCATTTCTAGCTTGGAAGCAACATCTTCTTTGCGAACAATGATTTGCTTTATTGACGGACGGTCAGTTTCTTTAAATCTTTGAGATCTATATGCATCAATACTTTCAAAAGAGGAAACTCCATTAAGTGTTTTACAGGTTTGGAGGCTTTGGTTTTATATATACAGATATGTATTGGGTATTGTTGCTTTCCAACTTGCCCAAGTGGCTTTAAAAAAGTATCCTATGAATTAATTTTAAGTTTAAGCAAAATAAAGACTGCACAGAGACAATATTTTGTAAAAGCTGAGATCTTGGAAAAAAGCTTCATTTATATTTTAAGCAGTACACTTCATTAGGAAAGTTAAAAAAGCCAATGTCTCAATTTGCACAGATACAGAATTAGGTAAAGTTTTTTGCATTTATTACCTATATGGAAGGTTGCGATCTTCTGACATAGAACCAATACTGTCTCTAGATTCTGCCCTGGGTACTTCAGTTCTTTGGAACTTTTCAGACTTCTGACTCACATCACTGATACTGCTACCTTCACCACTTGACTTACAGGGAGAAACAAAGGCCTGGGAAGAATAAGAAGTTGTATTACAGATATACATCCACATTAACCTTTATCTGTTTTCTTTGTTTTTCCATATAAATAATAAATTTAGAGTTCTGCTTAATATTATTTAACAGACATTTTATAAATGTTTCCTTGGACATGGAACAACCCATTGTACTTATTTTAAAAACACCAACAAGTCACTGAACTTGAGATTTCACCCTTATTTTCCAAACTGGTAAAATTACTCAATTACTTATCTTCAGATTTTCATCAGTAAGCACTTCACTGAATGCATGTATATCACTGGAAATCCAGCACAATATATATATATACACTCAAGCTTGATTCAGCAGCAGTTAAACCACTTGTTCAGCAGATCATTCAATATGCTATGCTCTTTTCAGAGGAAAATTCCTTTATTTCATTATGTATTCATTAGCAAAACTTCATTTGCAACATCTCTAACTGCCCAGGTACCACAATACAACAAAATATCACTGTTTGCAACCAAATTGTACATCTCGGCATGATAAACAAGTCTTTCCCCGCCTTCTAAGAATTCTCACCTCTGGACCAACAGATTCCACTAGAGGGGTTAACAGAGACATTGATGAAATGTTCAATGACTCTTCCTGTTCATCCTCATCACTTTCACCTTCCAAACCTAGACTCATTTCTTTCTTCAGCTTTTCCATGTCTGGACCATCCTCTTCAAGAACTTCAAAAATTTCATTTATCACTTTTGAGCTATTCATCTCATCATCCACACTCATTTCAATTTCGTATACTTCATCTGAAGGGTAATGTTTTAAAAATATTAGTAGCATTATGACTAAACTGTTTATTTAATGAGAATTAACAGAAACATGTTAACAGATAAGTTAACTATTTTTGCTTTTCAGTATGTTTAATTAAAAAGTTCCCATAATCAGGTACATAGAATCCTAAATTATACTTCCATCCTTATTTTAACATACTACTGCCACATATACTGCATAATTGATACAGAAGGGGTACAGAAACATGCACTTGGACAAGTTTCAGTATTTTAGTTCAAACGGGTCCAAAACTTAACTACATGTCCTACAGTAGAGCAGCAATTTTTGTCCTTTACTAATAAACTTTTAATATCAGCGTTTGAATATTCCCTGAAGACTTGAATGTCAAAAGAGAAGGGTTTTGATAAAAGAAGTTTCCCGATTTGTTTTATGTAAAACTCTATGCAACATAGGAATGTTAGCAAATGTATAGTGAATTTATTGTTCAGACTTGAAGAATATTAACACTCCTCTGGACAAGCAGCAATAGATGGCTAAATGCATTAACATACATCTACTCAATACAAACCTTTCGGTATCTCATCAAGTTGTTCAAGTTTTGAGACAGGCATTGTTTTTACAGGGCTCTTCAGCTCAGTGATCTTCAGAGGGCTGGGTTTATCAGTCTCTTCACACTTAGGAGCATCTGAGTAGTTAATAAAAAATAAGTCACTAAAGATTATATGAAGTCTTTGAATCTTTCTTTTTCAGTTATTGAATTTTGAGAGTTTGATAATATAGCTGACAACTTACAAAAAGCCTGCTAGATTAAGTATTCTAGTTGACTTGCTGTCAAAAAAAGCAGCCCATTATAGTACATACCCTCCACAACTTGTAGAGCTAGATTTCTATCCTATAATTGGAAAATTGATAGCACAAGAAAACACTCAGGCCATAGTAAAGTGCAGCCACTCAAGCAAAAAGGGAAAATTTAACAAAATTAAACAAAAAAACTACTAAACCTAATGGAAGAGTACTATCTTCTTTTTCTAAAGGCAGATTTTATAGCCCATTTGCCCATAAAGTCTATATGAAGTGTTAATGAAGTTCACTTTTTTTCAGAGAAAAGGGCCTCTGCACAGTAAGTGCTCAAAAAAGCACCACAGCCTTCTTTTCACATGATATTAATTCTCACAGTAAAGGATAAAGGGATATAAGGGAAGAGTTCCCTCCCATTGGATTATTGCTAAAATTTGGATACCTACATACAGTATAGATTAAATCTATAACTACTAATTATCATTCAGTCTCCCTACAATTAACACATATGAAAGTGTAAAACATTGGTAAATCCACTAAGAAATGAAAAGGCAGTCTTACCTCATCAATATTTCAAGTGGTATAGAAATGCAGAGTATTAGAAGATTTAGACAAATCTAAATAAGAAGTCCAGTTCTATATGTCCATGCTACCAGCCTCTATCTGCTTATAAAGGTCATGGACAGTGCTTCAGTATTAGCCACAGGTGAACAGCAGCAATCCTTACCTGAAGACTCCAAGCTGGGAGACTTCGCTGGCCTTTGGCCTGCTGGTGTGTCTTCTGTCGATCCAAAAGTAGTGGCATCTGAACTAAGAGGGCGTTTTGGACTAGTCCGAGATGGGCTTTCCTGGCAAAAATTAAAATATAATACATTCAGGAAGTAGTGCTCAAAATGACTGAAAAAACCCAAGAAAGAAACACATTAACGCTTGAAAAAAAAGAGGTTGCCTATGTAATATTAAGAAGAATCCTACTTAATTCTGTAACATATTCAGCTGAAACACTGAATACTAAATTGAATGTTTGTATGAGGAGCTTTCTTTTGTTTTTACAGTTACAAAATATACTAAAACCCCCTAATAAACATCATAAAAAATTAATTGGCTCAAAGCACTGTCATTTATCTCCTTAGCTGACTCTGTAAGAGAAAAAAAAAAATCCAAAGATTTATTTACTAATCATAAAACCACTTGACCAGCAGTCTTGCACAGCCTGGGCATTCAGAAAGCATAGGTTTTCATCTTTTATTTACATTTGCACATCTATGCCTGTGTTCAGGACATGTTAAAACAATTCAGACCATCTTTTGATACACACAGAGGTAACACATTACCATTTTATCTTCTGGAACTTTTCTCTGTGAACTTTGACTTCTCTCTGCACTCCACAGATTGCCTCTATCAAGCCGGCCACGAAGACACGCAAGTTCTCTTTCACGTTCCTAGGCAAATAAAAGGGAATGAGGGTAAAGTCAACAGCTTTAGGATGGCAAAACATTTCATATTCCTCAGGAAGGTGCTGAGCAGTAAGAATTCTCCCCAAGCTTATAAGCAAGCTATGAATGTACAAAGTCATACCTGTTTAAGCTGAAGAGCTAAATTGGTAGTAGAGGAATTTTCATTTTGTTTGAGAAGCCTTTCCTGGATTGTCCTTGTATTTGGGGTAACAATGGGTGTTCTGCACCCTGAAGTATTCGTAGCAGGACTCCGTGTGGTATGCTCTTGACAGCGCTCCCCAAAGCGTTCCAGGAAGGGCTTAATTCCTGATCCCCCTACAAGAACAATTGTTTCGCATTGAAAGAAACTCTCAAAAACACAATAAAAAAATCACTGCAATTTTGCAGCTTGCTGAAGTCTCTCTACAAGGCAATTAAGCTGCCACCTTTACAGTTCTTACTCTGTTATACCTTATACAAGCAAAATCTGAAGTGCAAACCACCATAGTAACAGAACACAAACTAATAAAGCAGTAAATCAGAGCAAACAATATCCTTCTCTTACTACAGTCCACATGTGATCTGCCAATTATTTAAACTGGTTTGCTTTTTCAACATTTCCTCTACAATCACCCTCACTTACTTCCTTCATATAAGTGGGCATTCTAGTACATAAGGTAGATACATTGTTTGGCATCCACTTGACTTAGAGTTTGTCTTTTATCATCAGTATATCTAGAGACAAACATTTGCTCTACTAGGCATCATTTCAAAGAGTTCAAGCTGTTAGTCCAAGTTTCTGACCCAATAAATAGTTGAATTTAAAGCTGGGGATGATCACTTGTTTCAACATCAATGCTACCACTGAAAAGAAAGACATGGAAAGTCCAAGCATCTGTCATTTATCTTTGATTTTTTTTAACACGTGCAGATTCATATCAAATGGATACACATAGTATCCTGAAATTTGAAAGCAGCTTTGAATAGTCTCTATTAACTAACGTTAACAAGATGCATTTTTACATGGAGCAAAAAGTATGACTGTTTTTGCTCTCAAGACTTACTAAAACCATGTCCAAGGAAATATTCTTGCAAACTATGAAAACTGTACAATTTATAATAATTATCATAGAACTCTTCATGACTTTATTCAAGTCACAACTGGAAATATGCATTATCTGATATGTTACCATAATTTCTTAACTAATGTGTACTGTTCAACAGTGGATACATAAGCCTAATTTGTATGAATATTTGTTGAAGTTGAAAAACAGCTTACCTGGTGTTGTGGGTTTACCCTTAGGTTCAAGTTGCACATGTGTTCCTTTGACTGGCTCTTCTTTGGACTGAACTGGTTCAGGCAAAGTTGATTTTGCTGTTTGTGTATGCTTTTCAGTTTTCTGAGGGCTGCAGAGATTCTCTGTTAGGGGTTGTACTTCAGAATCTTTAGAACAGCGAACAGTGACTCTTGAGGATTGTGTTGAAAAATTGTTTGTATCCTTAATAAGGGAAAAAGAAATAACATTAAGGTAAGACTGCACACTCTTATTCTGTCAAGAGGGAAAATGAATGACAGCATTTTGCATGGCACACTAACATAACACTCCTATTCCATCAACAACAGACAAAGCAGAGAACAAGAGCCATAAACTTTTGGTAATTTTTTTTTTAATTCAGTACTTCAAATTGTTTCAGTATTTGATTCCAGATGCTTTTGCCAGCTACTTTAGGTGCTTGCCCACATTTCCTTAAACAAGGCTGCACACGGTAGACAATTGGCATTTCATAAATGGCATAAACCAAACAATATTCCAATATTTTGAATGAATTTTCATACAATAATATTTACAAAATTAAGTCACTCAAACATATGAGGTTACAGAGTGAAAACCCAGCCAAGCTCCCTCCTGATGGTCAAAACCAATTAGTTTGACATCAGCTTTTACAAGACTTAAGCACACACATCTTTAAGTCTCAATAAAGTGGACTGTAAGCTATTTCAAGTCTGTTACTAAAAAAGGGCACATGGAGTTGCGATAAAGCAAAAGTTGTAAATAGATGAAGACTGGTCACACCAGATCTTTCAATTCAGATTTAAAAGTTATGAGTTAACACTTGTCATTCCCCCCCCACCCTGAGACTCAAATCAATTTTTTAATCAGCAACTAAATCAGACACTCACCACTATCTTTGAGTTTGCTGGTTTATTAATAGAAGCCTCAACAAGCCTCTGAGAACAGGATGCAGCTTCCTGCTTTACACTGCTACTATTGATTCTAGCAGATGCTCCACTTGTAGTGGACAATTTGGATAAACAAGTAGTGCCAGGCTGTTCTTGTGCATTGTTTTGCTTTGCAGATGGATGACTTAGGTCATCTTCCCAGGAACCAATTGTAGCAGCAAGGTTAGCTAAACGGCCTCTTCTCCCAATAGGGGTATTACTTGCCATGGTATTAGATATCTGCTTAGGTGGAGAAACAGACACATCTTTTGACTGGAGTAGAGACAGAGGAGCACATTCAAGGGGATCTGGAAAAAATAAACACACACTTATTTTGTTAATAATATATTTTACTGAGACATTTGCATCTTTTGCATTTTGCTGTTCATCAACAGTTAGATGTTCTTGTTATCAACAACATCAAGCAACTAGCTCTGAAAGTATTGAGACTAACTGAATTAATGTAAAGCTTATTGCAAAAAGCCAACACATTTTTAACCAAGCAGTTTACTAGTTTTATGTCACTGCTGTGATAAACAAGGCATGACACCAGCAGGAAAAAAAAAATTTTTTTAAATGTAGAAGCTATAGTCAACAGTTTCATTATTTTAGGTCTTTCCCAGTGCTGCCCAAGAATTTTTTATGAAACCATTAGTGTTCACACACAAAAAATTATCTTCTGCTAGCAAACATTGAAAATCACCAATACTGCTTAGCCAGTAAAACACACCCTCGCTATCCCAGCAGCGCCGCTGTTCCGCCAATTTCTGCATACGTGCTTTGACTGAAAGGGTTGCAGGAGTTTCTGACTCGGTGTTTGTTTTCTCTTTCTCAAGAGGCTGAACTAATGAAGCCCTGTTAGGAGTAGTTACGTGCAGCTCTGAAGTCATCTTAGGAGAACGATGGCCTGTGGAACTTGAAGGAACTGGTTGTATGTTCTCTGAACTGGAAGCTTGAGTTTCCATATTGTTAGGACAGAGCCTCTTTGATGGTGATGGTTTTGTACCAGGTTTCACTGTTCAGGTCAAAGTATTCAACCAAATTAGTATTCAAATAATCTAAAATATTTTCAGAGGCAGTACAAAACTTTATTTGCATTGAAGTTATGCTTTACAAATACTCTGATACGCTTCCCCAAAAAGCACCCTTCCCAAATTCTACAAAGCACAAGGCACTATCTTTGGCATTGTACAATTACTTTTAAATAGCTTACTAATTACTTGGAGCATCTGCTGTCAGGTTAAGCTAAACATTAACCAAATTCAGTCTTACTGGTCATGTAACCTCACCCATTGCTATTTAGTTTAAAGATAAACACTAAGAGTTTTCACTTGCCCTAAGAAAATAAAGGAGATAGGACTTATAGAAAAAGACAGTATTTATTAAACCTATTGCAAATTACCTTCTTCACCAGGAAGAGAAGCCTGGTTACCAGTTTCTAACAAAGGCTCTCTGACTCTCTTGGTCTGCACTGTGGGTCTCACTCCCATCTTGGGCCGCTCTGCCATTTTCTTCTGCAGGTTCTCTCGCCTGGCACGGGTTCTCTCAAGAAGTTTCTGAGTAGCCAGTAAATCACATGTTACCATACATTGGTAAGTGCATTAACAAGGAATAGTCCAAATTAAAACTGTTTGAATTTTATATAACATATACAAAGATCCACAAGACCAGAAATTTACAGTGAAGGCTACAATAAGACCAATGCAGCTCTCAGATGTTGCTATCTGATTTACCGCAATGTCATATGTGACAGAGATATTCAGAGTCTGATTTTCTGACTGGCTATCCCCTCCTGAAAGCAGAATGGAAAAAACATGTTTTCTACACTGCTAACTACCTGGTTTTCCTGCCAACCTCCTTTTTCTCAGTGTGATAACCCTGATCCTCCATGCTTTGATTTCATCATTGCAATATCCACAGCTTCTCCCATTTTCAGCAAGTACCTGTTGGATGAAAGGCAGCCCACACTGCAGCACATTCCAGGCTACCTTCTTGTTATCTGGGCAGCCAGTTTTCAGATTTACTGAAGTTGTTTCGCCTACCAGACAGACAACTGGCTACTGCATTTTCTTCACAGAAGCAATCGTTTGGGTCTTTTCACTTAGCCACAAACTGTCATGAAAACTGTATAAGCAGTTAAGTCTGAGACACTCATTCTTATATTAAGAATAGGGGAAGTAAGTCAATAGGTTCTCTACAGATCATTAAATGAAACAGTGTGTCCCATTACATTGGCTTACAAAGGAAACCAGGCTGAAGAGATACAAGCAGTGGCAAAATCTAAAAAAAGAGAGGGTTCTATAGAGACTGAAGTAGTCAAACTCTTAAAAGTAATTACTTTTTTTACTGAATCACCACATGACAGTCTTAAATTGTCAAGTCTTGCTAGTCTGCTAAATCATACTGTCAAGTTACCTGATCAGCGTTAAATTGCTAGCAAAATAAACCGCACTGAAACAGTTGCCAAGTGATCAGAAAAAACCACCCCAAACATTCAACAAATTAAACGTGTGGTTGTTAAAAGTAAAAAAAAAAAAAAAATTCCTGTTACCTAGCAACATTCTCTTTCATTTCCTATCCATTGGGAATTTGAGTACTACGATCATATTCTGTATTAAATAACTGTTTTGGTAAAAGTTCCACACTAGTAGAGAGTGGTTCCTTATAGCTTGCAAGTTTGAAATAGATTGTGCTTTGGGTTTGTTTTTTTTTTAGTGGGTTTTTTTTCATCAGTTCGGTTTCTGGGGGGAGGGTTTTAATGCTGCATTTATAAATCTATGAATCAGCACTCAGTTTGACCATATCTAAAGGATACTTAATTACTCTTTTGATCCAGGTTTTAAGGCACTTTGAGATGAGAAATTACATGATTGGACTAACAGCCTTTAGAGGGAAGCATATAAACTGCACTTGTTTGGTGGCACATAAATTATTTTGAGAACGGTGCCAGCCATTATCTGTCCTGTTGCAGAGCAATTAAATACACATTTCACATATTTAACTGTCTAAGGCTGAAGTCTTAAACAATGAACCACTGTAGGGCAACAAAGGACAAATGGAATGTCAATCTCAACAGTTTTTTTGTGAAAGCAAAAAATCAGCTTCTCTAACTTTCATGGGAAGATTTTTTTAATTTTTTGAAGGGGGAAAAGTTGTGGGGGCACAGGAAGGGACATACAAAATGCCAAGAGTGCCTTCAATGCAAGTTCTATGCAAGTTGTGTCCACAAGTCAAATTTCCTTATTTCAACCTCAAAAAGGCAGAACTACAGAGTACAGGTAACGTCTACATACATAATTTATATAGCTTTAAAGATTTTCACCACTCTTGTGTGAAGAGAAGCGTATCTTCCACAACAGTATTCCTACAGTTCTATTCAAAAGCAGTCACATTCCTTTCTATTTTGTTAATTCAGTAAAATAGAGTTTCAGTTGTTACAAATAGGGTGTCACTTCCCAAGAATGCATGCCTCTGTTGAACTCCAGCTCCTATTGGCTTTCTGTATCTCAAGTTTTCCATGTAACTGCCATAATTCAAACTCTGCTATTACACATGATGAGTAAGCCGGTCACCAGAACTTGAGACTTAACTTTTCAAGTGCATTACAGTATTAACTACAACTACATTCTCCAAGCGTTCTGACAGCCAAAGTCTCAGAGCAGGACATATATTTATTTCACCATGTCTAAACTACTAAGTCACAATTAGAGGATAACTGTTTGCATTACAAAAGCACGTTGTAAAAACCAGAAAAGGCCTTCCCACTTCAGGAATCACAGAATCACTAGGTTGTAAAAGAGCCCCAGGATCATCAAGTCCAAAAACAGTTGAGAGAGAATCTCGGTTTTAGAAAGTATGTTTTAAAGTATGTATTTAGCAGCATTAGAGAAGATACTCAGGCCCATATGTGATTACAAAAGTTTGATCTGACTACCCAGCTTTACTAGCAGAACACAAAGGGAACAAATTTATCTGTAACTCTGAAGGAGCAGTTAACTTCAACGATTTCATATGCAAGTTTTCCCCTAAGCAACTGCATCAGTTATTTCTCTTTGGTCATCCACTATGCTAGGAAATAATACTTTGCTCTATTACTATTACCAAGTACTTCAAAGTCCAAAATAACCTAGACTATTTCCAACACTCTGTAGTACCAAAGCCTTTCAGGTGAATCATAAAATCAGCTATGAACAGAAAGTCTCAAATAACATGTTCATTATTATCCTAAGTGTCCACTACACCATCTCCTGAGTGCGTTCTGTATTAATAACTTGGCTGAGATTCAGAAGGTTTTTGCTTGTAAGATTAATCAAAAGAAACTATTTCAGAACTGCCTGATTTGAAAGCATTCCACTGAATCTTACAGCAAGATTCACTTGACCAGACATTCAGTGAGACGAGGACAAAGTTTTTACTGTAAAGTGCTCAGACACCAAGCTAACAGCATGCTTTGGCCAATTAAGGCTCAAATTATACTGCTTCACGTAGTCAACACTTACAATTCCTCACCATTTCCCTGCAAGTAACAAAGCACAGGAATTTGTAGACAAAGATTACCTGAAAACAGTTAAGGTAAGGAAAGATTACATCAAAGAAAAAAGAAAACCTGACTATAAATACTTCACAGCAGTCAGTAAAAGGCTCCCTTCTCAGAAAATTTTTAGTAATTAAACTTCAATACTAATAGATTAATATTGGTCAGATTTTTACACAACAGTGAAAAGTCCTCCACAGTAGATGCACATTCTTGATATGCAAGATTTTAGACACTCTGCAATACTAGTTAACTGTTGAATGAAGCTTACTCTGAGAAGTAGCCTCGCAGTTGGTCAGTTTTTCAAAGTCACTTATTTACAAAAAGGGCGTGTTAAATTTGGAATATCTCCCAGCATGCAAAACAATTTTAAGCTTGATTTGGTAGTCTGGACTTAGAGGTTTTTTTAAGACTAGTTGGATCTTGTCAGTTACTACCAATTAAGGAAGGAAGTTTTAGATGTTTACTCTTAGCAAGCCTTTACGTTAGAAGCAGGACAGATCTGCCTTGGCGTAACACATTTACTGAATATGTTCATATCCACACTTTGTGTTCACTTTTTTAAATCATATGTGTGCAGTCACCTTTTTTTGGGCACTCAGTTTGAGTTATGTCAGCTTGATATACAGATTGCTTTCAATGAGAGGAAAGAGTATTTCACCAATGTATTTTATTTAGGTTGGTTTTTTTTAATTAGTTCAGGTTTTTGTTTAGGCAGGCTGCAGATTGAAGACTGTTTTTGCTCCGTTTCTCAAAGCAGTCACAATAACGCTCCACAGCTTTGCCTCTGTTACAAATAAATCAAGAGTACAGTACAGCATCTTTAAGAAACCTCCAACATGCAGACATCCAAGCCAGTCCATTCCACTCATTTTGTTACAGATTTTCCTCTGTAAAACTCAATCACACACACAAATCCAGCATAACAACTAACTTGATTTAAAAAGAAAAAAAAAAAGCAACCATGCCTGCCAATGAAAGCCAGCAACAAGTGGCAGTAATGTCAAATAGGACAGACTCCTAATCAGAGCAAACTTCACTTCATTGTGCCTTTAGAGATGGCAGGCACAATGTGTGTCAATCCCACTCCCATTATCTTACAGGGTCCCTTAAGTTTCAGACAAAACTCTTATCTGCTGCGTGCACGTGAAAGGCAAACACTACAGGGATAGGAAACACAATCAGGCATCGCCCTGGTTTAAAAGAGGTCCTGTCCTTCGCAAGACCTTGAGTGAATCATAGCACGGGTTGGATTGGAAGGGACCTTAAAGATTATTTAGTTCCAGCCCCCCTGCCATGAGCAGGGACACCTCCCAGTCTCCCAGCTTCGGATCAGGCTGCTCAAAGCCTCATCCAACCTGGCCTTGACCACCTCCAGGGATGGGGCAGCCACAACTTCTCTGGGCAAGCTGTGCCAGCGCCTCACCACCCTCAGCGTAAAGAATTTCTTCCTAGGTCTAACCCAAAACCTTCCCCTCATAATTACAGCCATTCCCCCTCGCCCTATCACCCACACCCCTGTACACAGCCCCCCCCAGTTTTCTCGTAGCCCCTTCGGGCTCTGCGAGGCTGCTCGCTCTGGCCCAGCGGCACTGGAGGCACCGGCGGGAACGAGGGGCGGGAAGGGTCACCCCACCCCGGGCAAGTAGCCCCGAGCACCCCCCTTCCCCCCTTCTCGAGGGCCGCCCTCACCTCAGTGAACGGATCCATGGCCGCCCGCTCCCCTCAGCTCAACAACTCCAACCAACCGCCCCGCCGATTTGAATTTCAGCGCCGCCCCAACCGCGCAGGCGCGGGGCGGCGGTGGGCGGGACACCGCGAGCGTGCGTGGTGCTCCATCCCCCCAACCCCACAGCCCCGCCCGGCCCCGGGAGTCCCGCGCTGCTGCAACAGCGTCTCCTGGCGGCGGGGAGCGCTACTGCGGGGAGGGGACGGGGGTGAGAAGGAAAGGGGAGGGCGGCTCTCTTTAAGAAATAAAGATTTCCTGAAGAAGTCTTCAGGACGGGATATCCTGGCCAGCGATTGTCCCTGCATCGTTCTCAGGTGGATGTGGGACAGAGCAGCCCAAGATCCAGCATTAGAGCTTGCTCGCGCACCAGGCTGAAAATGAGACTTGGAATCATAGAATAGTGTGGGTCGGGAAGGACCTTAAACATCATCCAGTTCCAACCCCCCTGCCACGGGCAGGGACACCTTCCACTAGGCCAGGTTGCCCAAGGTCCCATCCAACCTGATCTTGAACACCTCCAGGGATGGGGCAGCCACACCTTCCCTGGGCAACCTGTGCCAGTGCCTCACCACCCTCATGGTGAAGAATTTCTGCCCTGTATCTAGTCTAATTGTACCCTTCTCCATTTTATACTCATTGCCCCTAGTCCTATCGCTACAAGCCTTTGTAAAAAGTGATTCTGCCTCTCTGTTCCTCTCTTGTGAGACCCCACCTGGAGTACTGTGTCCAGCACTAGAATCCCCAACATAAGAAGGATATGGAACTGTTGGAATACAGTTGTTGGAACTTTGTTGGCTACAAAGATGATCAGAGGGCTGGAGCACCTGCCATATAAGGACAGGCTGAAAGACTTGGGGTTGTTCAGCCTGGAGAAGAGAAGGCTCTGAGCGTAGATTATAGCAACCTTCCAGTACCTGAAAGGGGCTACAGGAAAGTTGAGGAGGGACTTTTTACAAAGGCTTGTAGCAATAGGACTAGGGACAATGGGTATAAAACGGAGAAGGATACAATCAGAATAGACATAAGGCAGAAATTCTTCACCATGAGGATGGTGAAGCACTGGCACAGGCTGCCCAGGGAAGTTGTGGCTGCCCCATCCCTGGAGGTGTTCAAGATCAGGTTGGATGGGGACTTGGGCAGCCTGATCTAGTGGGACATGCCCCTGCCCATGGCAGGGGGTTGGAACTGGATGATCTTTAAGGTCCCTTCCAACTCAAACCATTCTATGATTCTATGATTCCTTTAAAGGAGCATTACTGAATAAATGTAGGCAAATACCAGAAGACAAATATCTGATATGGAGCTCAAAAGTCATTGGCAGAAAATAAAATGATAGAATTTCCATTAAGTATTTTATGTGTCCTGCCATCCCAAAGGAAGAAAAGACATGCACAATTTCAGTTTTTTAAACATAACAGAATTATTGTAATTTAAACATGGTTACTGCTTTACAGGTGCATCTATGAGATTTTTACAGCACAGCTACAGCAATCATAGATGTATTTCCAAACGTGTCTACATCTACAGCTGTTGTCTTTCAAATCATATGGAAAAGTGCTCAGTCTGGGGGCCAACCAAATGGAGTTAGCTGTGCTGTTAGTGTACATAATAATCTAATCTGCTACTTAATATTAAAAAAGAGGGAAATAATAATGTGTGAAGTTCACATAAAAATATTTCTATAAAGTATATTCTGAAAAATGACTCTGAGATTCCTAGGAGTGTATAACTGCTTAAAATGTCAATGCAATGTGCTTGTGACAAAAGTCCCTTCCTTTTGGTCTTTACAGAACCAATAAATTCTTCATCATTTTGATCCAGACTCAATGGGGCTCTGGTAGAAGTAAATAGTGTAATTAGTTTCTCATCTTCTCATGGGGGTACATCTGTCTTCCAGAAAGGCAATGCACAGTAAATATAACTTATCCTTATATCTCTCCAAAGAGCCAAAGTCAGTCAGTCTTTTTCAGGAATGGTGCTATAAAATGTCTACATAATGGACCATAGCAATGAAATTTCCAGTCAGGTTTTTTTTGTTGTTTTTTCTTAATAAATAAATAAATAAAACTATTTGCAACTTAAGGGAAAAAAACAGCTGCTGTTTCACAGTCTGAAGGCAGAATAAAAGCAGGAAAGAAAGGAATGTTGTGTTGAAACCAGCAGAACAACTGCCAGCTTTTTGCATTCTAAAATTATGAATCACACCCTTCGATGTGTCCTCACCCCACGTGACATGGTTTAAGATTTCCTCTTGATGGGTGTAAGCTAATGAAAAGTAATCCCTTCTGTAACAATAAATAATACAATACAAAGCACTTGGAGAATGTTTTTTGCTGGCCTGCAGTTTTCATGGGAATTGAGAGTGTAGACACAGAAGCCAGTAATCTGGTTTTTAATATGGTAATAAAAACAGTTTTAGTTTCCTTAGTTTTCCTTCAAATGTTTTTAAAGTATACTGACTGTTTTCAGGGTTGTATTTTAATTTTCAGAAGGTTATAGAAGTTTACACCAGCACTTTAATAAGAATGGAGCACTTTTTAACTTTAAGAGGAGCATTAGCCAAAGTTTTTATGGCTTTGGCTTCCTTACAATACCAATACAATCACAGACCTAAAAATATTGAAGGCAAAAATGCTGATTCCAGTGTAGTCAAATGTATAGGTTGGTATATTTCCATTATGTAATCCTAAAAGCTCCTTTCTGCTTCAAAATGGAATTTACAATTCTGATTCCAGAGGAAAGGTGATCAAGATTCTTCCTTTGTTTCACAGAAAGATCTCAGTAATCCTGTCATGTGCAGAAAAATACTATTTTCTAGCTTGTAATTAACAAGCAATCCACAGTTAAATAATGCAAAGTTCAAGTTGATACTCACTTCTCTCGCCCTTGCAAGCAGATTGCCTATTGCATGGTAATGCAGTGCATTAAAGTCTAGATTTGCCTTCAAAAGGTTCTTTTTACCAGAAAATCCACTCTCCTGCTAATCAGATGGAAAGCTGTCGTGATTCTGATACTCATTTCACACTGGTAGTATGATCATATAGGACACTATAGAGAGGAGAAACAAATGTGTAATGTAGTACACAGTTATGCATCATTATCTCTGGTCTATAGTTCCATCCTAATTAGTTCTTCCCAGTGAGTTCAGACTGACAAAGGGCTTAACATTGGGAAGAGCAAGCCCTTGAAGAGTTTCTTGAGGGCTGTGGCACTAGCACAGACATCCCTGTCCCCTAGCCCACCATCTTTTTGCCTCAAGTGGATCCTGCAGGACTCATGGTGGAGGTCTGACTCTCCATGTCTCAGTGCCTGAGATGAAGCTGGGCTATAAGAAATTCCTCTCTTCTCATAAATCACACCAGAAACCCTGTATAAGGGAACACTGCACTATGCAAGAGCAGTAAGAATGTAATATCCCTCCTTTCCTCTGTGGTTCTGAAGTGAGGACTGAATTATGTCCTTATATTGTCTTAAATATCCTAGTACGCCATTGACTTGGCCTGGGAAAAGGCAATTTCATCCCAAACAGAAGGGCTAGTCCATAGTATGGCAAAACACAGCAGTTTGTATTAATCTGTATTTTCTATTGCAGATATTGCATAATCAGAAACATTTTGATGAGCAGCATTTAGGATCTGTTCTCTGTGGCAAGACAAAGGTGATTATAGTGCTTTTGTCAGCTCCAGTGATAATCACGGAGGCAACTTAGGCTGACATTATCCAGTAAAAGAATGTATTTATGTCAGGAATCATACAATAAGACAGGTTTTGTGAGTTAAGTAACCCATGTGTGACATGGATTTAAAACAGCAACACTTAGAGCACAAGTCTTTCTTCTAGTTGTCTGAGTAGGAAATGGATAACTAGCTCAACTAGACAAAAAGAATGTGAGACCTCATAGTCATTGTGTTCTAACTTTCAGCTCGGACTGTACTTTACAGGACTGTGCTTTATCCTACCAAAAGGTTTCATTTATTACTCTGCCTTGGTAAGTGTAGTTGGTGGAAAATCCTTTAAACTGGACATTTGCTGGGGGGAGAATATACTACTTTTTCAGAATGTGCAGAATGAATTTCAAACAGTGTGAGTTTTGTTTATTCTCTTGCTTGTCCTTTGCAAAATATGGGAGGTTCTCAAGAAAACACTGGCTTGCTGAAGACAGCATTTATATTAAATGTTGGAAAAGCACATCATAATTTATATTCTACACTAAATTACCATAAAATGACACTGATGGATTAGTGATAACTGTTGTCAGAGCTGAAATGCACAATCTCATATGAGGAGAAACTGAAGGGAAAATCACACAAAAATTGAAGCTGGAGGGGAAAAAGCAAACACATTATGGGGAGAAAGAATTTAAAAAAGAGAAGAGTGGTAAACGGCAAATAACAAGGGAAGATGAAACAAGAGGAAAAGCAGAGAAAAGATATTAAAATGAAAAAGTAGTGAAACAAGGAATAATAAAGACCTCATATTTCTTTAACAAGAGGCAGTTGTCAAATGGACCCAGTTTCAGAAAAAGATCTCTGAGTGGTCGAACTCTGCATTTTTACAAGGTTGTGGGAGTTAAGAAACATTTGTCTGTCATGCACTCTGAAAAGGTTGATTGTGTTCACAGTTTTCTTAGTATAATATTGCATTTGTATCACTAAATCAAGAAAGGTTTCTCAGAACCTCTCATTTAGGTCTTTTGCGTGATTTACGTAACAGAAGGAGAATTGGACTTCCTTCTTTCTTGTCTCAGTCATAAAATGCCTGCTTATTCTTTCTATATACATACGGTACAACTGTACCATTTGCTGACATAAACATTCTTAAGTGAAGCAAAGGCCAAGATGTTAATTTACAGTACCCAAGGACTTACTTAAAATCTGTAGCATATCACCAACAGATTAATCCCATAATCACATCAGCAATTTCTCCAATGAAATTGTATCACATTTTATATTCCTGAAATAATTTTCTGAAAGATGGAAAAATTAGGCAGTTCTTGTTCAAAAAAAACCAAAACATTTTTCACCAAAATAAGTGGTTGTGGTTTTTTGTGAATACTTAATATGCTGTAAGCTCAACAGCTGATAATTTTCTGACCTTATTCTTGCCATCTTAGTCTCATATTCTAAATAAATAATTGAAACTATACAACACACAAAAATATGTCATAGTGATGCATAAGGAAGCCTGAGAATTGTACCTACAAAATTAACTTAAAATTTATAGAACTAAAGGAAGTGATCCAAAAGCCTTTATGCTTTGCTAAACAAGAAGAGACTTAAGGATATGAAATAGGCACATGAGGTCATGACATGAACTCATACTCTTCATTTTCCATGTCATTCCTCTGAAAAAAAATGCAGTAACACAAAATGTTTTCTGCAAGAGTAGCATATTTACACTAGAGGGTGCTACTTAGACAGGATTTTAGGCTACTTACTGTTTTTCTTTGGAAATTTCTTTTTCAGTATCTGGGAAAAAATGCACATCTGAAATAAGAAGCTGTCTTAGAGGGAGAAAGTCTGCTGAAAGTTGAACAGACACAATTAAAATGTAGCAAGTATGATATTTTCCACACACCTACCCACAAGAGACAGTGGCAGTACAATCATCTCAGCTTCAGCAGTGAGCCCATTTGGAGATGTGGAGGTCCTGGACCACAAAGATCGCTGCTCCTTCCTGACATTAGTTTGTAAGTGGCTTCTTATGGGCAGTTTGTCTTCTTATATGTTTAATCCAAAAATCTCTTTTGCACTTAGCAGATCTACGAGAAGGCAAGAAGGTGTGTGACCTGCACTGTTCCCCACTCATGGACTCCAGAGCTACATCTCTGTGTCTCTTGTAACACCATGATGAAATGGTACCCAGGGAATCTCCAAAACCAGACATAAGATGGGGGGGGGGAAGTATGAAAATAACTTTATCTTGGTTTATGCTTCTCTCAAGTTTGAAAACTATTTCTGTCAGATGAATTTGCTATTTGAAAGGGATTATTCACCATAGAGTAAATAAAATAGGCCCAGCTGATTTATAGTCCCATCTAACCTCAAACTTTATGCAGGAATCTGCAAGGTAAAGCTAGGTAGCAGTGCCAGGCACGTACTGCAACACTGGACAAAGACAATGGGTGTACATCTTGGGTTCTGCCTCTCATTGAGTCCAGCGCTTCTCCCTGAAAACAAGACTTAATAGAATGCTTTCTTCAGGACAAGCAAAGCCCCTTCTGCTCTACAGATCCTGTCCAACGTGAGGGGATCTGGAGGTCTCATGAAATGAAAGGCTTTGAGGGGGGAGATCATCGTTCTTTCCACAGGTACTGGATCTTTGTCTATTGTGAAGGTTCCCCAGCTCCCATCGCTGGGGCTCTGGCTCAAGGAGAGCGCTGGCCCTGACATGCAAATGAGGGCTCTCTCCAAAGCACAATGCAGTCATACCTATTACTGCACACACAGCGTCTTGCAAAATCCTGCTAAGATGGTGTTTCGTGTTTCTTGGATATTGCCTTTTCATTTTCTAAGTCTGTTGTACAGTCTGCATTAGACAAAAGTAGGGGATCAGATAGGGGGTGTGGAAAAGGAAAGGATAAGGAAATGAATGGCAATAGGGAGAGTAACATTGTGCTTTTCTCATGTTGGTTAAGAAACAAGTGAAGTTCCCACCTAATCAACCAAAAAGGGCAGTGCCCTTTTGAAAACGTTTACTTTTCAACTGAATTTATCCCAGCACCACAGGAGAGTTGGTAGACTTCAAAAGGTCCAATGAGAAAATACTGACATTTTTAAAATTCTCATTGTTTGAGGGCAAACTGTCGTTAGTTGTGTTGCCACAGCAAAGTATCTGTGACTCATCTGCAGGTGTTTGCAGTTCAGCAGGCAGCCTGTGCTCAGGCTGGTTGCCAGTCCTGCCTGCCACTGCCCAAGGCAACGTACTCCCTTTCTCAGAAAGACCCCTGTAGGGACAAGGCATTGCTGCAGAAGGGTGCAGACAGAGGAGGAAAGGTCATGAGGGATGTATTGGTCCATCAGTCTGTACTGTAAGCAGATGTCTGCTTGGCTGTCACTAATGTGTTTTAAAAAAACCAGTTCTTTGCCATAGGAAAGCAGCCTCTTTTTTAATACGTAGGTATATGTGCATTTGTGTGGTTTAGCCTGAGCTGGCAACTGAGTACCACATGGCTGTTCGCTCACTCATTCCCCCCACCAGTGGGATGGGGAGGAGAATTGGAAGGAAAAATGGTAAAACTTGTGGGTTGGAATAAAAACCGTTTAATAGAACAGCAGAGAAAAATAATAATAACACTAATAATAGTAATGTTAATAATAATATAATATACAAAGTGAGCAATGCACAGTGCAATTGCTCACCATCAGCAAACTGATGGCCAGCCCATGCCCAAGCAGCAATTCCCCCACTGCCCCTGCCACCCACCCTCCAGTTTATATACTGAGCGTAACACCAGATGGTATCAAATACCCTNAAAAAAACCAGTTCTTTGCCATAGGAAAGCAGCCTCTTTTTTAATACGTAGGTATATGTGCATTTGTGTGGTTTAGCCTGAGCTGGCAACTGAGTACCACATGGCTGTTCGCTCACTCATTCCCCCCACCAGTGGGATGGGGAGGAGAATTGGAAGGAAAAATGGTAAAACTTGTGGGTTGGAATAAAAACCGTTTAATAGAACAGCAGAGAAAAATAATAATAACACTAATAATAGTAATGATAATAATAATATAATATACAAAGTGAGCAATGCACAGTGCAATTGCTCACCATCAGCAAACTGATGGCCAGCCCATGCCCAAGCAGCAATTCCCCCACTGCCCCTGCCACCCACCCTCCAGTTTATATACTGAGCGTAACACCAGATGGTATCAAATACCCTTTTGGCCAGTTTGGGTCAACTGTCTTGACTGTGTCCTCTCTCAGCTTCTTGTACACTCCCCAACTTGATTAGTGGGCCAGTATTAGAAGCTGAAGAAAATGAACTCTATCCCAGCCAAATCCAGGAGGGAGTGCAATAGATATTTCTGATATTTTTCCCCCACATGAAAACAGACAACAGTCAACTACACTTGTAGGTTCACATCATGAGGATCTTATATTGTTTTCACTTCTCTGAAACTTACTGCAGAATTTGCCTGCATTTTGTTTGCCCTTGTTGAGCTGGGTTTATGGTATTGAGCCTCCTTAGCATAAAGTGGGAACAAATTCAACGGTTAAATCAATCCACATACTAGAGTTGTATCAAGTTGTGCTCTTCAGGGCACCTTAAAATAGCAGTACATCAGTCATGCAGTAAGACTGCATGAGTAAGCAGCTCCCACAAGCATGTGTACTAGAAACTTAGGACCCAGCTGGAATCAGATGGCAACATTAGACATTTCTGAAAGAGTTTCTAGAATGTATCTGGAAGGGTGCTCAGTTAGAGCCCTTGGTCAATGAAATTATTCAGTCAGAAGATATTCAGCCAGGTAAGAGTCATTAAGCCAGGGAGAAAAGACTCACCATGCCACACAGACGGCCCTGAATCTGTGCCAAATTATGCAAAGTTAGTTAAGGATGCTCATTCACAGCTTTCCTAGTTCTTCAGGGATTCTTTCTTGTCAGCATAGAGAAATGCAAGAATGATGTTGGTGTGAATATGAGGGGGGAAACCAAATAAAACAGACAGTAAAACAATGTGTGTCTATATATGTGTATGCATATTTAAAATCCAAACACACATGTACACATATATATTTTTATATGTGTGTGTGTTTGCATACACACGGTTTGTGACCTATGTCAAGATCAATAAAATGTATCACTGCTTTTCCAGGCTGCACATGCTGCAGAACTTATTGATACTAATGTTCCTATAAAGATACTCTCCTGCATGTAAGACATGGCAGTATTTTTGATCAGGTAAAGCTGAAATTATCTCTGGAAGCAATGTTATGTTGAAGCTCAAATACAAGGGTCATGTCAGCCTTCATTCTGTCTTCTAACAACGAATAAGTGATAACAAGATTTAGATCTACTTTTTTTTTGTGGAACTGTATTAGTTAAGCTGTATTGCTGTATGGCTCACCTAAACCTTACCATCTGCCCCCACTCCCTCTCACCTTGCTGCAATGTGATCATGCCTGCTGCACTGACAGCCTCAAGGAATTTCTTCATGACTAAGTAGCTCGTCTTTTTCCCACTGTCCATCCAAACAGACTTGGAAGCTAAGACACCTTAGAGGCCAGATCTGTCAGAGCTACATTAAATACATATACAATATTTTATACATAAACACTGAGATGCTTACTACTGTTTTTCTTGTCTGAGCTTTCCGCATTATGCTTTCAATTAACAAATATGACAACGCTTGCTCAGAGCTAAAGCATAAAAATAGGGCAGGTGGCCCATTAGCATCCTTCCTCTGTGCCTTCTGTTATTGACTTTGGCATCCCCCTGTGAGAGCCAGGAGCTAGCATGACCTAACAAAACCTTCAAGCCATCCTGCAAAGGAAAGACACTAGCAGGAAAAGAAAACTTAAGATGGAGGCAGCAGATTCTGTGCTGATTATTTGCAGTGTTTGAAATAATTCTCTGGTTTGGGGTTTGTATTTTTCCCTCTAACTGCCATGCATCACCAACAAACTCTAACCCATTAGTGACAGCTTTGTCTCTCTAAAGTTGAAAGTGTTTATTCAGTTCCTGCAATCTAAGATTTGGAGACAAGCCGTGGGTTCCAGGTACTACAGTGTTAGCCAAGTATTTTAGAGAGTATTTTAGGTTAAACTTAGACATGGTGACAGAGCACATATCTCCTCTGTTCTTCAAAGAATGCAAGTTAAAAGGGACATCAAATTTGTCAGCTAGGTAGAAGCCTGTTTCTGCAGTAGCTTTTCATTAGCAGACTGAGAAAAATTACACCTCAGTCTTTTGATGGCTGATCTTAAGGGTGCCTGTCTTTGTCTGTGAGGCAGTAGCACATAAAATGGAAACAGTGCCTTAAAGTCTCCTCATTTTTAATTATTGACTGTGAAGAGGGAAATGAAAGCAGACAGAACTCTCTGGTCGTTGTCCACTCAGATGTATGATTTTGTATGTGCAAGTGTCTATAAGAACGATTCGTAAAGTTCAGTAAAACTTTTCCAGATAGGTTATAGAAAAGGTTCTCAGAAGCATCAATGAGCTGTGATCAGTGGACTTCCCATCCTGCTATGTGATGATGCAGCCAGATGTAATATGTTGTAGGATGATGTTACAGGGAGAACCTATGTGTACAGTGCATTGCAGGTATGAATTTATTGATGGGAGGGAAGGTAGCAGATGTTTAAGCTATTCAAACAAAGCGACACACAATTTCCCAGCTCTCCTCTTCCTGGCAGATCAGTATGTTCGCATATGTTGTGTGGTTACGTCACTTTCAATTAAGCTACTTGCTGTGTTAAGTGTTGACTGTTTGGAACAGTAACTGCATTAACACTCTAAAATGTTTTCTTGCATACTCTGACTTCAGTAATTAATTCCCTTAATTCAGTAACTTAATTCCCTTAAGTTTGCATAAATAGTACAGAATCTTCCTACACCATACCTGCAAATGGTTACACAACTGCAATTGCTATGGTAGAATGACTTGTTCCTATTTGATGTTCAATAGGCATTTTGAAACATGCAGATCATATTTCAAGGAGTAAAAGGTTTCACAAGTAAAGAAACAGAAGGGTGCAATATTAAGTCTGTCTTCTACTTTAAATTCCCTGTATTACTTATTGATTTATAACAACCTTCTCCATAGGTAAGATAAGTTATTTTTCCAGATTGTTTCTTTGATGCAATCTCCCCGTGCTCTTTAGCAAGAGATGAAGGCTCCTGGCTGTGTTCTCCCAAGGTAACGCATACCCTGCCTGTATACCTGCTGAGAACCTCTGTGCCACACACCCCTTTCTCTGACTGCTTTATGCCTGGCAGACAAGTATCTATCATACTGTGAGAAACACTTATTCACTAGTAAAATATTGAAAAGGGAAAAGTCTTCTAAGCAAAGGCAATAATATTTTTATCTTACAATTCAGTGCTGAATCGGATGCCCTTCTATAAAAGGCATACCATCTTACAAAACAGTAGGTATCTATACTAATTATTTATACTGGTTTCAGAAAAAAGACCATGTAGTCCTCAAAGAAAGTTGTGGGGTTTTTAGGCTATCCAGCCATGTCTGGAGACTTCCTTCAGGTTATCTCCTGACCTAGAACAGTTATATCTTACAAGACAACTAAGCATATCAGTAAGTTCTTGCAACAGTAAGAGGGAGATTATCCGTTCAGGTTATTCATCCATGTCTGGAGATTGTATGCATTTATCTCTTGATACAATATAGAATTATATGACAGGATATATAACATATAAACCAGCTGCAGGAAAACTTATCAATTCATTCTCACAATACCAGTTATTACAAATTACAGTAATTGGTGAGGCACTGAAATGGGTTGCCCAAGGAAGCTGTGGATGCTCCAATCCCGGAGGTGTTCAAGGCCGGATGGGGGTTGGAACTGGGTGATCTTTAAGGTCCCTTCCAACCCAAACTATTCTATTCTTCTATGCTTCTATGAACTGATCTGGCATAGCCGCTGGATTCAGTGCAAGTTATGCCCACTAGGCTCTCGCAAAGGACGACACTCGTCGGCGTTCCTGGCACCTCACCTGATAACCCGGGCTCCCTCGGCGATGCTTTCGGGCGCAGCTCTGCTCCCGCCCTACCACAGGTTATCCCAGGACACCGGCAGAGCCGCCCCGCCACCGCACTACAGCTCCCAGCATGCACCTCGGCCCTCCCCCAGCCGCGCCAGCGCCCGGGCGCCGCAGGGCATGCCGGGACTTGTAGTCTGCAGGTGCGGGCGAGCGCTCCTCCCATTCCAGGGCTGGCTGCGGTGGGGGCCGCTCCCGGCGCCGCTCGCCGCAACCTTCCCTGCCCGCCCGCCTGGGGGGAAAGGAGGCAGAGCGGCGGCGCTGCCCAGCGGAGCATCATGCTGGAGTCCATCCGTGTCACCGGTGAGTACCGCTCCGCGGAGATCGGGGCATTCCCGGCTCGGCCGAGGGCTTGCGGCGGTGGAGGGGGCGGGGTGCCGCCGCTTCTCCCACCTGCCCTCCCTCGTCGGCCCCCTGGCAGCTGCTCCCGCGCGGAAAAACAAATTGCCCCCACTCCCCCATTCCGAGAAGGGGCTGGGGAGGGGGGGGGGCGGGGTGTTGTCCCATGAGCGCACTTGGGTGAGGGGAGAGTCCACAGGGACAGTGCTGCAGGAGACCCGCCAGTGGGTCCGCTCTGCAGCGAGGACTGCCGAGGAGACCCCGACCCACCTGCCCAGCAACCAAAGGTGGGAATAAAAACACAGAGAAGACCCCAACCCACCTGCTCAGCTACCGAAAGTGGGAATAAAAACACAGAGGAGACCCTGACCCAGCTGTCCAAGGACCGAAGGTGGGAATAAAAACATAGAGGAGACCCAGACCAACCTGCCCAAGGACCAAGTGTGCGAACAGAAACGCTATCAAAAATACTCCTGCTTACACTGATGCCTTTCACTCTTCGACTCTCAGCTGTGTTTTCAGAGGACTTTATGAATGTTTACAATGTGTATATAAAACCATGTGCCAGGACTACAGAACCATTATGTGGAGTAGTTTCATGTATCAAAAGCTTTTACCTCCTTTGGTATGTAGGAAAACCTGCCAGGAGTACCTTTTTCTCACTCAGAAGTTTTCCTTGTTTAAATCTGATGTCATTTCATACATCACTCCTTCAGCTGCCTCAAGCCAGTGTTATTTTGTCCTGGGGAAATCTATCTCGAAGAGATCTGGTGGAGGTGTCTTAGTGTCGCCTCACACAATGCCGTTACAATCATAATTAAGATTTCTGGCAACTACTTTTTCTCTGCATAATTTATATGCCATCCCATCTGTGCATGGAAATGAGTAGGCTGTTACTTCTGGTAGTGGGAGTAGAAATGAAGTTCACAGAATCAGACAGAGCATCCCTAGAGATGTGCAACAAGAACTGTAATCTTAAAAGAACTGAGATTTCTTAAGAGGAAAGATAGTTATTTGGGGTCTGTATCCGTCCATCAAATCACCCTGAACACACCTGTGCAGCAGTAGAGCAAGCTAGAGATCTGCTGGGGTGGAAGTTGCATCCTGTGCAGATCTGTCTGTAAATCAATTTTGTATTTACATCCAGTATCTGTTAGATGAATGGGAGTTTGTTATTGATTTTGTTAGGGCCAAATCTTCGCTTTTACTGGTTGTTACTGTGCCATATAATTTAATTTGAAGAATCTGAATTTGGAGTCAATTACATAATGTCATATTTCAGTGCAGAAACGTGCATGCAATCAAATGCTTGCAAGTCAGTTTAAGGCAGAAAGGGTACATTTTTGAGTATCATTGCAATTTTTTTTTTAAAAAGCCAACTGCACAATCTAATGTCATGCCAATGAGTCCTGTAAACAGTGGATATTTCAGACTTACGAAAACTGGCAGATAACGAATCAGNGACAGGATATATAACATATAAACCAGCTGCAGGAAAACTTATCAATTCATTCTCACAATACCAGTTATTACAAATTACAGTAATTGGTGAGGCACTGAAATGGGTTGCCCAAGGAAGCTGTGGATGCTCCATTCCTGGAGGTGTTCAAGGCCGGATGGGGGTTGGAACTGGGTGATCTTTAAGGTCCCTTCCAACCCAAACTATTCTATTCTTCTATGCTTCTATGAACTGATCTGGCATAGCCGCTGGATTCAGTGCAAGTTATGCCCACTAGGCTCTCGCAAAGGACGACACTCGTCGGTGTCCCTGGCACCTCACCTGATAACCCGGGCTCCCTCGGCGATGCTTTCGGGCGCAGCTCTGCTCCCGCCCTACCACAGGTTATCCCAGGACACCGGCAGAGCCGCCCCGCCACCGCACTACAGCTCCCAGCATGCACCTCGGCCCTCCCCCAGCCGCGCCAGCGCCCGGGCGCCGCAGGGCATGCCGGGACTTGTAGTCTGCAGGTGCGGGCGAGCGCTCCTCCCATTCCAGGGCTGGCTGCGGTGGGGGCCGCTCCCGGCGCCGCTCGCCGCAACCTTCCCTGCCCGCCCGCCTGGGGGGAAAGGAGGCAGAGCGGCGGCGCTGCCCAGCGGAGCATCATGCTGGAGTCCATCCGTGTCACCGGTGAGTACCGCTCCGCGGAGATCGGGGCATTCCCGGCTCGGCCGAGGGCTTGCGGCGGTGGAGGGGGCGGGGTGCCGCCGCTTCTCCCACCTGCCCTCCCTCGTCGGCCCCCTGGCAGCTGCTCCCGCGCGGAAAAACAAATTGCCCCCACTCCCCCATAACCCCATTCCGAGAAGGTGCTGGGGGGGGGGGGGCGGGGTGTTGTCCCATGAGCGCACTTGGGTGAGGGGAGAGTCCGCAGGGACAGTGCTGCAGGAGGGTCCGCTCTGCAGCGGGGACTGCCGAGGAGACCCCGACCCACCTGCCCAGCAACCAAAGGTGGGAATAAAAACACAGAGAAGACCCCAACCCACCTGCTCAGCTACCGAAAGTGGGAATAAAAACACAGAGGAGACCCTGACCCAGCTGTCCAAGGACCGAAGGTGGGAATAAAAACACAGAGGAGACCCCAGCCCACCCACCCAGGGAACAAAAGTGGGAATACAAACACAAACAAGACCCTAACCTACGCACCCAGGGACCGAAGGTGGGAATAAAAACATAGAGGAGACCCAGACCAACCTGCCCAAGGACCAAGTGTGCGAACAGAAACGCTATCAAAAATACTCCTGCTTACACTGATGCCTTTCACTCTTCGACTCTCAGCTGTGTTTTCAGAGGACTTTATGAATGTTTACAATGTGTATATAAAACCATGTGCCAGGACTACAGAACCATTATGTGGAGTAGTTTCATGTATCAAAAGCTTTTACCTCCTTTGGTATGTAGGAAAACCTGCCAGGAGTACCTTTTTCTCACTCAGAAGTTTTCCTTGTTTAAATCTGATGTCATTTCATACATCACTCCTTCAGCTGCCTCAAGCCAGTGTTATTTTGTCCTGGGGAAATCTATCTCGAAGAGATCTGGTGGAGGTGTCTTAGTGTCGCCTCACACAATGCCGTTACAATCATAATTAAGATTTCTGGCAACTACTTTTTCTCTGCATAATTTATATGCCATCCCATCTGTGCATGGAAATGAGTAGGCTGTTACTTCTGGTAGTGGGAGTAGAAATGAAGTTCACAGAATCAGACAGAGCATCCCTAGAGATGTGCAACAAGAACTGTAATCTTAAAAGAACTGAGATTTCTTAAGACGAAAGATAGTTATTTGGGGTCTGTATCCATCCATCAAATCATCCTGAACACACCTGTGCAGGAGTAGAGCAAGCTAGAGATCTGCTGGGGTGGAAGTTGCATCCTGTGCAGATCTGTCTGTAAATCAATTTTGTATTTACATCCAGTATCTGTTAGATGAATGGGAGTTTGTTATTGATTTTGTTAGGGCCAAATCTTCACTTTTACTGGTTGTTACTGTGCCATATAATTTAATTTGAAGAATCTGAATTTGGAGTCAATTACATAATGTCATATTTCAGTGCAGAAACGTGCATGCAATCAAATGCTTGCAAGTCAGTTTAAGGCAGAAAGGGTACATTTTTGAGTATCATTGCAATTTTTTTTTTTTAGAAAAAGCCAACTGCACAATCTAATGTCATGCCAATGAGTCCTGTAAACAGTGGATATTTCAGACTTACAAAAACTGGCAGGTAATGAATCAGACATAGAAGTTGCCCTTCATTCTGGAGCTCAGAATTAAAGTAGAATAACAGATGTGCTGTTACAGAAGGAGTGCAAATAGGTGGATTTTTTTTTTGGGAAAAAAAATTCTTACGTTAAATGTCAGAGTTCCCAGCATCACATGGACTCTAGGTAATAACTAAGTTGCTGTGAAAATAGAAAATACCTCAGTCTTTTTTACAGGAGGTCACTGACTGATTCTACAGCAAAACCATTTTCAGTCAGTACAGACAGAGCTCCTAAGGCTGTTTTGCTTGGGTTGCCTGATACTTTCTGTTCAGAACGTGAGTGTATGTAAACCTTAAGGGTGTTTATAGTGTTGAGGAAATGTACTGCAGGATTCTGTCCAGATTCTGTTAAACTTTAAACATAAGCCTGTAGTACTTGAGAGGCAGTGGAACATAGGTTCGTGTGTAACACTCTCCATTGGCTGCTTGTTGCAGAATATTCTTTCTACAGTCTCTACACACACAAACCATAGAATCACCAGGTTGGAAGAGACCCACCGAATCATTGAGTCCAACCATTCCTATCAAACACTTAACCATGTCCCTCAGGACCTTGTCCACCTGTGCCTTAAACACCTCCAGGGAAGGTGAATCAACCACCTTCCTGGGCAGCCTGTTCCAGTGCCCAGTGACCCATTGTGTGAAAAACTTCCTCCTAATGTCTAGCCTAAATCTCCCCTGGCGGAGCTTGAGGCCATTCCCTCTTGTCCTGTACCCTGTCACTTGGGAGAAGAGGCCAGCTCCCTCCTCTCTACAACCTCCTTTCAGGTAGTTGTAGAGAGCAATGAGGATATGGCCTAGAGCTCATAAACTACAGATAGTTGTTAAGCTATTCACATTACCAGATTATTGAAGAAAAAATTCTTTGTAATATCATAGAATCATAGAATCTCCAGGTTGGAAGAGACCCACCAGATCATCGAGTCCAACCATAATTGTCTAACCATATAATTGTACATTTGCAGAATGTGTCAAAGATAGTATCTGACTTGTCACATACATGTATTTTCCCTCATCTTTTCATTTCAAATGTCGCTGTTTTCTTATTACTTACAGACAGAAAGGTTACACTACTTGTATTTCTATGTTGAAATTCAAGTCAAGCTATTTGTTTCTAATTTTGGAAAAAAAGTTCAGATGTAGTCTAAAATGGAAATGCTGAGCTGAAAACCAAAAGCAGCGTCTCAAATCATTACATTCCTAATATAGGAGGTAGTGCAGCGAGAACTTCTTCACTAAGTACTTCAAGAATCATAGCTGCAGTTCAGAAATTATTTATCTATTACGCATATATAACCTGAGTGACAGCTGCTGTGCTTTTTTTGGAGCAAGGCTGGCTGGGCAGAGAGAGATCTATACCCAGAAACATCTGTTGTTATTCACCTAATTCCACCTATGGAGCAGGTATTTAAGAAGCTGCTTGAACGGTAGCTACCTAGTAGCCTAGAGGAAGATTTTTCTATGGCACTTTCCAAAATCTGGAAAACAAAAATCTTACATTGGATTTTTGCTACATGTATTAATTTAATAAAACAGTAGCTCAGTACATCACTTTCTGCAGGGTAGAAACCAATAATAAAACCTTAACATTTGTTCTAAATAACCTCTGACAAGATTAGCCAGTGTCTGCCATGCTACAAGATTCAAATATAGCAGCTGAGGTGCAGGTTGGATGTTGCAAGGCTGCTCCAAAGAGGGGCAGAGCTCTACTCCAGCCCAAGACAATGAGACTGCATTTCCTCTGAACAGCTGGATTTTCTGGCCTTACCAATAATGAAATGGAAGCAGGCAGCTCTTCTGCCCCTTATTCCTTCTTGCTTCCTTCTACATCACCTTCCACTCTAAACCTGTCAGATTGATTGATTTAGTAATTCATTGAAGTCTCTAGGACCCATATTTTTATTACCGTGCTGCTGCAGAGAGGAACAAAATATCAATAAATGGTAGTAAATGTGATAGAAAGTCTTCTTGGGAGACACTAGGCAAGTTTTATTGTTGAAAGACTTGAGGCCTTGTGATTTTGAGTGTTTGAAAGCAAGATCAATGCAGAGAATCCATGTATAAAACTTACATGTTTTTAGGAAGGTTCTCAAAGGTAACTGAAAACTTGAATTTATATTCCTTGGCTGTTTTCTGCTGCAAAGACTGAAATATGTAAAGTCAATAAATTCAAAGTTTTACATCTCAGAACGCCTGAGATACCAAAGAGAAAACCTGTGTGATATACAGCACAATACGTGGGATAGAGTTATGCCACTGTACAGTGGTTGTCAATTTGCTTTTTCCAGACCTTTTAGAATTAATCTGTTAGCATCTGTCCTGTGGTATCCAGACTTTAAAAGCTGGAAATCACTGCTAGTCAATCTGTGTAATTAATGTGAGTTCATAATCCATTCTTTGACTGGCTCGTTTATATGTTAGCTCTGTACTTTTTGAAACACTGAAGCACATATTCAGAACACAGGTTGTGCAATGAAGTGGCTTTATATTTGGAATACTAGACCTCTTTTTCAGTCACCAGGCATTGCTAATCCTTGGAAACTTGGATATAGTTTAGTAAATTGAGTTGCCTAGAAGACGGTGTATTTTTGGTTTGGTTGATGCTGCCTGATTCACAGATGTGAGCGAGTTTAACATGATAACTACTACAGATTAAATGCATGTATTGGAAAAACCTTCAAAATTTGGTGGCTTGCAACATGATTTTGACATTGTCTCAAGTATTTTTCTAGTTTATTTTGTAGAATAATGATATTCACAGGACCAATAAAAAAATTTAGAACAGCGGTTAAATGACTTCTGTGAAAACTACAGTGTTATCTAATATAATCTTTCAGATCTACTGGATTATCTGCTGATCCTACGTTTTCAGCACAAATACACATCAAACAGTATCCTTCTTTAGTCAGAAGAAAATTAAGGACAGCCACAGTTAGTTTGGCAGCTGAGAAATCACTTTGCTACAAGATTGTGTGTATAAAGTAACTGCAGATTTGGGAACAGCTATTTTTTATATCTACCATATGCATGGGAAACCTGCCAGTGCGTATTCAGCACTCAACAACACTTGGGGAAGAATTGTGACTTGTGATGTTCAGAAATTATCTAGGATAAATGCATGTATCGTGGGCCAACTGTACCATTTAGCTCTGAAAGCTTAATGTCCTGAGCCTTTGGTATTGGATTGACATGAGTTTGGCAGAGGGGAAAGTTGAGGTAATTTTTAATTGTTCCTTTGGACTCTGTTTCTGGTTGTTTGGGTTTTTTTATTTTTTCCTTTTCTGTTTGACTTCACAGATAAATGCGTGTTATTAATTCAGATTATTCCCTGTATAGTTGCAATTTAAAGCATCTCTGCTCTTTGTGGCTTTTGAGAATTGATTAGTAGGGAAGGTGAAGCATTACCACCACTTTACATATTCTCTCTCATCGATATTTTAAGAAGCAGCTTTTCAGTTTCCAACATCAATTTTATCTACAAAACCAAAGTCACATGCTCAGAAATGTAATATTTCTGTGTTCAGACATTCTGGAAACCTTGCTTTTAATTTATGCTTCTTAGAAGTAAGGATTCTCATACTGTAATATGTAGTACAGGCCTGAAGGCTGTCTTAAATACTTGCCAAGAAATATGTGCAAACTGTCATCTTGTTTGTCAAAAAAATAGTTCCTTTCTTAGCAGTTGTTTGTAGAGAGGTACACACAGAAGTGAATGCCCACTGCACAGTATCCTGGCTGCGTATTTCATGTTGTTTTCCTTGTCATGGGAGCTGTGTGATCCTCACCACTACAGCTCACGATAAAGAAAGATAAGCCAGGTAGACAGGTTGTCACCTATATGAGGAGAGTGATCTGACAGAGTTTGAACAGGAACACCACGGACTCTGTTCCTGCCCTAAGCATAGAAATTATATTTGCAAACCTACTGTGAAGCAAAACTGAGCTTACAGAAGGTGCACATGCTATAGTGGCAGAAATAATCTAATGCTTCTAAGTATCTTTCAAGTGGAGGAATAACCCAGGCTACAGATTTCTTATCTTATGTTCATGCAAATAGGACCTCTGTCCTTTTGCTTTTTAGAACAGTATCTTCAGGAGAACCAAGGAACACAAATTGACATGGAACTGACTGAGGTCCAACAGCATGAAATATGTTGTCATGGTGCTTATGTTGGGAGCAAAACCTAATTTTACTGTGAAAATAATGTCAAAATTAAAGTACTATCGATTTTTTTTTCCCCTTGGAGGCTTTTAATGATCTCTTGCTAATGTTTCATTCAGAGTATAATTACTGTATGTAAAGTAATTACAGCTCAGCTATGTATAACTAACTGTGGGCTGAAGCTCAAATCCCTTTGCAGTCTTTAATCAAGCTCTGGCCATATCTTCTGTTCTGTGAATTCTTTCATTTTAAGTGCAGAAGTAGGAAGCAGTTCTCTGGCACAATTTATTTGTGCCTTTTCTTTTGGCTCATCCAATATTCCACGATGAACTGACTGGGGAGAGGAAGGGACAGTTAAAACTAGTGAAGAGATCACTTCTCTCTAACAAGCCAGCACAGATCTCAAAAACAGTTTTAAGCCTCAATGACTTTTCTGTGCAGCTGCTGTGCACCAGGACCTGTCTCCCCTGAAGGCTATACCAGGGGTCAGAGAAAGAAAGGAGGGTTCCTTCACTATAGGAACTTTATTAATTTCTTGCATTCAGTTTACTTTACAATGTTTCTTCTCAAGTGTTTTCTTAAAGCCAGCTGATAATGTAGAATGACTTTGCATAGATGAAATGACAATATTGTCTTTAAGGATTCTCAGGGATGTGTGCATAACTAGCTGATCTCTTTTCTCTTTCCTCTTAAAATATAGCTTGTTGTCTGTGTTAAGAAGGAATACATGAAACCAAAGTCTTTTAAACTTTTATTACTATTTGTATGGTGGTGTAACTTGTTCACAGTGGCTGGCCCATTCCAATGTTCTCATCCTTTCTGAGAATAATTTCTGTGAATCAGATTTTGCAGATGGGACCACACAAGACTGCTTATATCACAGCACAGATCTCTATGGGACTTCACTGTAAATGCTGCTTACGTACTCCTATCCTATACTGTTTCCTGTTTTTGAAGTTATTCTTTATCCATGCAGAAAGTTTTCCTTGCATGATAAAGATCAGCAGATTTTGCTCAAACCCAAAACTTTGTTAATGTAACAGTAAACATTCATAAAGCCCTGCAAAGAGTTAGTTCTTAGGTGCAAACTGCACTCATGGATGGAGATGCAAACGTATAATACTTGTTTGACTGGATCTTGCAAGTCCCAGTCTTAATTGTTCAGAAGTGATACACACACACGATTCTCCCATATGTCTAGAAGTCAAGATTAACCTGATCTGACTTCAGTTAAGACAAGTTCTGTGTTTCATTTATGTTGCAGTTTTGAATCCTTAAGATTAGTTATTGCTGTGTGGAACAATCAACTTTGTCCTCAGCTTTTTTTTTTCCACCCCCTCCATGCAGAAAAACTTCACTGGCCTAAGATAGAGCTTTCTAAGAAATCAGTCTGGAGTCCAGAAGAACATAAGCTGAACATTAATAATGAAAACAGCCTCCAGCATGCACCTTCTGGGATCCTGAAGGACATTTTCACAACAGGAACCAGTAGCTACAATGTCCTTATGCAGAGCAAAGAGGAGAGAAAACACCACACTCAAAAGCAGTCATCCGCTCACCATAAGAAACACAGAAAAACTACTAAGTGTTCTACCACCTTGCGAAGCAATGAGCACCGCAAAATCAAAGTCCCACTACCCTTGCTGAGCAGTGGACGGTATTGTACAAATAGGCAGCCATCCATCATCGTTGCTAGCCCAGTGACTACTAGTGTGAAGTTTACAAACAGTATTTCAGTAGGAGGAAGTGGCATAGGACTGCCATCTCGACCAAGAAGTAGAACAAAGAGGCATTTTAATCTAACAAAACCAAAGCAATCCCAGTCCTCAAAAAACCATGGCAAAGAAGGTGATGTCTCTGGCCGAAAACTCTGTTTACTGACTGCAATCAAGCCATCCAATGTGGAGAAAGAGAAGATGAAGTTCTTCCAGTCAGATTTCACATACAATCCTCAATTTGAATATGCAAACCCTGCTCTGCCAAATGTGTTAGCTAAGCACAGCCATGCATCTGACAGATTTCTTAAGCAGGTATAGTTACTTTTTTATCCTCCTTATCCACAGATTGTTTTTTTTCCTGCACATACTAGGTGACTTTGTTTGTAGAAAGTTGTTTCTCCCTGTCATCCTTCTAGGCCATTTGAAAAAATGCATCAAAGATGAGACTACAATAGAAAAAATAGTAAAAATGAAAGAAAATATTTTTGATTAAAAAATGAAAGCCTTCCCAATGTTTCCAGAATTCTGTAGGGTAAAGGCATAGTTCCTTATAAATGGGTTTACATGAAACATAATGTGAGACAAAAAAGCTTTTTAGGCAATGAAACCAAGTCGAATACAAGAAAAATACAATGCTGAAACAGGCTTTAATAAACAGAGTGGGGAAAAAAAACTGTAGAAGCCCTGCCAGTCCTCTTGGTGGCACAGGGGGATAGGAGGGAGGGGATGGGAAGTATTTGAAATCACAGTTTGGATAAGCATATGTTGATGTTCCTTGTTGTAATATACTTTGAAAGGATGTTTGCATATACGTTAGGCTGGGTGAAGAAGCAGCAGCCAAATTCCATTCCAGAGAGAAGTAAAATTTAAAAAGACAGTCCCCCTTCCCCCCCACCTACCCCAACCTTGTTTTTTTTAATATGCAGCCCTAGCAAAAACAGAGATAGGGGCATTCCCATTCTGTGTAACTATCCTGGCTTCCTGCCTGTCTATGAGTTGCAAAAACTCACAAAGAAGAAAAACGCTCACACAAAACCAACAAGAACAACAAAAGCCTCACTTTCAACTTCAACCTAAATAACAAAACTAGTGCTTATCTATATATCAACAGAACCAGTTCTTTTCCCACTTTTGCTATTTTAAAATTATTTCAAAAGATCTTACATAGGTCTGACAGAATTTTCTAAATAGCAAATCTCATGTTTCAAGTGATTCTTAACTTGCAAAGAGATCTTGCCATTCACTTCTTTGTGATATGAATATTTTACTTTAAACCCAAAAAATTGCAGGTGGAAAGCATATATGAATTAAAGTACCAGACTCTATAATAACTGACTTGTGAAGACACTGATTTTATTTTATTTTTTCTAAATCCAAGGACACATGGAGGTCTTAGTACCCATTAAGTCATTGCATTGTAAGGCTTGGTTTGCATTTTTTCATTGTAAATACACAGATATTTTAAAAACTCTGGGTTTTCATTAAGAATTTATTTGCTTTATGAGAACAGAGAACACCTATTATATTCTTAAAATCAGCTTCCATACTTTTAAAGAACCAACTAAATCACACTGACACCAAGTAAAACTTCTCCTTCACTAAGGCCTTTTAGCAAGCTTTCCTTTGATTTTTACAGCAATACTAGCAACATTAATCAGAGATTACAGCAAATCAACAATAATTAATTTGCCAAACTGAATTGAATACAAATTATCCCTTTCAGTATGAGGTAGCCAAGCCTTAAAAATTACTTTATGGCATGATGTTTTTATGAAACAGGCTTGCCTTGATTTACCCTTTTATTAAAAGCATCCACAAAATAATGAATATTTTAATAATTAATGATTCCTCATTAGTATTCTGACTTGTAACTCTATCCTTTCCCCTGTACATACAAAGCATGGGAAAATAAAGGCTTTATAAAAACTTTATAAAAAGACGTGCAAGGTTTAATATTCAATGAAGCATGATATTTCTGTAACTTACCAAGAAAGATGTAAATTGTTTCATGAGATTTATTTTAAGTTATAGAAGTTCTTAGCAAGAAAAGTATTTCTTCAACGTTTAACTCCTAAATATAATGAGCAATAATATCTTGCAATCTTGCACTTCACAAAGATGACCAAAGCAGCAGCTTTAACACAACTCCAAGCCCAGCAGGTGGCACTCTCTCCTTTTTTATCTAGGACTATCTTTAGACATTTTCGTCTCCACGCAAATTTGAATTTCATTTCATGCAAATGTACCATCCTAGAAAAGCAGCATTAGTCAAAATTTTAAATTGCATATATCTTATGAGCACTTGCTTTTCCTCAATGCTCTTTTTTTTTTTTCCATTCAGATTTTACTTGCCAGAAGAAACACGTAGGAAGTGCTATAGGAAGTTGTATAGGAAGTGTTAAGTTCGTGAAAGATTACTTCAGTTGCAAAAAAAGTACTCACAGTGTCAAGATTCAGGTCTGCAATAAAACCGGAACTGCACATAGTTATCCTTTTTCCTGAAACACGGATAATTTTTTTTTATTTATTTATTAACATATTTTTGGCTTTCATTTGTTGCTGTATTTCTTTTAGGAAGCTCCTCTTTCTGTGAGCAGAAACGCAATTATTCCTATTTTATTTTATAAAAGGTGATTACAGCAGCATATATATATGTGCTGTTCTGTGACCAAAATCCAGCTTTTCACTGACAGAACTCGCCAATTTTGTAGAGTGCTTTTAGGATATTTCAGTGAAATGAGCTCAAAACCTGATATTTTAGGGGACTTTTTAATAAATTTTAAAAATATTTTCGCCCACAGCTGCATATAACCTGCATTGAAACAGATTGTGTTTCCTTATTGCCCTTTCTACTTTTGTGCGTGTCTGTGGAATTGGTTAGTGTAGCATTACTCTAAGATATCTGGAAGATGAATCACACCCTGCGCCATATGTTTATTTTTTTAAAGGCAGAGAACACTATGGATCCGCAAACCATTAACACAGCAATGTTGCAATGGGGAATGTACAGGCTTTCAAGCACCCACTTCACTCCCAGCTCACTAGTCAGGTCAAAAATTTTAAATCCCGGGCATAGCCCAGCACTTGTGTCAATTGACTTTTCACAGAACTAAGTATTTTTTAATTATTAATACATTTGAAAACAGTGGTTTTAATGTGGCTCATACTTAGCTCTGTTGCTTTGTTTCTCTTTCTACTTTATCTTATTTTCATCTTAATACATTTCTTTCAGGAGTCACACAATATGTGTTTTTAGGAAAGAAAACTTGAGAATAAAAAAATCAGAATGCAACTCTTCATATTGGTTGACATCTAATACTACAGAAATTAATACTCATTGCTGTGTTTCAAGGTCAGTGCAGCAACAGTGTAAGTGCTATGGAAGTTTGCTAATTAGCACTCCTACTGGCTCAAAATAATTGTTCTTCGTTGTTAAGTTTTCTTAACACCTAAAGTGTTCATTATTTTTGCACAGATGCTAGAGGTGGCAGTATTTAGCTAGAATTGTACCCAGTGTATGCAGAGCAGATGGCTTAACAGTTGCAACTTGCTGAACCAAAATCAGCAAGTAGGTTGCAACTTCACATAACCTGTGTGTTAATACCTATTTCTTTGAATTGCACATGAAGGCAGAAAGTCTATTTTTATGTATGTATATTTTTTTTTAAAAATAGTAATTTTTTGATTGAGCAATTCCCCTTCTGAAAGAATGAGTTGTATGCCCCTTTCCCTAATGCTCATTAAAAATGTAGCAGTTTTGAATTAATAAATAAATGATTTTATTTTAAGTGTTTCCATTACATACTTTCAAAGTTATTAATACAAGTAGCCTACAATTAACAAATTTATCAGATGTTGGAAAAATAGTTGGAGCTGGTAAGCTAAACAATATGGTGTTCTATACTGAGCAATCTTTTGCAATGTCCAGGTGATGTCACAGTTTAGACACGTTAAAGATTCAGTAATGTATCAATAGCTGTGAAAATGCTTAATTGTAAAACACCTCATTTTCCACTAGTAACAAATTCTTCCTAAACTAAGTTTTGTAGATAAAACATGTTACTGTATAACACAAAATATATCAGGCCATCCAAGTAGCTTAAGTTTTCAGGGTCCTACACAAACTTCTCCACTAGATGAGACTGTAGATCACTTGTGGTGATACTACTATAGGAGTATAGGTTTATTTCAGGACACAGTTTTATACAAAACAAAAGTGAGTGTTAATTTTTAGTTTCTTACAAAGGATTTCAAAGCCTCTGTTAACACTTAATGAAACTCTAACTACTCAAAAAAAACTCTTCTCTTACCTTTTACCGCTTCTCTCCACTTGACCCAACAAGGCTGGCAGCTATCATTTTATGGTTGTTGATTAGACTAACAGGTTCCATCTGGTACAACTTAGTGTTACCTAAAGAAGCAGCTGGGAAGTTTTTCCCTACAGCAAGTAAGCTCTGCAGGGAAGAAAGTGATAATGCAGAGCAGGCTCCTGTGTCACTGAGCTCATTTTTTAACTTGGTTGCCTCAAACAATTCTGAGTATTTCTTATCAGTACATGTACCAACAATAACTCAAGTTACCAAGCTGTGTTGCTGCACATGAGAGATTTGGGATTCAGACACTTACTTGGCTGTAAATAATTCATTTAAAAACGCCACTACCACCTAAACCTGTCAATAAAATGGAGCCATGTCTTGCTCTTGTTAGTGCTTCTGTGTCATTTACTTTGTGCAACATCAGCAGAGTTGTCTGTTGTTGGGGCTTGTCTTGCGACTGTTGCTTCTTTTGGTGCTCTTTGGTAGCAAAAAGAGGGATTAAACCAGATCTATTGTGCTGTTGATTCAGGTGTCTCATAGCATTTTAGGAAAAGCCTTAAACTGCCCAGGAATTCAGTAGGATGCGTGCAGGCAGGCAGGCAGGAGGAGCTAGGGTTTGAGCCTCTTGACTTCCAAACTCTTGCTGCTTCCCTTGGCCATGTGTAGGTCTCAGCTCTCGGGAGTTGCTGATAAGAGGCAGTCAAGCAGGAGCTTTGTGTTCAGTGTTGGTTTTCTCACTGTTTGTTCTGGTGAGGTGGTTTTAGAAATTATCTGCACTGTGACTAAGGTAGGAGAGTCCTCTGGGATAACATCACCAAACAAATCTACGTAAAGCTGCATCACGTAGTAGTAATGCCTTTATAAACAGTGTCAAAACTGAGAAGTGGTTAATGAAGTTTACATACCCTTCTCAAACACCCGTGTTTTATGAGATTTCATGTTGAGAAGAAACTACTCCCTTACTCTCAAATGGTTTTGGCAGTCCTCTACTCCATCAAACCTGCTCTCATCCACCCATATATTCTACTTTGATTAGCACTCTAGATTTGTCTTACTCTTTTCAAAAAGTATGTAAAGTGTCTTTGCTACTCTTCAAGCTTACTGCTCATCTTTTGCTGCTTTAGTTATCTTTCTTCAGCCTGTGAATTTCACTTACCTGTTCACCATCCAGAGGCTTTGCCATCACATTGTCAGAAAAGCTTTTTGTTGTTGTTTTATATGAAACTGAACTGGACTTGATGCTTCATTTGCAGAGAGGATGAATGGACATTAGAATGCAATGGCCTTGGTCCTACTGGGAGACCCAATAGCTGCATGATCCTTTAACCACATCCAAGAGTGGCCTGAGAGAGGAGTTTGGGGGGTAGATGGGGGTACCAACCATTCTGTTAGATGGATGAACCCCTTCAAGCACTTGACCATATATCTTGCTCTTGTTTGATTTACTAGTAAGAGATGTAGCCTAGTGCTGGGTACTTACTGCAAGATGCCATAAAAACCCTTAGGAAAGGAAAGGACTGATTCCTGGTGGTTTTTGAAAATAGTATCCATCCCTGCATCACTTCTTGCAGTAAATAGCTTTCGGAGAATTAAGACCAAACTTTTACAACAACAGGATCAATTGTGTATTAAGTCCCAAAGTTGAAAACTTTTGAGGGGAATTGCTGTTCTGTACAACCACACAGTTGAATGTAGAAAGACCTGTCTCAGAAAATGAGGGTTCAGGGGACACCACATAGTTTAGCTGCTCCAGGGACTGCAGTTCTTTGACAATCCCTGTTGCATATTATTTCTTCACATAAAAGCTTACTAATAATGATATTTTTCCCCCGAATTTATTACAGAGAGATAGAATTGGCCACAGGAAGAGGTGGAAAGAAAAGAAGGACATTAGGAGACAAAAAGTTCTGCTGTTGGGCATCGTGTCTTTATGTAGGAATGGAAATCACTGGTGCATGTTCAAAGGAACTTAGGCATCCAAGAATTTAAGTGGGTACTTAGTGTGTTTAATAAACTTAATTGAATTTTAATATCAACAAATACTGAAGACAGATTTCATGCCAGAACATTAATTCAGAGATGACCTGTTTCAGAGTGAGCAAAAAAAGTTAATTATTCAGAGAAACCAAACAGTCTAAACAACTAGTAGGTAACATAAGGATCTGGCGTCTTACAAAGGAAACAATAATTTCTGTCATGAATAACTCAGGCTGCTGGCTGAGAATAAACTTCTGGGACAGAGGGAAAAAAATTTTTGGGTTACTTCTTTAAGGAAGGATTCTGTGGAAGGCAGGAAAATGCCTCGGCATTTGCAGACACTGTAAAACCTACTGGTTTTAGAAGTTAAAAAAATCATATATACCTAAAACATGAAAAAACACTGTAGGAAAACATGCAAGCTATTAAACAAGAACTAGATTTTGCCCTAATTTGTTCTCTACATCCTGGCCTTGATCCTAAATTTTGCTAGAAGCAAGTGTTATTAGTCTCTAGAAACATCAGGTCTTGCATGAGTTATTAGTGTAATACTTAGACACTGACCTTACTTCATTTATATGAGGTCATTTTTAAAATGACAAACAGCGTTAAATCTTGATTGTTCCTAAGAAAAAGCATATTATTTACTGACGTAGAAAGACCTCACTATTCTCTTTTTATTATCTTATAGGTCCTGCCACACCTATGTGTTTGTACAAGACCTAAAGTATGCGAAAGTTACTGGGATCCAAAATCCCTTTTACCTTGTAGGTCTCCAGTACAGATGTGTAGTTGTCCTTATTCTTATTTATGCTCTATGGTAATAGGAGTAACTGCAAAAATAACAGCACTGAACCTCTGTCAGATACCTACAGCAGTGGGTCAGCAATATGATGCCAGAGCTACCCAGTTGCACCAGATGAAGGTGTATCCTCTTTTTTTGATACATTGATCTTGGAAAACAGCATTTGTTTTTAAGTTGTAGAATGATGTTGCAGTTTTCACAGCAGCATTCCCATCACCTCTTTTCTTTAGGAGCAGTAGGATTTGTTTTCTCTGGAAAAAAATTGAGCCAAGGATCTGTGAGGTGCCAGTTGATTCTCCTGGGAGTTACTTGTTTCAGTGCTGAATGGGGCTGGGTAGTACACCACATGGAGCTGTGCTGCTGTGTGTGCTCATTGCGTGCAGTGTTGTAAGAGGGAGAGGCAAAGCTAAATCATTTGCAGTGGCCGAGGTGGTGGCACGGCATTCCTCTTTTTATGGTACCTCTCTTCAGACATCCTGACATCTGATCTCATAAAGAAAACTTGAAAAAGTAAAGATAATGTGGTCCTTGGTGCCTTTCTTCATAACATCTGCTTCTTATGCACAGCTACCCAAATGGGCCAGATCTTGGGAACCAGCCAAATGTCACCAGGCCCCTGGTAGGTCCAGTGCAAGTCCCTGTTGAGCCTGAAGCTACTATTAGAGTTAGCATGGCGGCTAGGGAGTTTCAGCTATGTGAGAGAGAGAGTGAGAAGAAACAGGTTTCATGTAACAACATTGGTTGTCTTCATGATGATTCTTCCAGATTGCTTAAGTCCTGAAAGTAACATCGTTCTTTAATCTAATCCTCTTTTTAAAAATCTGTGCTAAGTTAATAAATTATGCTGTTTTCTTCATTCTCGATGAAAAAATTATCAGATCTGACAAAGAGACCCTTCAAATTTAACAAGTATTAGAGGCAGACAAAGAAATACTAAACATTAGGTATGGTATTTCTTCGGCATTCAGGTAAATTATATTTCTCTCAAAGAGCTACAGGACTTTAAGAACAGTTCTAGCTAGCATTTGTGGCTTTCAGTAGCAATTACTTAGGGTTGCTTAGTTTCAGCCTAAGAAATTAGACTAGGATTGTTAGTAGCTGTGAGAGACACAAAATGAATCCTGGTTTTGTGCACGATAAGTCAATCTGACAATGTCAGAATTACATAGCTGGAAACAATAAACATGTTATCAGCTTCATACGTGAAAAAAGATAAAGAGATTCAGGCCGCAAGATTTCCACCATCATTAGGGGCATTTTCTTAGCAAGAACATTCATTTTTCAAGGTAATAGTAATATTTTTTCCCCCTCTATGAGACTCCTGGAGGTTCTGTTATCATATCTGTGAAAAAAAGCTGATCCCTGTAGCTGGTCTCTTGCTGGGCAAGATTTGTTCCATACCACATTTTCTTCTAAGAGTGTGAAATTAACATGTTGGGACATAGATTACTAGGTATGAGCATTTCACACTCCACTAGTAACTTTTTCAACATGCAGAGTTCAGATCACATTATAGGCATTGTGTTCCACTTACCACCCACAAGGGACTGCTATAATAGCAGCAAAAGGTAACAGTATTGTTGATACCGCTTGATTTATCTAATGAGGGGGGTTGTAAAGAAGTATTATGATTTAAATGAAAGGTTTAAAGAAAGTTCTCCTTATAAAGTTGCTGTTCTCTCTCCTTCTTTCTGAAACAGACACCCACAGTGCAAAGGTTTGCATCATAAGGAGACATTTTTGGTAGAAATATTATTGTTAAAATCATAGTTATATACCTGCTTAATCGTGGTTCAGCATTCCTAAATTAGAGAATACCAAGAAATGAAGTGAAATGACAGTAATAGTTGATCTTTGTAAAATTCTTTGGAAAACTATAAAAAGAATCGTGCTGACAACTTAAACTGCAAATGTCCTTTTGACCTGTTATGTCTAGTTTACAAGGGAGTTGTACAACATTCCCAAAATTAAAGGATAAATTAGTATTTCACTAGACTGATGATAATCTATGTCATGCTGATTTATGTGGGTCCAAGATGAGTTGATCAGAATCCTTTTTCAGTACTTTTGCATTGATGTATTACTGAAAATAATATAAATTTATTACAGAATGTGTCAGCCTGTATCTAATGACTGAAGTTCGATACTGACTTCCAATGAGTTGAAAAAAGAAAGATTAAAAAAAAAAAAGAGAGAGAATGAATGAGAGGCAGATAAAGCATACATGTGCCAGTCCCTCATGGGTGTCTCACTGCATTCATATTTGCTATGCTTTTGTACTTTATAGTCCATTAACATTATGGAGCGGACACTGCAGAAATATGGAAGCTATGAAAAATTTGAACAGGCCACGGGAGGCAGCTTGCTAACCAAAGGTCGTATCTGGAATCATGTCAGGAAATATATGGTGAAAGAAGGCTGTCTTGGTGAGGTAAGTCATACACTGGGTCAGGAAAGAAACATTTATGTAGGTGTTAGAAATTACATGGATGGACCTGAGAGACCATCTGGGAGGCCCTTCCTCCATAGTTACAAGAATATTCCTTACATCATATTTCTTTCATGTCTGTGCCCAGTCTAAATTTCTAACAATTGAAGTGATGTAAATTCCTTGTAAATACTCCAGCCATCTCTCTGAGCCTGTTTCCTGATTCATATATACTTGTTCTTAAATTCACTTCTTTTGGGAGTACCCAAGAACAACACCCTTCCTTCCCTCCTTTTTTCAGCTACTTGGAGACCAGCACATTTCCATTTATTCATCGGTTCTGTCATCTGTTCTCTAGCATCAAATTACTTACACCAAAGGAAAGAGTTAAGAAAAGGCCAAGAAAAATAAGGAGCAGCCCTAGACTGATTTATAAGAGGCAATACAAATGAAAATGACATAAGTGAATAAATATGTCTGAAAGATGTTGGCTTGTTGAGTTGGTTTGGGAGCTGTTTTTTTCCTGACTTTAACCATCTAATTTTTTAGAGCTGTGCAAAATTCATGTTTCCTATATTTGAGATTATGGAAGTCCAGCTTGACTGAGTTACATAGATTTGCTTGAAAGAGTCAGATGAAATTGAATGTATAAAAAGATAATTATTCCAAATAAAACTACCAGCTGACACAGTCCAAAACTTGGATGAGATTACTGGCAGCGAGCAGGAGGAGTCTGGAATGGGATATCAAAACACAAAAATGACCTTTAAAGGTCATTGCCTTCCAATGCAAACCATTCTATGAGACTATGAAACTAAGTTTAATTAATAAATATAATATCATTTGAAGACACCTTTAAACTTACCACACCTTCTTGCGAGACTATAATTAAATGCTGATACCAAATTTTACCTCTGTTTCTAAGAATGAGATTTAAAAGCTACAGTTTATGGTAAGCATAAAAATATTTTTGGTCTTTGCTGTGCTTTTATCTCCCTTTGTGTTCATTTTTGTCTTGGTTCATCTTCATGGAAGTAGGATACACTCTCAACAAACATTCTGTGTCCTTTTTAATGAAAAGCTTTGCTTTTTCTGCAAAACAGTCTTAACGCATGATGCTTAGTATGGTCTAAAATATTATAAAAATACTCTCTCCAGCTGAAGAGATGTTAATAAAGCTAAGTGGTACCTGTGCTTAAAATCTAAATATTTTAGGCTATACCTATCTATCCTGAGTTTGAAATATGAGTTTTAGGGGGCTGATTGTTTGCCGTTGAACTTGAAGCTGAATAGTGGCTTTTGAATACAGTGAAGTTTCATGTTAATGCTTTTGATCCCCATGTCCTTTTTTGTTCACTTTGATAGTAAAAAAAGATCTCTCTTGTAGGTACACCCACTTGTACTCTTCTGAGCAGTACTGTTCTTTAGGCAAAAGAGAAAAGTTCTTTAGGTAAATAGAAAGGAAATAATGGAGGGGCCAAAAGAAAAAGCAAGAACAGGAGTGAAAAGAGAGCTCTTTGCTATCTGAACTCTCTCATCTTCAGATTGTGGTCCATCTCACGGAGGACCTGCTGTCTCGAGCTTCAATGACAGTGGTGAATGGCCGTCCCACTCTCACTATCAATATCTCCACTGCGCGAGAACACTGGCTGGAAGGGATGCTGAGACATGAAATTGGTATGAGCGTGATATCAGTTCTTCAGGCAAAGGGGAGTACTCGCATGCATTATTACTTATTTTTGCAAAGATGGGCCAGGCACTGCACAAATACAGAAGGAGGGAACCTCCCTGTCTAAAGAACCCATGCTGTAGGTGTGCTAAGGAGAAGGGGAAACCTGTTTATCACTGCAGCATGCAGTAAAAGGAAGATAATCTCCCTTGAGGATTCCTAGGGTTCATGTACATTGGCATTTTAGGTCAGATTAAAAGTGAGCTTTTCAAGTGAGTCTACCAGCTAGTCCCACATACTGCACTGAGATTCACATGCCAAACATCTTGGAGCCCGCAAGGTGTAATCCTTTCAGGTGATGCTAGCCCAGAGGCTATGCTCCAGGGCATATCTTCTGTGCTGTCACTACTCAGGGATGTTTTGCTCATGAGAGCAATTTAGAGCTACTCTGCAGTCAAGAAAGGGAGACAAAAACAGTGTGACTGTTCAACCTCAGCACCAGCCATTTCACTTTACAAATCTGCTGCTGTTTTACTACACTGCTTGAAAATGTAGGCATGCTTTAGGTATAAAGAATTTGCCCAGTGACCCCTTAAACTTGCTTAAGATTGCCTTAATTTTGCATTACACAAGGTTGGCCCAGCCCTATGGAAAGTTTCCACAAACTTCTGAGTGAATCTGTGAATTAAGTACATCAAAGCTGGATATACTTGACTAGTGCTTGAATTTCAACTGAAAAATAAGCCCTTCAATTGACTTGAACCACTTACTCACATTTAAGGGTCCATAGCCTCTCTCAAGGCTGCAGTAAGTCTGTTTAGTTACCTTCAAGAGGCAACATTTCTGCCCCTTTACTTTGATTCTCCTTCCTTCTGTTCACTACAATGCCTAGCCTATGTTAGAGGCATTCAGCATGTAAGACGCTTTTGAAAATTCCTTTCCATGGATTTAGAAACTCAAATCCTGCTGACGTTTGTATTCTTTAGGCACTTTCAGGAATGCCACTTGCAGTCAGCAGGTAAATAATTGCACCGTGTATCTGGCACTGACAAAAGTCTCTGTTGTAGACAAGGCTAAAATTGGCACTTTTCCTCATGCCCTATCCTACCCATTCAGAGTTTTGAATAGGAATCTCTTTCTATGTTTTATAATTTTTTAAAAAATATTAGATGCTACTGTTTTGAGCCCTAAATTCCTTTCTTTTCAGGAACTCATTATTTTCGAGGTTTTAACAACAACAGCCAGCCCTGGTGCAACTGGAATGGACGTAGGAAACACGGCTTAAAACCAATCAACCCTACTGAAGAAGGGCTAGCGAGCATTCACAGTGTCTTGTTCCGCAAAGACCCTTTTCTTTGGAGAGCTGCCCTGCTCTACTACACAGTGTATCAGGCTAGCCAAATGTCCTTCAGTCAGCTTTTCCAGGATGTGGGGAAGTTTGTCAAGGACCCCAATACTAGGTGGAATTACTGTGTACGAGCCAAGAGAGGATGGACTGACACATCACAGCCAGGTGGGGTCCCTGTTTGTCTTCTGTATTTTTGTACTCCAGAGAGGTTTTCAGAATATGCTCAGAGCTCCTTCATCATGTAACGATTGTGGAGCCCTCAGCACAGGAAACATGGACCTGTTGGAGTGGGTCCAGAGGAGGGCCACAAAAATGATCAGAGGCTTGAAACACCTCTTTGAAGAGAGGCTGAGAGAGTTGGGGTTGGTCAGCTTGGAGAAGACTCAGAGAACACTTTACTGTTGCCTTCCGATATTTGCAGGGGGCTTGTAAGAAAGATGAGGGAAAACTTTTTAGCAGGACCTGTAGCAATAGGACAAGGGTTCATGGTTTTGAACTAAAAGAGAAGTTTAGACTATATATTAGGGATATTATTTTTTCTTGCTGAGGATGGTGAATCACCACAACAGGTTGCCCAGAGAGGTGGTAGATGCCCCATCCCTGGAAACATTCAAGGCCAGGCTGGATGAGGCTCTGAGCAACCTGATCTAGTTGAAGATGTCCCTGCTCACTGCATAATGGGACTTGGCAGTCTATGAAATGAGGCAGAAAAATTTCTGCTATTGAAAACAAAATCAAAAATGCACATCTGTGACACCTTTAAACCAAGTCAGTAGTACTTAGATTTGATCTCCTTTCATGTTTGTTACAAGAGATGTAATGTTGCTGTGGATATTCACAGACACCATCTTCTGTGTTTGATTTCTTTCTCTGGCTGGTGGGTTTTGCCTTCTAGTTAGGTTTTGAGAAGGTTTTTCAAAGTCTAGGATATAAATATCTGTTTTTTAAAAAAAATAAAATTGTTCTGCTTATAATGGCATCTGAGAATATACCTTGAATAAACCCTGACAGAGTATAATTCATCTCAATACCTTTTAGGCTGTTTCAATAAGGATCAGGTGTACTTGGATGGCATCCTCCGAATCCTGAGATACAGAGAGTCCATTGATTTCCATCTTCTGACAGCCCTTGGAAAGGTGAGTGGATTCTTATCAAAGGGAACAGTTTTATCATTTCAGCAAGCCTGCCAATAAATAGCTACAAGTCATTGTGCTGTGTTTCACTTCAATCTAGAAATCTCTGTTCTATACAGCACCTTGTGTTACACAACACAAGTTACAAATATTTAGTGTTCCTAAATATTTCTACCAACTTTTCCTCATTCCTCACTTATCAGCTTAAGATTTTATGGTCATAATGCTCAGACTTTCCTTCCTTTACAGGGTACTAGCTAGCTTTCAGTACAAGACTGTGTTGAGGAAGTGTAAGGTTGTGGTCAAGTAGAAAACAAAACCATTTGATGCTAATGCATTCCTTTCCACCATGAAGAGTTTTACATCTCGAATTTCTTTCACTGATGTTTTTAAAACATCAGATTTTTCCCCCCTCCAGATTACATGGTATTTGTACATTCACACAACATACATTATGTCCATTCAAACTGCTATTCTTGTTTGTTCTCAGAGTCTTACTAATTGCAGAAACTTTTTCACACGTCCTGCACCAAATCCTTGGATTGCTAAGTTTTCACAGTTTATGCTCACATAAACTGGGATTCAAATTAAAGTTGTTACGCTAGCACTTAGAGATGGTATACCAAAGTTTCTGCCTACTTGGCAATCTAGGGATGATAAAGGGAAGTGGCATATTATGGTAGAGGGTTTTGGTCCAGATTTAAGAAGTTTTGCCTTTATTTTCAGAAACATCCATACTGGTGAATGAAGCTATTTAGATAACTGAACCAAGACAGGAAGTTCTGAGAATTAAAATAGCACTGTCAGATAAGTCCGTGCAACATATGCTGTTCCTTTCCTGCTTTATCCCTATCTCTGCAGAATTGTCAAGCCACTTCAGAAACATAAGTTACTCCTCATATAATTACAGATCCCACCATAATCCACATGGCAAAGGATCCATGTTAAGGGTCTACAGGCAATTTAACTCCAGCAGTATGATAATTTTAAGTGCTTCACTTTGCAACTTCTAAAATCATGGGCCCTTAAAGTCTACTCTGAGTAGTTTTGCTGCACACATCTTCTGCAATCAAACTGAAAATTTGTGCATAAGAGCAGTGCTTGCTCTCAGCATCACAGGTCACTTAAGGTCTGCAGGGACCTCTCAAGATCATCTAATCCAACCCCCCTTGCTTAAGCAAGGTCAGCTACATCAGGTTGCTCAGGATCATGTCCAGATGGGCTTTGAATTTCTCTGCTGATGGAGACTCTACAAACTCTATGGGCAGCCTGTATCAGTGTTTTACCACCCTCACCATAAAAAAAGTGGTTTGTGTATTTTATTTGGAATTTTGTGTATTTTAACTGGTATCCATTGCCTCTTGCCCTGCCAGTGGGCACTACTGAGAAGAGCCCCACTCCCTTGTCATTCTTTCCCATCAGGTGTTTCTACACACTGGTAAGATCCCCCTGATCCTTCTCAGCTCTCCTAGCCTTTCCTCAGAGTTGACCCTTCACTAGGCCCACTCCAGTCTCTCCTTGTAGCCTTAGGAGAAATAAGTTCCGTAAGTGTAGAAACTTGCACTGAGGTCTAGCCTGCAGTTATGATAAGTTTATCACCTCTCTAAAGGGTGATTTATTTGTTTATTTAGGGTAGAATAGGAGGATCAGGTTGCTCCAAAGAGTATTAAGCTTGGCTGGCATGTCTTCCAGATGAGAAGAAAAAGCACAGGATTTAAACATAGAGAAGCCAAGCATGGGAAAATTTTGATTGCCTTTTGATTTCAACAAATGAGCTCATCTTTCTCTGCATGCCTACCTTGGCATATTTTCATTACAAATGCAATAAAAGTATGAACATAACCGGAAACGAAAGCAGCCAACTATACTACTGACAATTAATTGCTTCTGTGCTTTAGTAGGTAGTTAACACAGTTGTGAAATTGGAGCACTACTTTCTCATGTGAATGTATTTAAGACAGAGCCATGCTGAAGTTTCTGTGTCTTCTGTTCTCACATGAGTGCTGGAGACCTGCCTGATGGAGGCAGCCATGCCTTCTTGATACTTCTGACATTACTTACAGGGTTAGAAAAGCAATGTGTGGAAACAGAGCACATGCAAACTGTTGAGCATTCCTAGTAGTGACCGAGCTCGAAGCTTGAGAAAAGATTGTTTTAGAAAGAGCAGTTTTAAAACTTTGCAAGAAAGAATTGAATATGGGAAGCACTGCAAAATATTCATGTAATAATCACATAGAAGTACTATTAAAGAGAAATAGAATGCAGATATCAGGTGCACTTTAGTACAGCATAACTACCAGACTTTTAAAAAGCAAAAGCAGCAAAATGTCACCTACTATTGTGTTTCCCAAGAATGAGGAGACATTACAAAAAGCCTAAGTAAGTATTTTTTAGCTTCAGTCTTTTTTACTTAGTACAATGATTTTGATTGCATGTGGTAAGCAAGATGTCTTGCTACAGTAGGATGAGATTGTGTTTTCGATCTCCTCAGGGTGGCAACTTTTGTAATTTTTAGCAATTTCAAGGTCTGGGGAAATACATCCCATTCAAACTATACCTTGCATCACAGATACTTGTTTCTTGGTGGCAGCAGTAACAGAAACACCTGATCATAAATATGATGGAGAAAGGGTCACTTTCCTTTCTCTGGGAGGAAGACAGTTAGACTTTCAAGGTGGGACAGGAGGGAGTCTCAGTATTTGATCTTATATGTCTCCAGACTGAGAGGAGATGGTATGGTTTTGTATTGCTCCTCTCTATCTACTTTAAAATGTATTCAACAGGTGTAATGCTACAACGTCTTCAAACAGCACTATCTTAGTGACTTGGTTAAACCTGGGCATGGGTTTTAATCAGGATACGTTATTGCAGCTGGAGAAGCACACATACACTCAGATGCGAATTCGTTCTCTCTGCAGTCTTTGTTCTCCTTCTTATCAGTGAGATGTGCACCTGTCTCTTGACTTGTCTTTATGAAGCAGTTTTAGCAATCTGAATTACACTGTCCTGTATTCCCAGAGGTCCTTTCCATGCCACTCACACACTGGTGGGTCATTCTTGCTCACTTTAATCTTTTCTGAGTAGAAACCATCACCTGCTAAAAAGGCAGTCTGTTTCCAGCGAACCATGACCATGCAGTGCTCAGCTCCTTAGAGGAAACATGGGCTAAAAAGGTTGGAAGGAGCAGGCTTACTCTCAAGCCACCTGGCACAAACCTGCTGTGAGGAAATAGGATGTGCCAGTTAGTAAGCACAGCCAGGCTTGTGGGTTTTGACAGTACATAGGGTCTGCCTGTAGGGTGCCCAGAACACGCAGCTTGTAGACAAAGCGGCAACCACGTAAGTTTCATTGCACTGGATAGCTGCCCTGAGGACTGTTCTGTGCTTGCAGAGCAGCTTGTGTAGCTATTGCACAGCCAGAGTATTCATCCTTTCTGGGCCATCATTCACAGCTCCCAGAGCTACTGTGAGTGCAAGACTTTAAGTCCTAGCTCGTAGAATTGTAAGATTATGGAGAAAAATCTCAGCTTTTATTAAAAAAAGAAAAGGTACTAGAATCTGTAGTAGCTGGAAAACGTTTCAGAGTTTCACACCTAAACCTAGAAGGCTCTGAAACCAAGTTGCAAACCCAATCTCTGCCCTGCCATTGCATGGGTAAAACAAAATGAATTGAGATGCTTAAGGGTTGCCCATACTCTAGTTATTTACTAGAGGTGCATTTTTAATTTAGCTTTGCATAAGCACATTTGCTAGTGAAAACGGAAACATGAGAGTTCACATTGGCTGGCACCATACCTTTCCCAAGGCCAGAGCCTGCCTGCTTCCCGTGCCGTGCCCATCCTGCACCCCCTTTCAAGTTCTTCAGTCTTTGTCACAGGTTTTTTTTCCATTCTTATGTCAATCTTTCCACGTCTTTGAGAGGAGACTCCAAGATTCACATATGCTCCATCCTTTCCCTCTCTGTTCCTGCAGTTGCTGTAAGTCATTCTCATTCAGGTTCCTATGAGTCCGTTGATTAATCAAAAGCAGAGTTGGGAAGCACAGAGGCGTTTACTACAATTACATTTTTTACATCTTCTACTGAGGCACATGAATACTCATGTTTTCAAAGCATTATCACAAACTTTTAACCCCCACCCCGCTCTCATCTACAAGAGAGAATTTAGAACTGCAGCAGAGATGCAACAGAACTATAGTCAAAATTAACCCATGTCCTTCCTTACAGATCTCATATGAGGATGTAGACCGCCTGAAAGGATTAGCTGTGATTGAGAACATGAGGGTACCACACTTTTTGCAAGACCATGCCCGTTATATGGAGCACTTGGAAAAGATCATGGAAGTCAATGAGCTGACTGATGAGGAGCTCCAGGATCTCATAAATTAACATTGTTAGCCCACTATTCATTTACTCTGTGAGGATGTAGAACTGGATTTCCCAGAGCTTGCAGAAATGGACTTGCAAGAGGTGGAGTGGGAGGGAAGGGTTGCCAGAATACATGGAATTCAGAAAAAGCCCCTTTATGTTCCTTTTGCATTGTGATTGTGTACTGATTATTTTTTAAAGAGTTTGTGCATTTTTTTAAAAATGGCTTAGGAATTCCTTTGCAGTGATCTGTCCAATCACATACTCTGTTTTGTATGCTTACACATAGTGCTCAGTGCTGTCTTTTGTAATATACTCCCTTTTCCCACCCAGGTTTAGAGGTGGAAGAAAGGAGAAAGAGCAGAAATTCTCCCTTAATTCACTCGTGTTTGCCCTGTCTTTGGTCATATTTCCCATGGTTCATAACAATAGAACTGCTGTAGATTATGCTGCATCACTGTCTGCATAACTCTTTCCCATTTAGCCATCATTGCAATGACTAAAAAAGTTTGAAGACAAAGCGCACAGAAGCAGGTCTTTGTGCCACAGCATCAAAGCTCTGTAACGGTTTAAAGAGTTTTGGGGTTTTTTTACCTGGAGACTTAGCAGTTATAAACAAAGTTATCACTATTTTCATGACTTTAAGCAGGTGGCAAAGCCCCTTCATACCCTCAAAAAGTTACATTGTTCCACATCATTGTGTAGTGTGTGTCTGAGGAAGCTGAATTCTGGAAAGGGTTTCCCTCCTTTGAGGACAAGCATGTGTTCAATGTCCAGCAAAGCAGTGTTTTGGAAGAAAGATCAGGCAGAACTGTGATTTCGTGACTTAATTCAAGAATACAGGGATGTGACTCAGCACAGCAGGCAACATCCACTTCTCCTCTGGGACATCTGAGCCTACAGAGGATTCAGTCAACTTTTTAAACAATGCCTCCATGCTACAGCAAGTTTGAGCTTGCAGAGCTCATTGAAGAAACAAGATGTGAATGGAGGGAAAAGAATACTCACAAGTGCCCTATTTCTCTGTTACAACAGAAGTGCTGCACCACTCCGAAGCAATCTTACCTCTGTTTTAACTGACGGTGCTATATCCAGAACCAAGAAGAGAAAGCACCTTACCGTAAGGCACGGCTAGTCACATGAGCAATAGCTTAGATGATGCAGGAGGACTTACTGCATAAACTACATCTTCTGATTCCAGGATATTACGGAATTATTGAAGCAAATTGAGTTTGGCACCTATAAGTACTCCGATAAAGAGTTTTATTCTAGTAGCTGCCATTTTACTTGTCTGGGAAGCAGCTATGGTAGGAAAGGCTAGGCAGAAACTAGTGAGATATTTGGACAAGGCATCTGCCACTTACTCCTCTTCTGCTTTGGCCCATTGGTAACAGGCCTGGCATTGGATAAGGTGAGAAGATGGAGCCAACGTTTCCTCTACACCACATCTACATGGACCTGAACCCTGATATCCCTCCCTCCCCACTTATCCTGTTCTTCAGTGAAACGGGTGGAATATCCCTCCCACCTTAATTTACCTGCAGTATATTAGCAGCCATGACAGCAAAGTCCTAAGAACCTGTTTTCCAATCCATAGGAAAATCTGTGAGGAAAAGCTCTTAGCTGGCCAAGAGGTCTGAAAGTTTTTGAATAATCCCATAAAAGCAGTTGCCTTTTAGATAGTATTGCAGGTGCATTTGCCATGCCTGGCTGGCTGACTGCTTAGAAAATCTGTTCAACAAGCATAAATTTACTAAATTTGGTTATTTTCAAGGCAGGGAGTAAGAATTCCTCACAGCAGCCTTAATTTTGTATTGTCAGTATTGTTCACGAGCTGAAAGCCTTTCAGCCACTGTGTACAGAAATAGAAGTCCTTTTTCTCTCCTTCCCATATTCAGGCTGTCTAGTTTGATCACTGATAACTATGCCTGGCCAGCTTTGTTTTAGAGTTGTGCTGAGTAGACATGGTATTTCAGCAGCCTGACAGGAACCATTTTCAGTAACACATCCATGTGCTCCAGGTTTTGGTTCCTTTGCCAGAAGCAGCAAGAATGAGGTTAAGTAAAAGACTGCAGTCCAAAGCTGCCTTTGGAGTAAATTGAGCAGAGATTGTTTGAGCTACACCATGGAAGAATCTGGCTCACTTTGCTGACCCAGAGATATGCAAAAGCATCTGTCCTTTATGAAGGAGACAATTCTGAATGGATTTTTTTTCTTACAGGAGAGATCCCTGCTTTCCTCCAGTGACTTCTATATAAACAAAAGTGCTTTTTATCCTCCCTCAGTAGTAATGTCTTATAATCTAAGTGTATGTACATAGCGTCCTTGAAACCAAGAGGCTGTGCTAGTCATCCTGTTTTGTCACAAAATACCGTGCTGACAGCCCTACATGCAACAGCGAGCTGACTCCGCTACCATTCTGTAGCCCTAAACACAACTGCAGGCCTTTTTGCTTTAACTGACTGCGCATCACCTTTTCTTCAAAACAGTAGGTACCATTAAACTTCTGTTCTTTGTTACTCTTAGAAATAGATTTGCCTTGTGCAAAAGGAGTGGCCAGTAGCAAATACTGTAGCAATAGATGAAGCTGTCAGCTTCTGGTTTTGGCATCAAATTTGTCTTTCCTCTTTAGTAAAAGTGGTTCCAATTCTGAAGTGTAGCTTTTGTACATTTTCCTGATTTTTTTTTTTCTCCCACTGTGAAGAGCCTGGTTGCTAAATCATGATACTGAAGTTCTGTGATAAAGTGTATGGACAGCAGTACATGTGAGCTTATCTCATTACACAGTTTTGTGATGTCAGTGATGTGATGACAGCCTTTCCCAGCAATGTGGCTCAGTTGCTTTGCTGTGTATCCATGTCTTGCTACTTCTGCATTATTTCTATACAGAACCCTGGTCAACATTGGAAAAGACTTCCTGTTTCGCTAGACCAATTTTGAAAGGTATTTTGTACAACTTTTACAAATAAAGATAAATGGAAGAGTGACAGAGATGAGAGTACTGAATGTTACATCATGTTGTATGAGAACATCAGTCTTTCAACACCGTTGGCTGTACAGCTAGTTGGACAGCCGAGCTGTACATGGTAGAGGTGGCTTTCTGATGTAGTTTTGAAAAATAGCATTTGGGGTTGGAGTCATGAAGGGTCTGTTGAAGTCTTACATTGGGCATGGTTCCCTCTGCTCTGTCAGAAGGCCCAGCTGTTCGTGAGGAAATTACACACCTCCCCTTTTTTTAGGATATCGTCTGAGGCATCATTGGAGCCACTTGGCTGCAGTGTGTTCCTAAGTGTGGGATATGGCAATATCAAATGTTCCACTCTAATGCTTTGATCCACCCCACCTATTCCCCACTGCTTCATTTCAGGGCTTCGTGTCCCTTCTCACATTATGAAGTGTGCCTGCTTATCTCCAGGGAGTCCTGTTATTTCCTTATGTTTCAGCTCCCTCATGTAAAAATACGGATAACATTTAAGGGTTGTGGGTTCTTTCTTATAGCAGAACTTTAAAAGTCATTAGTTGATGGGCTTTGCAGGACAGCTGAATGTTACTGCATTACATTTCCCCTCCTTTGCTAGCTAGTTTGGAAAACTCAGCCTGAAATTTCCCCCTTCTACAGGCTCCCAAATCACTGCTGTTCTCACTTGTCCAGTGCATCCCAGATACCCCTTCTGCAGTGTCACTGGTGTGAACTACAACACTCAAGCTTTGCTGGGCAGGTGTATTTCAGTACTGAATAAATTTCACATTTCACAGGTGATCTGTAGGTCTACTGCACCTCTGACGTCCTTTTTCCAGTGCCCGAGTGCTCGGTTTGCGAAACTGGATGCCCTGCATGCAGTTTCAAGAGTGACTTAAGCACTAAGGGTTTCAGTGATGTTCCTGCTTTCCTGGTATGGAAGGAAAGCTGGAAATCATTTATGCTGGAAATCAGGATGGAAGTCTGACAACGCATTAGTCAGGGTGAACAGCTGAGAGGGGCACTGTCTGAAGCAAGAGAAAAGCAAAAGGAAGCAGCTGGAACAACTGGATTTTTTAAGGGAGTGTTCATTTAAAAGTGTCTTAATAATTTTCATAATATATTAGCACCATATACAGAAGTTATTTGAGTTCTTTACAGTATGTAATTTAAAATGAGATTGTGTATCTTTAATACACTTACAGAGGGGAGAATCTCTTTTGGCTTCACTGAACAATTATGGACTTCTCACAACTGAAAGTCTATATTAGATTAAATCCAGAAAATCTGGGTATTGAAATTTAAACCCATTCATTTACATTGATTCAATAATACAAACATGCCATCGGGTCTACCTTTCAAGGCATACCAATACCCTTCCCATTAAAGTTGTCCAAACTCATTTCTTATGGTGCTGCTGGAACATTTCTGTGTCTTCCCCAGTTGAATAGTGTCTCTGAAACCATGCAGCCTCTTTTTCTGAAGTGTCTATTGAAACGTAGGGCAAAATACAGCATTATTTCAGCCCTTTGGATAATGAAGAAAACAGAGCTGAAGTTATGATTATACTGGCCACTGTATGAAGCAAGAAAGAACATGGATGGAAATCACACAGCTAGGGCTCACACAAGTGAGCAGGACAGGTATTGGATAGGCATGGTTTAGAAGAGAAGAAACTTCCTAAGGAAACTCAGTGGTGGAAGAAACATGGCCAGTAACACAGGAGTGGCTGGCTTCAGGCCACAGAACTCCTCTCATGCTGTAGGGTTCCTGCAGGGACCATCTCCACTGGCCTGTGTGATGCCTTGTGGCTTTGGAGGAAAAACAGAGGACACACACCAACACCCTGTACAGCTGCTCTTATACAGCCAGGCTGGGCTCACATGCAGTCCCTGTCACAGCAGCATCCTCAAAAAATGCACTTGAAGTGTCTCATGTGTAATACATATATTAGGGCCCAATTTCTATCTTATGCCACATCCCAAACAAGAGCCCTCTTTGGCTGTCTCCTCCAGTTTACTTGCTTATTTCTCCTGCTTGGATTTTGTCCTTGTCTCTAGCACACATCCTTCAGGCTGTGTTTATTTAATCCCAGTCCTTTATCTGCCTTTTTTATCTCAAGAATACATTCACTACTACATAATCTGTCTCTGAGCCTAGAAATTAAGTCAATTCACTCCCACCCACCAGAAGAATCCATCTGTGATCTATGAGTCAACCTCTTCTCCTTCCTTCCCCCCTGGGCAGTGTTTTAAAGCTGAGGTCCCCTGTATTTTTTATGTTCCTTTACAGCTTTCAGAAAAGAGGCTTTCACAGGTTTGGGCAAGATTTGTTACCACACAGAACCATGTGGGGAAGCGTCCAGCTGCAATCCTCTTTTCTGTCTGCTTTCCCATCTCCATCCTTGCTCCTTTACCAGCCTCTCTCTGCTCCACACTCCTCCAGCTCCCAACATCCTTGTTCAGACATTTCTCTACCCTTCTCCCTAGGACTCTCCATGTTGCAGCTCTGTCCTAGATGTGTGTCCCTTTGGGAGCCCATGCATCCTTCCAGCTGTCTGTTGGCCTGCTTCTGCTATCCCCCTACTTCCTGGGCATTTGCACTCTCTCACACATCCCCTGACACTGAGGTTCCTTCATGGGTCCTCAACTGAGCAAGATAAATCTTTTTACTTCTGTTTTGAAGTTAAAAAACATGGTTAAGCGTGCCTCTGGGCACACCTTCCCAAATGGAGCCCTGCCTGTTACATTGGTCCCTTCCTGCTGTAGGCAGAAAGGAGCAAAGGTGGGTCCCCACCTTTGGTTGGTGTTGGTGCTCCTTCTGTTATCTCTTCACGCGAAGTTTGAACAATATTGCAGTTCAGGTCTGTGCACATTCCATTTTATTTTCTTCTTGAACAAGGCCTGTGTTTTCACACAGATGGTAAAAAGGCACCTTTGGACACCCCTCAGGCTGAAACATCTCACCATTTATGAATGGCCAAAAAGATGGGTCATCAAAGGGTCACCCAGCCACATATTTCCTAAACATACACTTAATCTGGGGGTACTCTGTAGTAAGTCTTTTTGTGTACTTTGATTCTATGCAGGAGATTTTTTTTTTTTACTTCCAAATATGGAGGTAAAAATTACTTGAAAGACTTGAAAACCTGAAAACCAAACAACCAAAAATCTCATCTTATGTTATTATAACCTGATGAGAAAAGGGTCTGCTTGAATGTGCATGGGTATTTACATTATATATTGTCCTATATACATGTAGCATCCCATAAGAGGCACTTGATCACAGAGTTGCAGCATCTCGACATTACTTATAACCAAAGCAGTAACCAGCAGTAACAACGTATTGCTGGGAACAGAAAAAGGTCTGTAGAAATACCTCCATGATTGTATCTGCCATTCCCTCATACAAGGTATGTTCTCACTAGCTCCAAAGTTACAAACTGTTAAGCCTTATTATCTCCCAGAGTGTTTTACGGGAGCAGGGGGAGGAAATCTAAGCCAAGCCTATGTGAATAAGTAGAGGAGCTGGGCAGCAGCACAGGCTGGGTTAAGCAGCTGAAGGCTCCATCTGCGATTGTAGTCATATCCTGCTCTGCGGGATGTGGGACGCAGCCCAGAACTGCTGAGTGGTGACAGGGAGAGCTATACAGCCTGCTGGCAAGGCACTTCAGTCACGTCCAGAGAGCTGCAGATTCATAGAGTCACTATGGCACCTCTCCCAAAGAGGAAAAAAACCTGCTATAAACTTATGATTTCCACAAAAGCTTTGGTTTACAGTCAACATGACTCCTCACACAGGGCACAACTTTGCATTTTGCTTCAGAAAAGCAAAACAAATGGAAGCCTCCTAAGAAGTTTTTTCCATCTAGAAACTCTGTGTCAAAGTGTGAAATCCAGAAAGTCAAAGGCTGCTAAATGCTTCTGTGGCTTTGCCTTGCTTCTGGCAGCTAAGGAAAAGCTCAGAACTTAAATAAGGGACATTTCCACCCAGTTTCTGGGTGAATGAATTTACAACTTTAAGGGTCCACAGGGAACAGCAGCTGCTCACCCAGGAGCTCTGCTTCTCATTGCATTTGTTTCCTGCTATGCTCTTTCCAGACACCAATTTCAAACCCCCGAATCAACTCATTCTCTAAAGGTGGCATCTAGAAAAACCTCAAAATCCCCTGGGCTGACACATTTCAGTCCTTTTCCAGGAATACTGAATGACAATTCCAGCCTCAGTTTTGGCACCATGTGTGATGAAGCTTCCACCCCTGCTGCACCAGCAGTCACTCAACCGGTTGCTGGCATGACCTGGTTCTTGGAAGTCCATTTCCAGGACAGTTATTTAGTTGTGTTTGCTCTTCAGAGGTTTTTAGCACCTCTCCAAAACACTCCACCTACATTGCAACTCTTTTTTTTGGATCATTTGCAGCACAATTTTTTGCAACAACATTGCAAAGCCAAGTGACCAATTGAACATTTGTCAAATAAATACTCCTAACAAACCCACAGGGCAAAGCAGAGCCTTTGCCATGAAACAAACAAGTCAAAATGAATTGGAAAGGAGAATAATTCAGCTGTGGATATTTTAAAAGCCTTCGCAACAGGGAGCAAACAGGAGAGGCCAAACAGCAGATGTTTCCCCCTCAGCCTCCACGAGTGAGGTGCTGCTTTAAGCTTTTATTCCAGCAGCTACTAAAAGGTAGAAACTCAAATTGAAAACTCAACAGGGGTATTCTGCCTCCTAAGGGGAGCCCCAAATGTGCAAGGTGTAGAGCCTGCATAAGGCCTTCTGCAAAACTCATTGTTTATCCCATGATACTGTTGGGGCAATAGAGCTACAGAAAGTGGGGCTAGCCTAGCTTCTGCTATAAGCATTTCGAAATAAAATTGCTCTCACAGTCGCAGGAGGAATCCGGCCACCACTTCAAGCTTCTAAACCACCATAGCATGAAAAAAAGCTTATGGGAACTCCAAAAGCCACCAGGCTCACAACCACCTCTGTATCCGCCAAGGATATCTCACATAAAAAGCAAAGCAAGCTTTTTAAAACCATCAAGACAGTCAGGCACTGCTGATTTCCAGTATGAAGGAATGAGGAGCATTCCTCACACTGATGCTCCAAGCAAGGCAGAACTCCACCAGCAGGTATCAAACTTATTGTTCCTTCCATGATCCATCTCACTCCAAGGCATCTTTCTGTTCACCAAATAATCCCCTTTCTAGAGCAACTCTGTGCTACAGATCGTTAACCTTCCCTACAGCTCACACGCAGATTGCAAGAACGCCTCAGCTCATTTCCCTCATTGGCAGCCCATGCTAACAGGCAGCTAATCAGGCAAAGCAAAGGGCCTTCTTGCAACTGCAAAAGCTGCTGCTTGCAGACCACCACCCACACAGGTGACTGCAGGTGCTTCTCCAGGCTTTGGTGCCTCCATATTTATATACAACTGCAGTAGATTAAATGGAATTTAGCCCTTTAAAATTTTATTTATAGAGCTATAAATTAATGTCAGCAAGGAAATTAAATAAATTATTTATAGCAAGGAAACGCTATCAAACACTAGTTGGTAAAACAGAATGAGTCTGTTCTTGGGAATTTTACCACTGCTTACCTCATGTGATATTCATTTGATTAGGGCAACTCTATTTCACCCTTTCCTATATTTTGAAGGGGTCCAGTGAGAGTTGCTTGGGGGACCTGGTGCTGCTCAAATTAAGGGTGGGGCAGCAAAATTATGACTGGTGGTAAACAACAAAGAAGTAGAAGCAAGGATTCAAAAGGGCTGTCAAGAACTGGAACGGGCTATCCAGGGAAGTGGTTGAGTCACCATCCCTAGAGGTATTTAAAAGACACATAGATATGGTGCTTAGGTACATGGTTTAGCGGTGGACTTGGTAGTGCTAGGTTTATGTGTGGACTTGATGATCTTAAAGGTCTTTTCTAACTTAAATGATTCTACAATTCCATGATAACTGCCTAGTCTTTCTGAGAAACCAAAAACAAAGCTCTCCTAAAGAATTGATTGGCAGAGGTCAGCGCAACATGCACATCAGACTTTGCAGTGATCATGTGAATATAAGTTAGTCTATAGACATCTCACTGATATGTGACCTATTTCTTGCCAATGCAGAGCACTGCTCATAACACTGACTCCTAGAAAATGGACCTGGGGCTACATCTCTTCCTTGATCATCCCTCCTTGCTCCAGTTGCATGGCTGCTCACAGAGACAGAGGACAAGGACTGCTCCTGCAAGATCCCCAAGAGGGGGCAAAGCAAAGGGCTTTGGAGAAGTGGACCAGGTTCCGCAGAGAGACAAGTCAGTGTCTTCCCAGCTCCCCAGGGCCAGTGGGTAGGAAAAAAACAACACTGAATGCTGCACACCAAACAAAATTGCCAAAGCCAAGCTCCAATAAGCCCTTCTGGTGCAAAAAACCCCCACCAGGGATGTTATTCTCCCTCTGTATTCAGCACTGCTGAGACTGCTCCTTGAATATTGTGTTAAGTTCTGGGCCCTTCACCACAAGAAAGATGTTGAGGCGCTGGAGCGAGTCCAGAGAAGAGCAACAAAGCTGGTGAAGGGGCTGGAGAACAGGCCCTATGAGGAACGGCTGAGAGAGCTGGGGTTGTTTAGCCTGGAGAAGAGGAGGCTGAGGGGAGACCTCATGGCTCTCTATAACTACCTGAGAGGAGGTTNTGGACTCTATGATCCGGTGGGTCTTTTCCAACCTGGTTATTCTATGATTCTATGAAAATGCACCCTCCCATAAGCATGAGAAGAAAGGAAGGGGAGGAGAGGCACCCACATCCTCATAGGGCTGTAGAGGAGCATGGCTTTTCTGGGCTGAGCCACAGGCACCACTCAAGCCTCACTTCAGGTCATGTAGGGACTTAGCTTTTCCAAGTGCTGAACAGCATTTGCAACTTGGTACAAATTTCCATGGTGTCTCTTTTTCTTTTTTTTTTGACAGTCTCTTGCTCTTATTCCCTCAATTTACAAGAAGGCAAAGGGAAATAACCATCACTCCCCCATCATGCTCACAGCAAAGCCCTGCCTGGCTGCATTACAGCAAGGATCCTGTACAGTATTAAAAGTACACTTTATTTTTTGTACAAGTCTCATCCAAATTTCCAGGTATGGAAGCATCCACTGTGTCCCCAGAAAAAGTTGCAGATTGCTCCACTGCTATGAGACACCCCACAACTGTCCAGGAGGGGCACAAAGCCAGAGCCACCAAAATCAAGTGCTGATGCTTTCTACTTGTGGGGAGGAGAGCAGAAGGAGGGAGAAGGGGAGACAGCCCTGCTCCACCAAGCAGTGAGAAAATAGAGCCTTTGACTGCTCTCTGGGGAGCGGAAGAGGCGCCCTTAAGTTCACATCATCGTTCATGCTTAGTGTGGGAGTCATTGCGTTCAACCGTCACACCGTTGCCATTCCGTGTCACCTCCTTCTTGTTCCAGTCCTTTTCCAAGTAAAATTCAGCAAGCACAGGGCAGTGGTCTGAAGCCACCCCACCCCAGGACCAGTTATCGGGGATCCATGGGTTTGTAAGACCTTCTCGCACAACAGCCCAGTGGCCTGTAGGAAAGAGAATCACAGAGAAAAAGATAGGTAATATTGCCCAAATTTGACTCATGCTGCTAACCTAACTAAAAGTTACAAAACCTCACTAAAAAGCAATTCTACCTGTAAAAACCTTTTTCAAGCTCCGACTGATCCAGATATTATCCAGTGACTTGGATCCTTGTGGGTTCTTTGTGCTGATATTGGTGAAGGTGCTGGAAGGGACCAGGTGATGGAACTTCTCCTTCTTCAGGATGTCATGGTCACTGCTGTCTGGGGCCTGATTAAAATCTCCAAGGATGATCACATCTTTTTCTCCTAGAAAACAGAAAAAATATAAATTAATAAAATTACTTTGATTGTTTAAGTATAAGAAGGTGAGAGGATAAATGGGAGGAGAAAGAAACCACAAATACTGATTAGCAAAGCTGACTTTACTCTGAACTCCTGGAAGAAATGCTGTTTAAACCTTTCTTCAGTGGCTATATACTCATGGCCATTCTCTTGTTTAAAAACAGCCAGTACACATTTCATGCTTATTTTTAAATACCATCTTATTTATAGTGGTGTTCCTTACTTGCTATTTACTGTTAGCGACAAACTCAAAGACAGGCAGTTCTGCTCTTAGAGTCTTTTATAAATTTTCAGAGAAGAGAACTATGAGAGTCATTTTACTTCCTGAGACTGAAGTGTGGGAGGAGATGGGGTTGCTCTACCACACCTAGTGTTCACGGATAAACCTCCTCGGTTTCGTGCTGTTGCTGTACAATCAGCTAGCCAGGAGAGGGAGTGCAAGTTCAACAACAAAATCTATTCCACTTCTGTCTAGCACTACAGGAAAGCTGAATTGGGAAGGGGCAGGAGAGCTGTGAGACTGTGAACGCATGACTTACAAAACCAAAGACTTCAAAACATGCTGCTTGCTAAGATGCAGAGAGGCGAGGAAAAGCTGATGGAACTTTGTGGTTTCTCTACACAAATCATACAGGAAATGACAGGATGTTTAAATTTTATTCCATAATCTATTCCGTGAAATTTTATTCCATAATTTATTCCGTGAAGTGTTCATGACACTGGCCTTCCTATATTTAAAGGAAACAAAAAGCCCAAATCTGAACCTCGGCTATTTTAAGCTCCATCAGAACCCAAAAGAAAAATCAGTGCTTCTCTAATGGGACAGTAATGCTTGCTAGGAGCTGGCAGTTTTGCATGTGTCTCATTGCAAAAAGATTTCTTGCTTAGCAGGAGCAGGAAGCCTGAAATGCGGCTGCACCATCTCTGTTTCACAAGACTAATGCTTGTTAAATGGCCCAAGCAGCACTCAGCTCCTTCCATGCTTTTGGCTCAGCCATGTAAGTGGGGAAATGCCATTATAGAAAGCTCTGGAGCACATCCCAGGTAGGTGGTGTTTAAAGATTACAGAGGCAGAGATCTTAACAATAGTACCTCAATACCATATAAAACACATTCTGTTCTACCCTAGTCTATTCTTAAAATACTCGCACTTCTAGCAAATCATCAAGCCTATCCCTTATGTGAAAAACCTATGAAATAAGCATACTTAAAAGTGAAAATTTTAACTGACTGCTCTGTTTGGGATGGCTTAGAAAAAGCAGGGGCTAAAGGACCCAGCACCTAGGTCTGTGCTCAGAAGGAGGTAAGAAGTCAGCCTGCTGTGTGCACAATGAGTGAGTCACTGTGTTCTTCACCCACTTAAATTCTTGCATGCCGAATAACTAAGCATAAAATCAAAATGCAGCGTAAAGCTGACAGACAGAATGGGCTGGGGTGTGTTAAAGAAGCTGAAGCCTGATTTACCACTGGGGAGGCAAAGGATTGCTCCTGGTACCGTCTTGCTTCTGAGCATCCCCGTGATTGTAAATCACCAGGGAGAAGGGTGGGCAGCTCTGCGCTAAGCAGGAAAAGCAGGCAATGCCAATTTTCTAGATAACCATCAACTTCATTTCCCCTTGTCCTGGCTCCCTCTCCTGCAACAGCAATGCCATACACAGCTGCTTCATGTCTCGTCCACCTGCTGTAGCCCTCAAGAGGCATCAAGCAGGGAAAGCAGCAAACCTGCTTGGACCCTTTTGTGTGTATGGCTGCACGTAATTAGTCACCCCTGGGGTCTCTCAGCCAAGGCAGGGAGCAGAGCTGCCACACAGCAGTTGTAGGTCTCAGAGGTCTCACAGATCAGCCCCAATGGCTCTTGGCCAAACTTAGCAAAAGTTCTAGAAGAATTCATGCCCTTGCCCATAATGAGGGACGACAACTGATTGGAAACGGTATTCACAATGTCCACATTTACAATCAGAGAGAAGAAAAATAAAAATTGAGACAACGCTACTGGTGCTGTGATGTGACTTTCCTCTTTTGGAGGAAATGACAGTTTGAGACTGGCAGGGCTTGTTCCTTCTCAAGACTGAGCAGTAGAGGTTGCCTGAGCCACAGGCTCCTCAGCTGATGCAATCTGGTCCCCCTTTTCCTCCTGCAGAAAACAGTAGCAGGGGCTGCTTTACCAACCCATCTTCTGCTGCAAAGCTCCCTCCTATAGACTACACCATCCTACAAGGACTCAGAGCCTCCATCTGGTGGGATGTGGCAGCATCTGGCCCCACAGGAGACAGGTGTGTGTCCCATTATCTCTCAAGGGTGCTCCCACACATATTTAGACCCATTGGGCTCAAAGTAACACTGTCCTTGTTAATGGAGGACTCTGCAGATTTGGGAAAGGTCCAGTCTGTTTGCAAATGCATCTGCGAATTCACTGAAGCACCAGCAACTTTAAGCAGTGTCTGCAGGTGGCTCTTGGCCAGGAAAGCAAAGTGCTGCCTTAAATCAGCTCTATGCCGCAGCAGCTAAGAACAAGCATGCCAATGCAATCAGCTGAGGGACTTTCAATGCCTGAAGAAGCCTGCAGTGTTGAAATCTGCTTTTCTGCAGGAACCAGGAAACCCTCCTTTTCAGTCCCTGTGGCAGTCCATAGAGACACACCTGTAGGATACTCTACTTGACCTTCCCACGCCCCAGATGAGTCCCTTCACAAATTAGACAGACCCTTAAATCCCCAAATCCTTCCTGGAGAAAGTGAGAAGCAGATGATGAGAAGGACGTGATGGTATATTGACGGTTATGAGACTTTCTACCACCTCTGGGAGGTCTTCTAAGCCTAGTCCCAAGGCATGGGTAACCCATGTAATATAGTCAAGCTGGATGGGAGAAGATGACTAAGCCAACATCCTGATCCCTGGGTCCAAGCACTACCAGTACATCCAGAATAGCATCTCTGTGCTGCCTATGGCCACCACACACTGAAGACAAACTGGTGGAATTCTTGAGTAAAGGCAGAAGTTCTGCTGCAAAGAGTTAGCTATGAGCAGCCAACAGCCACCACATCACTCTGGTACTGCTGAAGGGAAAGCACAAGCAGGAAAAATGAATCAGAATCTACTGGTCTGATGGGAGAAATATGGGGGACATTAGTGCTCTGCATTACAGGAGACTGTGGATAGTGAACAAATTTCCTCAGGTGCACATGTGCCTCTTAAGAATGAAAGACAGTGGAGTAGACATGTGTTAGCAAAATGGGAGCAGAAACTCCAATTTACTGCAGTACCCACTGAAAATTAGTCTTTATTACCCATATTTTATGGATTGATTTGGAAAAAAAATGAAGGATAGCAGTAATTTTAAGCACGACATTGATTTTGGTAAGGTAATTCAACACTTCAAAGAAACATGAGCGCTCAACCATTTATTTAGGAAAGAAGACTGGCATCCCACAGGTTTAGAGGAATCTGAATGCTTTCTTTTGTGAAAGACTAAGTCAAGAACAAGCATGCTTACCATAGGAAAATAAAAACATGAAATAAGTAGAAGCTCTGATGCCAGAAGTCTTAATTTAGATGCAGTGGAAATGCAACTCTTGATTTCGGAAGAGCTACGCATTTACTCATGTCTCTGTTCAGCCTTTGGGGATTAAACAAATAACCTTTTGTTTACTTCCATCCTTTCCAATTTCAAGGTACGTGGACAAATACTTAAATCAGTAGCATTTAAAAATAGCTCCACTGACTCCTTGCAGCTCAGAAGGAAAAACAATAGAACATGCATAAAAACTGCAAATACCTCTTGTGTTACATAAGAGGGATATTAATGCTTCCAAGTGACCAGCCTTGCTAAACTGAGCAAAGCTGAAAATCATCATGCTTATAACCTTGTAACCCTGCTGCATCTTTGTGAAGCAGTAAATGAAGGGCTAGATTTTTCTATTCCTATATATTCTATTTCTATTCCTATAACAAGATCAGCAACATTTAGAATCTGAAATGTGCTGTTCTGCTTCATAGGAAGTTGGATTTAATTTGCAACCTTCAAAGTAATAAGCAAATTATCAGAAATTAAGTAAAGAAATTCAGCTGAATATTAAATTGCGCAAGTTCAGGTCTAAATTCTGGTTCCCTCATGCTGATGTAAAACTAGAGCAACATATTTGAAAACAAAATAATTATCATGCATGTTACACCCAGGTACCAAAACGGGATTTGGTGGCTGGTCTCTTTTCTTGTTAGCTGCTATCTCCTGTTTTACACTGAGTTTTCCAAAGTGCTTCAAATTATACCAAAGTAAATACATAGGATCTATTTATTTGGGAAATTAAGCTTTGTTCTGATATCATATAGGTATCATTTCAACAAAGCACTTCAAATAGAGTCTTAACCCTAGTGTCTTTGTCTTTTTTTTTTTTTTTGGCTGAACTTGCTCTTACACAAGTAAAAACTCAGAAGGAATTTCATTTGAAAAAAATGGTGTCAAAGCCAGTAGGATCCTCTGTGCTGTCTGCATGAATTAGCAGGACTGTAAGGCACTGAGCAAGGGAAAAGTACACCGGCCACGCTATGGATCAATTCAAATACCAGTAACGACAATACGAAGGTGATGAGGATGTTTGTGAAACCTGCACTGAGACCATTTTTTTTTTTTAAACACCTTTTGATTAGATCAGATGATCAGTGTGCATGTGGTTCCTGGCAGAAAAAAAACACCATACCTTTCAGAGTCTCCTGCAAAGTCTGTGCAAAGGCTGCCAGTTTGTGGCTGTCGTGGTTCTTCCCGGTATTCTCTCCTGCTGAGGGTGACAGGGCCAGATGAAGGTTAACTAGTGTCAGATCATTCATCCCAACCTGGGGGAGGAAGGACAAATCAGTGTCACGCAGACAGGGAACAGAAGGTCACAAAGCCATGTCTGTTCAGAGCACTTTTGGGAGTAAATCTGAGTGACTAGGACTTCCCTATGTGTGCGGTGTGTTTTGGTTGGTCTTGGTTTTGGGAGGAAGAGGAGGAAGGCGTTTTGCAGCTGTTTGCAATAACCTAGTACCCTCTCAGTTCTGGGGAAACTGATTTGAATAAACAGCTTCTTTCCACCAGGGCTGCAGAAAGAAGCTGGCTGCTTATGAAAATCAATTTATGCAAAACCAGTTGTTAATAAGCTACAAATAATGTTGTGGTCATTACAGGGGCTAATTACAACTCTGTTGTGATTAGCTCTGGACTATCAAGAGTCTAATCAAGAAACTTAATGTACCTTGAAAGGGGCTGTTGGCTGCCTGCAATCTTCCGCTTACCTTGTGGAATTTACTGTGTCATGTGGCTCCTAATATACACTTGTTTACACCATTCATTAATTAATATTAATTACAGATAATAATTCATGTATCTATGCTTATTATATGATTCTCTCAAAGCATTACCAGAGATGTCAAGCTCCCCAAACTGGACCCCTCCATCGCAGCCTGTGCGCAGAAGGGGGCTGTATGCTTACTCGAGCGTATGTACAAGAACAGTTTCCAAAATGCCTGATATTCCTTTAGATGGGTTCAGCCTAGTGAAAAAGCTTTAAATGGAAACTTTGCAGTATGCCAGCAACATGTGAGAGATCAGCCCTAGTCTCTCAGAAGCACTGTGCCTTCTATATTTATATATATCCATTTTGACTATCCCTCTCCTCTCAAAGTCTGTGGCACTGACAAGAATTACAGTCCTGTGGCTGGCTGCACCTTGTTCTTTCCATGTTAATTTGGTAAAAGCAGAACAAGGTGACAAAACCCAGATCCACAGACTCTCAGGCTCAAATGCAGCCTTGCAGCAGGGTTTGCACCCACAGAAGTGAAGGAAAAGACTGATCTGGAGACCTGCCATACCCACAAGTGCCCTATATGGGTGTGTCTCATGACCTATAATCAAGCCATGAGACAGTGTTGAAATGATGAGATGAGTTAGAGCCTCATGCAAATTTTTATCTGTTAGACGACTGTATGTCTTCCCAGCTTCTTACCCCATTTTTTTTAATGAAAGCTCAATCCTGCAAGGGCCAGTTGGCACAACAGCACTTACCTTGAAATGTGCAAGATATGGGTGAGGATATGAGTGTCTCCCATTGCCATTAGTCTGTGCACACTCTTGAGATGAAGCATCTTTCAGTTCAATGCCAGCTGTTGTATCCCAGAGGAAGCCAGAATATTCAACTCCCTGGAATTTAAAAAAAACCCAAACAAACAAACGAAAAAGAAAAGCTAGTAGTAAGAAGGTAAAACCAAAACATTCTACCCAAATCCAGCCCCCAAGGTGAAACCTTAGCCCGCAAGTTTCAGTACCACAGTTGGTATTGGCAGTGGTGTATATCACTCCCAAAATAGGCAGGGGCAGTAAAAGATGATGCAGGTTTATATCTGGGCTTGGTGCCTGCTGAGGGCAGGAAGCCCAACTTGCTGTTGCACAAGCGTAAAGGAGAAGCAACATCTTAGGCTATCAGTAGGAGACAAAAAAAAAGGTAGAAATGCTTCTTTATCTCACCCTGGCCAAAAAGCACACCAGATATGGGAGGAACAAGCCATAGGCAGACCAAATGAAAACTGAGCATGCTGAGCAACACATATCGCTCTGCTACTCACAGTCCCTTGCACCTGTACACTGGCTATTGGACACCCATGAACTTCAGCACTGCTCAGACCAGCCAAGGATTTAACACACTGTTTTATCTTATACAGGTGGAGTGTATTCAGGACCACTGCAGGGGTGAGCGATAAAGATGCCACCTCTTACATACGTGTTTGAGCTGATACAGTCTTTGTTTCCTTCTAGTCTAGGCAAGGCATCAGATTCTTCTGAATGTCATCAATAACAAGGTAGCTTATTACCCATAGGCAAATAAGGATTGTTTGTCTAATCCTGAGCACAGTGCCTCTTGGTCTCAATGGGCAACTGCTAGGGCTGTGGCAGATGATGCTGCACACAGTTGTTCTTCTCCCCACGCCATATGCCATCTCAAAGATTTCTGTCACCCACAAACTAAAAATATCCAGGATCCTTAAGTCTCTTGGCGTGAAACCCAGTCTAGACCTCTCAGCCCTGTCAGTCTTTTCTGTCTCTTTTCCAGCTCAAACATTTTGCACTCAGCTCTCTGCTCCTTTCAGCTCTGGTTCTATTATCCTGCATGGGGGTTTTTTATTACTTCAGAACATGGAATCGGCATTTTCAGGAAAGCTGCCTGCCTCGGTTGCACCAGCAGCAGTATCTAATTCAAAGCCTGTCAGCTTCTCCTTCCACCAGCCAGACACCATTTTCCCTGGTATCATTTAATATTGCTTCCCTTTGTGAATCCTAGTTAAATCCATCTCAGGAAGAGTTTTTTTCCATTTCAGCTGCAATACCTTAGTGTCTGCTCTGCTAAGTTCCTGTGAGTCTAGAAAGAAAGCATCAAGGTTGGCTAATATACTTCAGTAGCTCCTTTAGATAACTCACCTTTAAAATACTGACAAAATTATTCTACCAGTAAGAAGTCTAAGGTATGAAAACTGCTATTAGAAAAGATGTGGAAGAATAAAACTGATGTCAGCAGTTGTTCACTATTCCCTGGTTCCAGATTTCACATCAACGTGGTGACCAAAAGTCATTGCTTGGTTGAAGGCCAAATGATCAGGACATGTGGAAGTACAAGCCTGAGGTACCATCCATCATTTTGCATTATTTAGTCCTATACAGAGTATAGAGATCAGCTTGTGCCAAGGATTCTATATGCTCAGGGTTACACTGCCTTACTACACTGTATTGCACTTCTGTACACAATCTTCAAACCTGATGGACTCGTTAACTAACCTGAGCCCATTAACTAACCCAAGAGGCAGAGCAGACTTCTTGGCTAACTGGAGGGTTGTCCAGCACAGCCAGATTTCTGTTAAAGCTGCTAATGGGAAGAGTCAGTAGATACCCCTTCTATTCTTAGCTTGGGCTCAGGCTTTTCCCATAATTTTGGGAACCATTCATCCTTACATTCTTACTAGTAAAACAAGGTAGATGATGATTTTTAATTACTCAGTCCACAGTCAAAACTTTCATTGTTGTCTTTGGAAATGCAGCTCAGGAAAAAATGGACTAAAGGCTCTCAATTTAGCATAGAAACTCTGAGACAATTACTAATAATTTGTGGGGAAAAAAAACAAACAGCAGAGGGAACATCTTCAATAACTTAGCACAACTTTTTATATTCAGTGTTTTATTCATCTGGCCTAACAACAGATCCTAAAGGAAAACTCCAGCTAGGAATAAAAATGTCCTGAAGGGGATTTGCACTCTGCATTGGAATGAAGTGTGAATTGTGATAAACCTTGGACCCTCTGCGTCTTTCTGGTGGTAGCTAGAGTCCAATCCTTGTGTTACTCAGGTGGTAGGGTTTGGTTTGTTTGGTTGGGTTTTTTTTCTCTCCTGTTCGTTGCCATCCTTGGGTTTTACTCAGAAGGGCAGCAAAAGTTGCTGCAGCTCCCAAAACATCAGAATCCAACAACAGCCTCAGATGTGAACAGAGATAGAACTTGATTTTGAAAAGCCAGATTAAGAAAATATAGATTCTACGCAGCATCATTACAGGATCAACTGCAGCCATGTCTTTAATAATGACAGTACTTAGAATAGATGAAGACAGCACAATGCACTGCTAAGCATCATTCATAACATGACAGATCTCAGTACCTGCTTCCACCCCACAACCACAACCATGCTGCAACAATTGCCCTACGAGAATGATCTCGTTCAGCGACAAGAGCCTTGAGCCTGAGGAGGACTGCTCTGAACTCTCAGTAGCACCCCTAAAGGTAAAAAAGAGAGCTTTTCCTCAGGATAGACTGCTTTTGGATGCTGTTAGTGGTGTCCAGTCCAATGCAGCTATGCCTTGAATATTGTCAAGGGTAGCAGGTGTAGCCGTCATCACCTTATAAATTAGCACCTTGCTACACTACATACCTTCCCACAGCAGAAGATGCTGCAGGGAAAAGCACAGTGCAGCACAGTGCTGATTTCAAAGGGAATCCACAATGTATATCCATGCAGAGCACTTTGGAGAACATGAGAGATAACCTTCTCTTCCAGATGAGAATGGCAGCCTGCCTGGGAGCCCTCTGTGGGATCCTCACTTGCAAACTGGGAAAATGGGGAGCCCTTGCAAATGCTGGCCAATGCTCTGCTAGGGAACAAGAACAGCTGACTAGTATAAAAAAAATTCAGAAGTATTGCAGTCTGCCAGGGGCAAAATCAAAGACTCTTTCCTTGTCTTAATGTGTAGCCTTACTTCTATGTATTTCTATACTGCTTTTATCCACTACACTTTCCCCAAACACAGGCACTCCTTACAAGTGTGCCACAGGCTGAGGAAAACAATTCTTCCAAAAAAATCAACTGCACAGTGAACTTGAAAGCTATAGGAACAAACAGCTAAAAACTCAAGAGAAGTAAATCTTGCCAAAAAAGATTTGCAAACTGTTTTGCCTTAAACTTTCAAAATATGTCCTTGGTTTCAGGGGGAGGAAAGCAGAGACAAAGTTCAGACTTGGGGATTAATGTACCTTGTGTAGTTGGCCTGAGGGTTTTTCGGAAACAACACCCTTCCAACATCCTCTAGGGCCCTTCCACGTGCGGATGTTTGGCAGCGTTGGCTGGTTCAGCTCCATACAAAACTAGAGAGAGAGGAAAAGGAAAAAAAAAATCAGCTTTGTAGTGTTTTTTAAAAACTGCAAAATAAAGCAGGTAGGGAGGCATTGGTAAGAGACTCTTTCAAGTACAGACTGTGCTCTCTGCCCTCCCTGAAGGCTCACAAAGGAGGTGGTCTAGGCCATATTCCAGGTTGAGTTAACCCCAACTGGACATTTCTTGGAGATAAATAAAAATTAAAATAGCTCAGTGCAAATGCTGCAAATAGAACATTTTTCCCTCAGACTCTTTAACTCCAAAGCTACTTTTTTGTTTGGAAAGTGGTTTCTATGCTGCTTCCAAACATTCTGACTGCACCATACCCCATACCTCTCAGACCTCCACATGCTCCCAAGGGGCAGGAAGGCCCTGTAGCATGGCTGGCTCTGCTCCAGCACCAAGGCTGCTAGCAGAACACAAGAGGATGGCTATAAGCCACCTCAGTAGCTGGTCTTCTGGGGTTAGGGCTCCTCTGACTATGCCAGGGACATGTGCTTGAAACTCTCCATACATGAAGGGATCGGCTGCAGACTTGCAGGCACAGCAGATCCTTCTGATGTTCCACAGAGGCGTTAAGTCTTCCCAAACACTTCTGTAAAGCCACAGCACTCAGACACCTTTACATGTTCAAGCACAGGGTCAGAGCTATAGAGGCTGCCCAATAATGCCCAACAGATCAAGGATGCTGGAGCTGCAAACACACTGGAAAGCCTCCAAGTCCACCTTGGTAACATCTTGAGATTTAAATAAAATATAATAGTAATAATAATAATAACAATAATATAATAACAATAAAAAATAATAATACCACCCAAACTATGCTCTGGAAAGTCTGGAACCTGAAATCCCTTGATGGGGACAATACATAATAGTTTCAAAAGGAGTTTCAAAATAAAGCTTAATCAGAGGAGCTACAGCCCTTTGTGAAGCTGATGTCAGGTGAAGGCAGACTCAGGCTAGAGGCTGGAAGAGAGAGGAGGCAGCTGAATGTCCTGTCTCACAGAAGGGCTTGCATGCAGAGGCTCTGGCCGGGGGAATGGAGCTGGTAAACAGTAATCACTGCAAAAGAGCAACGGGGACTTTTCAATGTGCATCGTTTTATTATGCTTGACACTGGAGAAATTGCCTTGAAATGCAGAGGTATTCACAATGAAAGAGTACCCTCACACAAAATCTTGCATCCAGAAAGTCCCTCCAAATCAAGCAGCAATTCAATGAAGAAGGATGTGGACAAGTGACAAGTGGACAAGTGACAATGTGTCCAAGTGACAGTGGACAGGACAAGAGGGAATGGCCTCAAGCTCCGCCAGGGGAGGTTCAGACTCGACATAAGGAAAAAATTCTTAACTGAAAGGGTTGTTAGGCACTGGAACGGGCTGCCCAGGGAGGTGGTTGACTCGCCTTCCCTGGAGGTGTTTACGGTGTGGGTGGATGAGGTACTGAGGGGCATGGTTTAGAGATTGGTAGGAATAGTTGGACTTGATGATCTGGTGACTCTCTTCCACCTGGTGATTCTGTGATTTTCAAGGTAAACAATAGCCTCCTGCACACAGTGACTGCTTACAGCAGGACATGCCAAACACAGTTTGAAGAGCTACAGTGATAAACTGCACAAATGTAAGTGTTTTCTACATGGTATCAACAAAATGATGGGACAGCTATTCTCATGTTTATTTTATCTATAGATTCAAAGATAAAAATTGAACCTGCAATTTCATCATCCTGGAGGCTGAGGCTGCAAGCACTGACTTCTCAGATACGTAGAATCATAGAATAACGAGGTTGGAAGAGACCCACCGGATCATCGAGTCCAACCATTCCTATCAAACACTAAACCATGCCCCTTAGCACCCTGTCCACCCGTGCCTTAAACACCTCCAGGGAAAGTGACTCAACCACCTCCCTGGACAGCCTGTTCCAGTGCCCAATGACCCTTTCCATGAAAATTTTTTTCCTAATGTAAAATCATAAAACATATGAAAAAACATACTACCTGGCAACCCTCTTTTGCCTCACAAGGCTGAGAGTCATTTTGGTTGCACAACTGAAGTGAAAATACTTGGCATACTTTTTAAAACAATTTGCTGAAATGCAGAGGTTGGCTGGGGCTTCTTATTCAAGATGCTGCATTAACATACCCCATTAGTGTCCATTATATACCTTCGGGTAGAGCTAGGGCTGATTTATTAAACAAGGAGGCACACAGGGTGTTTGCACAGCCTGGGAACAGAGCTCTGCTCTAAATTGATTGCCAGGTACTATCCTCATAAACAGAATAAATCATAGCACCAAAAATTATTAATTCCTGATGTAATTCTGATGACTTTAAACAGCATGAATCAAGGTAATGAGTTTTTTAACATTTAAATAACTTAAGTCAGAAAGAAAAAAAGTTGAAATTAGGAGTTCAACTATAAACCTACAAAAGAGTTAACTTATCTCTGGATTGCAGCTGCCTAGAAAGTCCAGCCAGAATAAAATATATGACAGGGCTGAATAAATTCTACAGAAACCACTGTTTTTTTAAAAAGACCATCTACAGTTGACTAGCTTGAATATTTTGTTTCCTCCAAACTGTTTATTTTTTAAGACCCTGATTTAGCTTTGCTGAAAAAAAAGATTACAATATTACAGTTCGTTCAGAAAAAAAAGCCATCAGCCTGTTCTGGGTATGGTTGCAGCAACAGAGAACTTGGCCTACATCAGCTGACTTTAATCTGTGTCCATTTTCCAGGGCTTACAGGCACACAGACTTCGAAGCTGTGACAGCATATTTGTTTAGGTCATGTTTTTTTTCTGAAGCGAGAAGGGCATTTCTCAAATCATGTTGTTCTGCCTAGAAACCCCAACGTCAAACATCACACTTTTCCTTGCACAGTAAAAATACATATGTAAACTCCTAGCCCATATTGGGAATGAATAAAACACCTTTCCTCCTTTGAAAAATTAAGTTACAGTTATGACAATCCCTTTGAGAAGCAGTTCTTGAAGTGGTAAAGAAAAAAGAAAATGAATATCTCAGTCAATAAGAACTTCCCCCCCCCCCCCCTCCAAAACCTCCTAAGACAAAAAATCTTGGGTTTTTTTTTTTTTTTTTTTTTTTTATTTTTTTTTTTTTTTTTTTTTTTTTTTTTTTTTTTTTTTTTATCTCAAGAAGCCTTTCAGGCTGCAAGTTTCCTGAAATGCAATCAGCTTCCTCATTAAATCCTACACGTACTGAGTCAAAACTCACACACATGCCCTAATACCAACTGGTACTGTTTTTTGTGAGATAGGCAGCAATTCCACAGAACAGGAACGTGATGTTCCAGGCATGCTCTAGGCAAAGGGCAACCTATGCTCTTGAGAGGTTAAACCCCTGGTGCCAGGTACATGCCCATTGCTCCCATTTGGCATGCAAGGTGCCAACAAGGGCCACCACTCCAGGAACTGAGACAAGCCCAGCTGTCTCTACTCTTTAGCAACACACCATTTTCCCAAGAAGGGAGGATCCAAACATGTAATTACACTCTGTTCACCCTGATAAGCAGCCAATGTTTGTCACTCCCAGTCCCTCCAGAAGGAGACATGGATATAGGAATTGGTTTATGGCTAACACTGGAAAAGAATGGAGGGCAGTTGTAAGAAGATGGAGAAATAAACGTTTGAGGAGGGATTATAAAAGGGGGAAAGCAAAGGGTCTTGGATTAATTTGGAAGCAGGAAGTAGAATGTATACAGGACTGGCAAGTACTAGAGAACATAATAGAGATACAGGATCCCCAACACACCTAGTCCCTCCCCAATTACTGCAAAAGAGCATCTAATTTGTGCATGAAGTTAAATCTCTCCAGTGCAGTAACTGCACACTAGGAGAGCTGCCAGTGAGCATGCTGCAGCAGTCCCCAAGCTGATCTCAACACATCTTGTTCAGGATGTCCTGGCTAATCTTTCTCTTTTTTGGGGGTGCTATCTGTGCAGCTGGTCACAAATCAGGCACAGAGTGGTCATTTTTTCCAGATGACAAAACTCCGCGCTGAACATTTTTGCCTGTCAACCATCACTCCTGTAATATAAGGAGCACAGGGAGCTAGTGACTTCCCTTAAGGTGAGCATCTTTTTCTTGAAAAAAGGGTGCACTACTCCTAAAACCTGAGGAAACGAAATGTGACTCAGGAAAATATTGATTTAGGGTTTAATAAATTACTCATTTCTTATTAGCCAGTCCTCTTTGGAGGACACGTTCACTTCAGACTTGGAGCCAGAGCAGAGGATATAGGAAGGCAAGGAGAGAAGTAACAGTGAGGAGGAGTTTCCCGAGCAAGTTTGTTACAGCATGGTATGTCTTGGCACACCTGAGCTTTAGAAAGGCACACAAAGCAATTAACTGTCCATTTTGGTTAATTACCACAGAAGCTTTCAGGCCAAAAGGGCACTACAGTAAAGGTAAACAACAACTTAATTCATTAAAGCAAAGGTGATTTTAATTCCTTTCATCCAAGAAGACAGATGACAGCTACAGAATAAATATTCATTTCTAAATGTCACATATATACAGCTCCTTTAATTTTAACAGGCACTAGAGGGAGCAGCTTTAATGAATACTGCAGATGCATATGAAACTTTCATAAATTCTTTTATCATTTCAGATATGTTGAGATGTCATATTAATAAAGATTTGACATATCGGTGAAAGAGACTTGGAGTTCAAGCGTGAGAGCTGGCAACAGTTGAAAACGCCCCTGATCAGCAAAGAAAGATGTTAAACTATATTATTAGGTGAAAATTCACCTTTTTTCAAATTGTAGATCCTGGATAAATCTGGAAGTAGCAATCTGTACCTGTGCATAAAAAATTTAGAGGGCTCACTTTCCTGTTAAGTTTGAAAGACCTCTTAGTTGTAGTTTATCGACTACAGGAATTTGCAGGCCATGAGCTGGAAAACACCAAGGTAAGGGCTGTTCTGTGCTAGAGCATCTCCCAGTGACGTTCTTGGTTATTCAGAAGAGGGTAAAAGAAGAGCTCTAAAATATACTTTGTTAATTGTGCAATGGAACTTTAGGAGAAGCTCCTCAACCCTTTCCAAAACTCCCATCTTGAAACATGATCTAATATATTTCAGGTAGAAGATACAACAAAACTGGTAGTGGCTTCGTGACACTGTCTGGTATGGCTCTTTTTCAATCCATCCTTTAAATGCACATTTTATTTTCTTTCTTCACCCAAGTGGACTTACTTCTATTTCCAGTTGAAAAAGCAGACTCAAATACCTGTAATTCTAATCCAATCTATCACATACAGGACACAGCTACAGGTGGTGCACTCTAATGAAGCCTGACTTCGAAAGCCAGAAGCAGAAAAGTTATAAATATTTCTAAGAACTTGAAATCAACACCTTTGGTTTTAAGTAAAGCATCCTGATTTGACAATGAGGCTCCACAATAAGAGGAAAATTTTGTTAGGTTGTATTCCCAAGGAGAAAGAAGCAGAGTTAGGGAGTGGAGAGGTTTCTGAGTGTTGTATTTTACTGAAAGGAAAGGTCAAAGGCTTCAGGACTGTTGCTGTAGTGCAGCCACATGCAGCAGAGCAAGGTGAGACAAGACGACATGCAAGATGCAATGGGGCCAGGATGCTGAGTGCACTTCTGCACCTGAGCAACATAGCATCCACATTGCCACATACAAGAGCAACTAAGGAAGTGGATGCAGAGGAGCATCAGGCCTTTCAGTTACATCTCCTATAACCAAATGTAACAGCAGGGAAGGAAGCGTTATTATGGCTAAAGTCTGCAACAGACACTCAACGTTGGATCCCATTTCCCACTGTTTTCTCAGGCTTTCACTGCTTGTTTGTCTTTCCCTCAAGCATATACCTTTCCTGTTTGCAAAAGTAGCCAAAAAGCACACACCTATGTTAAGATAAAATGTATTTCACATGCCCATTCAACTAGACCCTTCCAGGATGACTTCAGCCAAGATTGCACATTTATTGCTTGTGTCGTTCAAGTACTGATATTACATAAAGGTAAATAAAGCTTGGCAGGCAGATTGGGTTCTGACAGATAGATAGTTGTGAGCATTTTCAAAGTAGTACAACTCCCCAGGGAATCAGTTTCAGCCTCTGCCATATCTATACATTTGTTTTGGAAAATGTTTTCTAGTCCACCTTGTATGTAATCATACATAATTCTACAATGAAATGAAAGAAATAATTAAAAAAATATAAAGTTCAGGAGTAAAGAAAAAATGCAGAACCAATTTACTGTAAATGCAGCAGCCACAGAACTACTCCTGGAAATCTTATCTGCCCATTCTGCCATGCTAGTGTGTCCTGCTTGCACTAGGTCATTAAGACCTGGGCATTACCTTTACATCCTTCATGTACTAGTTTGTTGTTCTTAGATCTAAACCAAAACATCTAGATCGATAGCCAAATAAATCCTTGCCATCCTCCGCATTCTCTAAAGCATTTTTCAAATGCTCTACAAACTCATTATGAGCAGTGAAAATGAGGCAGAGCCTAGCAGCACAGCCAAATCCTCAGCTGTTGCCTTCAGAAATAACAGAGCACATACACAGCTCATTTGTTGCAATAATGTGCATGCATATCGGTGTTCCAAGTGCTGGTCCATCTGAAGGCAGGCATCTACGGCTTTTTCAACTTGAGCAGGGCTTATTTTTTTCCTGGAAAATGTGCTGTTTCTGCTTCTCAAAGAGCATTCCAATAATTCAGACAGCCACCCACAGAGAAAGGATCAGGTCAGCAGCTCCTAAGTGACTGCTCCTGACACCACATTATGGACTGGAGAGCCTTGCTTCCCAGGAGCTGCACAGTGACCCAAATACCTAGCTTTGCTGCAAAGACCACTACTAAGCTTAATTCTTTAAAAAATGAAATCTCTGAGACTGAGATCATCAGAGGAGATAGGGTGAGGAATCCTCATTTTTCAAACCCAGTTATACAGAAACTACATTGTCCAGGTCCACTCTCACTGCTTCAGATGAGGGCAGCTCTGAGTCTGCAAAGAGGCACTGCTCTGGTTACCTGAGAAGCATGAAAGCAAAGCATCAAAGGACCATCATTTAGGCACCCCTGGGGTTACATAGCAGCTAAGGGACGCCTGGCAGGATTGGAAAGTTTTTCAAAGTGAAGGCATAATTTCCATATCGTACCCATGCAAGGTATCTGAGCCCCTTCATAAGCTTGGCCCTGTTTTGAGCTGACCCATGGATGCCAGTCCAGCTGGACATGAGCCTGTCTCTTGTGTTACTCACCCATTGTACTTTATGAATGTGCAGGAAATAATTATGTTGATAAGCTTAACATTATCTCAGTTATCAAAAGCTCATAATGATTTGTTTCCATATATGACTCTGTTGGAATCAAATCAGATTTTTATTTTTTTTTTAAGTCAGGCTTTACAGGATCAGTTAGGGAGTGGTAGGAGCCAAAGTCTGCACTCCCAAGTTATTTACTTCCCTTTTTGAGTATTTATTTTGGAAAAAATAGTAGTCAGTTTCTATGCTGCCCTCCCAGATGAATTACAGATCACCACAGTCACTCAACTGCTTAATTCTTTGTAATAACTAAGGGGAAATTACTTTCTTTATCTTTGAATATATGATTAAAAAAAGCAGACAGTAGTCCATAAAACCAGTTCTCTGCCCACCTTTCATCATAGTGTTCAAGGGATAACAATGAAAATCATTCACTGGCACATTCTTGTACCTTCATCTTAAACAAATGTGATTATTTATATAAACAGAGTCTTTTTATAGGTCTTCAAAAGGGAGACACAGCAACCTTTGGTACAGAGCAGAAAAACATCAACAACTGGAAGAGGTAATAAAATAACTCCCCTAACACATTTTAAGTGCTGGGGCCACTACTGAAGAATTATAGAATGCTTAACTGCCTGTTGTCAAAACAGGATACGTAACATCTTTCAGCCAATTTGCCATTTAATGACAAGTTGTTGTCACAGATGCTTGGTGGAGATCTATGCTGCCATTTCCCTATGGAAAAGGGGACCTATATGGGCCAATCTCCATGTAGGAGAAGTTTTGTGGGCTCTCAATTTCATGTTTCCATTCACAAACTGAGTTTTCCCTTGTGCTTCATGGGACAGAGTAATTTCACAGAAGACATTTCCTGACTGCTTCTTTTGTACCCTTAAGAACCTTTTTCTGGTTTTGGTTTGTTTGGTTTTTTTTAAACATAATACAGGAATTAGGGCTTGAAGGCTTTGCAAGACAGTGTTTCATTCTGGATAAACAGGCAGTATAATCATTAATAGAAATAAATGGCATGCTAAGGGAACTAATATTATATAAAGAAGAACAAAAAGAAGCCCTTAGGACTGTGAGGCTATCTGTTTCATCAAGCTGCTTTTACGAGAAATGAGTAGTTGATTTCACACACTTTCCCTACATTGCAATAAAACAGTTTGCTCAACTGGTTAGCTGTGCTAAAATCAGCCACCCCATGACTGAAGTATTTACTTATTACTACGTTGTCTCTTGAAAATACTCAGGTGCTAGTCCAAGTTTTTCTTCCCAACTCATTACTTCCAAAGGAAGAAGACAAGTTTCATTTTGCTGCCACTTCAGCCACTAGAGTTAGACCTCTCTGGGAACATAGGTGTATGCTTGGGGAAGGTATCAAGATTATTAGAGCAATGTGGCATCAGATGTTTTAGAAATACTACTATAAGTGTGTAACTACAACTACTGCTTCAAGCAGTGACCAACACAGAGAGATCCAAGTCTTATACAGAGTGAGCTATTGCACATTTAGCCAGTGCACACGTACTTTGTCTTGACTTGTTACAGCCAGCACTCGGCACACCAAGACCTAAGCTACATGCTAATTTGGACTAGACATAAGGCACCAGGCAACCAGGAGTCAGTGGCTTCCTTAGAACTCCTCTTTTTTTTTTTTATTTTGTTTTGGTTTTGTTTAATTCCTAGGCCAGTTCTTTCCTCATGAAGTATGAAACTCAGCAATCAATTTCTGCAGTACAGCATAAAAAACATACCACTGCTAAGTACAATCATACCACTCAGGAACCACTGGGACTACACAAAGTGAAAATCAGTTTATCAAAGCCTGGCCCTTAATATGGAAAACAAATAGAAAATCATCCTATGAAACCCGAGACCCAAACTGGTAAGAAAGTTTCTCGTTCACTGATTGAAAAACCACCAAAACTAGCAAATCTACCTATATCAATTTACCATTATCTGAATCACTAGGGGAAGTTTAGACTGAATATCATTTAAAAAATTACTTCACCAAAAGGGTTGTCAAGAATTGTATCAGACTGCCCGGGGAAGTGGTTGAGTCACCTCACTGGAGGTGCTTAAAATACATGTAGACATTGTGCTTAGGAATGTGGTTTAGTGGTGGACTTGGCTTAAAATTGGACTTAAAGGTCATTTCCAACGTGAATAATTCTATAATTCTGTTCTATGATTCTATGAATCTCTTCAAGCTGTACCAGGGGAAGTTCAGGCTTGACACCAGGAAAAAATATTTCATGGAAAGGGTCACTGGGCACTGAACAGGCTGCCCAGGGAGGGAGTTGAGTCACCTTCCCTGGAGGGGTTTAAAAGATGGGTGGATGAGGTGCTGAGGGACATGGTTTAATGATTGGTGGGAATGGTTGGACTTGATGATCCAGTGGGTCCTTTCCAACCTAGGGATTCTGTGATTTTGTGAGTGCTTAGCTGCGCATCGCTTTTGGCCAGAAGAAAAGGGGAGGGTAAAAAAAAGTGCTAATACAAAAGAACAAAAAAACCTGAAAGGTAACAGGGAAATCACAGTTCTGAATGTGGATAATCAAGGGAAACTGCTTAAGCACATAAGACAATGATATTTGTCTCTATCCCCACGTTAAAAATTTACTCCTTTCTAGAGATTTTAGCAAGTGATTTGGGTGCTTTTGTGGCCTTTTTATTTTAAAAATCGTGCCCTTCTGGCATATACATACTGGAAAAGACAGATGGGACTGTGCTGATGTGCAGTATAAGAAGGAATTATAGCAATAAGTTAAGAAAACTGCTGTGACACAAGAAAAAAATGTACAGTCCCCATTACTACAGGATCATATCTTGGCCACTTCTACAGAGCCTTGTATCAAAAATAATTATTCACCAGGCATTTTGCTCCCATTCATTTGTTTCCTATGGTTAATATTACTGTTTTCCCTAAACTGTTTTACATATCTTCCTAGAGCAAGCATTCTTTCCCATAAGAACACAAAAAACAAGGAAAAGAAAAATATATACTATGACTCACAATGATTGCCAGCCTCAAATATTTATTCTTCCTTCAGGCATTGATCATACTACCGTACAGAATACTATGCAACCTCCTATAAAGTTATTTAAATTTATATCTCATCCTACTCCATTACTTTCCCCCCCCCCGACATTTATTATTAGAAGGACCCCTTCCAGTCAGCTAGCATTAGGAAATGCAATCTCACCTTTTTTAAAAAAAAATCTCATACAAGCCTACATTCATTTTCATACCTCTAGCCTTTAATTTAAGAAACCAATTTGGCACTGATTCATCTCTGAAATAGTACATTCTTTATTTATAGGTTTATTCACTTACTGTTTTTCTGTCTTTATCCACTAACATACCCTCCACAGAGTCTACAGGACTGTCCTCCAAACCTGACCAAAGTTCTTCTCTAACAGATGCAATGCTCTCTTGCTCCCCAAAAAGAACAAATGCATCACATAATCTACATGAAGTACCAAACCAGTATTTGGCCTGACATTAAAACACTCTTGCTGCTGTGTCAACGTACTAACAAAGAAAAAATAAAACACCACTCTCCACAAAAACTGCTGATTCTTCAGCTATGCTATGAACTTGCTTTGTCTTCTGCCATCTTCTAAAAGCAAGTCAGGAAAAAAAGGACTGACTAAGGACCCCTGTTACTTCTACCACCCACAAACAAAACTTAAACCACATGACAGTATTTATAAACATGCTTCTCCTTGTTCTGGAAGTATAAAGAATAATTTCACTAATAGATAACTTTGGCTTCTGTCCAGGTACAGGACTAGATGCCCCACAAAAGAATGCCAAACTAGTGTAACAAACCAGTATAACAAGCAGGCTCCACACCATCGCTCCTCAGAGAGGCACTGGCACGCTCTAGGGAAGAAGAAAGCAAACTAAAGAACAGCATTTTAAGAGCACCCTGTATTCTCCATGGCTCCCAGTCATGTGTATGGCATGGCTTCTAATGTTTTGCCTGTTGAAGTCCAGTGATGATCAGAAAATAGATGGACAATGAAATTAAAGGAAAAAAAAAATCCAACCAAGATCAAATATGCCAGACATACTAGTAGATGAGAGCCTGTGCTTCCAATGCTGCTGATCACTTGACAACAGTTTGCAGTAGAGGAGCTTGGAAAGACAAAGTAGTCATGGGTTCCCTGCAGACAGCTACTGAAACGATCATGGAGATGGGCAGAGTGATAAGATCCACCAGTACATCTCCTTAAACTTCCAGCCATCCAGATCCCTCATAAAAGAAAGAAAGGAGGAAAAAAAAGAAAGGCCAAAGGCAAATACTAAGGCTGCAGTGTTCCTAGATCAATTTAGTGGATGGGATAACCCCAAAGAAGCTTCCCATATTGTAAGAAATGGTGTCAACATTGTTTCTGGTTCAACTCAGTCAAAAATGGTTCTTTCACAATAACAGCTATGCTTCCCTTCACCCTGAGACTTCTGAAAAAAAGACTTCACACCTGAGTATTATCTGCACTCAGATAAACAAACAAGACAAGAGGAAGAGATAGGGGGAAACATAGGAAGAGTGTGGAAGAGCAAAAGGGTAATTAATAAGGAATAAAGTGAGAGGAAGAATTAAACTCAGACAATTTGGAATAATATCCTTTTACTCTGAGCAGTCAATCATTGACTCCATGGTGCCTTTGAAGGAACAGGGCAGGAGGACCTACTTCAGCTGACAAATTAGGCTAAAGTCTATCCCAAGACTGAATTAGGCAAAGGGTATGTTGAGAGCTTTGATTCCACCTCTCCCCTCTGAGAAAGAGGAACAGAAAAATGAGGCATCGACAGGGTTGGAAGATATTCTATCAAAGGCCCTAAGTGAATCAGTGGCCAAGTCTACATCTCCTTTTCCTGTTCTCTGAAAGCGAGACTGCTGTTTCCTTATCTGATTCTAGAGGACATCCAAATGTACTTCAGTTTCGAAGGAGTCTACATCTTTCTGGGAAAACTGGTCTAGGAATAGGCAGTAAATATAACTCATTTAGAGCAACTGATTCCTTCATTGCCAATTGCCTTACAGCGCTGATATGAAGCAAGATTGCAAGATGGGGCTCACACTGTACAGAGGGATTGTGGCATTTAAAAATATGGACACAAAGAGTTAGTTCTGAACTAACTGCATTTCTGGGGTATGCATCTGCTACGGTAAAAATAAAAATCACATTAAAGAGAAAGGACTGTCTTGGCATTAAAAGAATATCAGAGATTCAGCAGACTGAGGTCCACTTCTGAACTCTGGGATCAGTCATCTTTCCACTGAAATCACGCGATTTCCATGTGACTCCAACATGCCTACATAAATCAAAGAAAACAATAATTCTTCCCTACCTCTCCAGGACTGCTGTGTGATTGCACTATCCAAAAACCTGAACAGCAGCAATAGTGCAGCACATTTTGGCTACATGGGCAACAGATGTATTGCAGGTGGTCCAATCCCATAGCTGCAGAGTGCAGACTGCAACAGTAGACCTGCATGGGCATATCAACTGTCCTTCCCTACTCTTCCATCAGAAGACATAGATGGTAGCTCCCATGTCACTGCTGGCTTATATACAGGGAATGTTTGCCTGCAAGGGCAGCATTGACTGTATGACCAACCACTTGGTGCTTGTAGCAAAGAAACCGTGACGGGCCAGATAAAGGGCCTTGAGTGACCAGCTGCTCCATGTCAAGGCATATTATAGCTTACTTCCAATTGCCCTAGCAAATGCACACACAAACATATTTATATCCATGCAAACAAGAAGCAACATGCCTGTACTTACCCCTGCAAATGGAAAACAGCACCTCTCCAAATACTGAAAAGCTACTAGGGATAACCTTTCACAAATAAACAACCTGCTCCAAGAGGGATTTTATAAAGAACAGAAATTACAATGGGCTTAATCATGATTAAACACTAATCTGGCTCAATCTACTCCAAAGCGGACAAAAGATAAATAAAAACCTCCAACAGATGCATTTTATACTGGAAATTCTGGAACCTCAATTGACGTCATACTTTCTATGTTCAGATAATATCTGGAGGAAACAGTACACTGGATCAAGGAAACAAAAGCAAATTTCTAGTTAAAATTCTCTGTGTAGAAAGAAGGCTACAGCAGGGCATGCACAGTGCAGCCCAACATTTTACAAACCCATTTCTTACTGTATCTGAAATTGCACTATTAGAGCAATGCTACTAGAAAGAAACAAGCACTCCCTTTTTTGTCTTCATCTCCTAGCTCCTACCATTTAAAAGTAGTCAACATTAATAATTGCATTTCCCCTCAGACAAATGCTGCTTCTGATCAATGGCAGGCAGGTTAATTTTCTTTTACTAAAATAATGCCACCTCCTCAGCGTCACGGTGCACTGATTCCTCAGGCACAGTACAAATATTCTACACAACGGGAAGGGACTGTATCTAGCAAACACCTCCTGGATACAGACACCAGGTCTTTTCTATGGGTGAGGAAACACAGGAAACATTCTACATCATGTGAGACAACTCCAGCCATTAGTAGAGGGAGGTGGAAAAAGTTCAAAAATGAGCAGAGATCTTAGGCATTACTTGCTTACAGTGCTAACCTCCTCATTGTCTTCATCAGAATAAACTTGTTTTCTTTGGGGAAGCAGAACTAACTCTTTATATGACGGGTCTGGGTGGGGAGGGGAACCTACCTGAAGGAGAAGGCTGATCAGAGTTTTCTCATTCTATCATCCCAACTCTTCATGTCCACATCAGCAGAAAAGCCCCATGGATGATGATGTAACGTCTGGCCAGCTGGTAGAAGAGATACCTTCCTGGCTAGAAGCTATGTTGCTGATTCTTCTGGTGCCTAGCTAGTCTGTCCTGTTCTTCATAGCTACAGGACCTCCAAACACCAGGGGAAAGAATTTCAATCCACCTTGATTTGTAACTTCCAAAACTCCAATGAAAGTGAAAATCCCCATGCAGGCAATGCAAGTCTACTAGTAACTACTTCATTCTTCTCATTTTTTTTCACTGATCTCACAGAATCACAGAATCACAGAATCACCAGGCTGGAAGAGACCCACCGGATCATCGAGTCCAACCACTCCCACAAAACACTAAACCATGTCCCTCAGGACCTCGTCCACCCGTAACTTAAACACCTCCAGGGAAGGCGAATCAACCACCTCCCTGGGCAGCATATTCCAGTGCCTAATGACCCTTTCC
>WAAB01023662.1:53490-200223 GCA_013389865.1 Piaya cayana | reverse complement strand
AAGACATTGAACAGGGCTGGACCCAGCACTGAGCCCTGGGGGACCCCACTTGTGACTGGCCTCCAGCTGGATTTAACTCCATTTACCACCACTCTCTGGGCCCGGCCAGCCAACCAGTTCTCCACCCAGGAGAGTGTGTGTCTGTCCAGGCCGGAGGCTGACAGTTTCTGTAGCAGAATGCTGTGAGAAACTGTGTCAAATCTCTTGGAACTATATCTCTTGGATATAGTTCACAGTACATAAATTTGCATCACTGGCACAGACCGACCTTGACAGTCAGACTTATGTTACTTATACTGATTTTCAAGCAGAAGAACTTCAAGATCATCATCCCTGAACAAAACCACAATTCGCACACTAACCACTACCATGTTTCAGCCAACCCAGCACCTCTGTCATGCCAGTCTAGACAGATCACTTGCAACTTCAAGCAGAACAAGCATCACTTTACAGATGAACTCCATGCTTTCAAAACCTGCTGATCAGAATTCTGTGATTTGCATTTCCTAGATGAGAAGCTGAAAAACTGCTGTCTTTGGAGACAAGTGGGCAGTTCTTTCTCATCCTGACTAACAGCTGACACACTTGATCATTAATAGGCAAATAGGAAACCAGTGGGTTACTGTTGTTTGTTCCCAAAGAAGACTTACCCTACAAAAATCTGTCAGAGGGTTACTAACCATAATATTGTACAGATTATTTAGTTTTTCTCAATACCTACCTCTGAAGAAGAAATGAGCTTAAGAGCCCATATTAACACCTGAAAGGCACAGGGAGGGACATAGAACACAAATAATATTTTTACTTTTCTTCCAATATTTATGACTTTTTCTGCACACCCTGCTGGCATCAAACACCAGTGAGAACAATCACTTTGGCATATTTGTTGCCTATGGAAATGGCAACAAATGTAAAGGCAACAGATATAAACACTAAAACAGTAACCAATGTGAAATGTCACCTGGCTAGGCAGTTCAATCTGCTAATTACTTAAGCAGATCTGTTTTTAAACTATAAAAACAACATGTTCCTCAGGAGAGTTATTTTTTCCCCCTCCCTAAAGAAATACAATTAACACTTGCCAAGTAGAATTCTTCATCTGCAATTAAGAACTTCCCAAAACTTCCCAACTCCTAGAGCTGTGCTTCTAGAAGAGGAAGAGATGCTTCACAGATGATGCAGTGCCAACAAACCTGCGTGCCTGAGATACTCTTTTTGAAGCCTGAGTGGCCTTGAACCCTTGTGGGGATGAGGCTGTCACGACTACAAGCCCTCCCATGGCATCTTGCCATCAGTATTCATTACTACCCCAGCAAACAGCAACAGCACTTCTGAAGCTAAGGCACACTAGCAATGCAATCCCATGGCAGCTGAGGCAAGATGAGTGAGGAGGCAGGGGGAAGCAAACAGATCGATTAGAAGGTTCAAGGTAAGACAAAATGCAGCTAAGCACGTGTTCAGTTTTAAGATGCTGGAGTATGTGCTGGAATAGCTCTGATGCATTATGGCCAAAACAAACACAAATTAGCCTTCTCTTGCCCAGTATTTTCTCCAGGTAAAGACTCTTGTTGTTCTTACATGACCTGTTCCTGTTTCACTGAGATAAACTTATTCTCCCATTTTTCTTAATGACAGCACGCATGGTGCTGGGGTCCAGCTGCACAAACAGCACCATCTTCTGCAGTGCTTACAGGCACCCATACCAACTCAGAGAAATAAACCAGCTCATGAGCAGTGTCCAGGGGTCAAAGAAGCTTGTCCTAAGCCAGAACGAGCTGTAATTAAACCCAGCCAATCATTTTTTCTGCCTCAGCAACCCCAGGCATAAATGCAGCCAAGTGTGATAGATCTTTGGCTTTAAAAGGTCATTTTGGCCACATCTCACAAAGCTGCTTTGTGTGATCAATTTATTTTCAATGGCCAAGGTTGAAAAAATACTTTAAAAAGTATCTAAGACAGTCAGAATGATATTAAACCCTTTTGCTGATGTGCAGCTTTTGAAACACAGCAGTCAACCACTAGACTAGCACAAAGCTTTCCACTACATACCCATAGAGGGTTGCCACCTTCTCAAGATGGCGATGATTTGTGCAGGTTCTCCCAACCTGCTCCAACAGCCTGTTGTTTCATATGTCTCACTCCTCAGACCATCATCCCATTTCAAAAACATGACAGTAAACTATATTTTGCAGTGCCAGATAATTTTCTGATACTGATCAAGGCCCTGATCCTCAAGAGACTTGCTATACATGCACCCAACTTCAATGTGATTTGATTTATAGAATCACATCATCGAATCATAGAATGGTTTGGGTTGGAAGGGACCTTAAAGATCATCCAGTTCCAACCACCCTGACATGGACAGGGACACTTTCCACTGAATTAGGTTGCCCAAAGTTTCATCCATCCTGTCCTTGTACACCTCCAGGGACTAGTCACCACCTTAACAGTAAAAAATCTTTTCCTAACATCTAACCTAGATCTACCCTCTTTCAGCTTAAAACTATTATCCCTTATCCTATCACTACACTACCTGAAAAAGAGCCCCTCCCCTACTTTCCTACAGGCCCCCTTTAAGTACTGGAAGGCTGCTATAAGGTCTCCTCTGAGCCTTCTCTTCTCCAGTCTGAACAACTCCAACTCTCTCAGACCATTCTCATAGTAGAGGTGCTCCATCCCTCTGATCATCTTTGTGGCCCTCCTCTGGACTCGCTCAAACAGCCCCATGTCCTTCCTATGCTGTGAGGACTCCAGAATTGAATGCAATATTCCAGGTGGTGTCTCACGAGAGCAGAGTGGAGGGGTAGGGGTCCCTCAACCTGCTGGACAGGCTTCTTTTGATGTGGCCCAGGATACAGTTGGCTTCCCAAGTGAACATTGCCAGGTTATGTTGAGCTTTCATCCACCAGCACCCTCAAGTGCTTTTCTTAAGGGCTACTCTCAACCCATTATTTAATGGAGGTAGCCTGCAGCACACCTTGGTGTGTGTCTGTTTTTCAGGGGGCACTGCTGATCACCAGTGTGCTTCTCCCCACTCTAGGTTTCCATGCAAGTATCAAAAATATGTAACAACACCTTCAAAGCTGAGCACTGAATTTTAGAAATAAGAAACAAAAGTTCAAAATGATATATGACAGGCTACAAAGTGTCGTATTAGGAAAAATGCTTTGAGGTTATCACATCCATGGCTATCTTAAATAAAATTTCTCTGTAAACCTAGAAAAATCAATCTTGCAATGATTATTAAAATATTATGATTTAATAATACTGTATTCCCCTAAGATAATGCAGACAAATAATGTTTTATGAATACAAAACTCAGCATGTGTCCTCAAAAACCTGATCCCTGTAAGCAGGCAGGACAAGGGATTTTCTTCTAGTCTACTTATTTTTCCCTACTGTACTTAAAAAATAAAGACATCAAATTTCTTTGAACTTACATAATTCCACCCTGTTATTTTCCAGAGGGCTAAACAAGCCTCTAAAATTCTTTAAGCTTGGCATTGTATGAAAGCAGATATCAAATATTCAGAGAACTCACTTTAAAAGGATCATTTTTTCTGAGGCTCAGCCTTTCTGAAGAGCTTCCTGCAGAGCTCCAGACAATGCCTCGAACAGCCATTTCCACCAGGCTGAGGTCACTCACTCTTGCAAAGCAATGTTTTAGGAGGCGTTGGGCCAAAGGGAGGTGCAGGCCTGACAGAAAGGTGAGAAGTGTACAGGCTGTAAGGTGCCAGAGAAGCTCACTGCTGTAAATGACAATTTGTGAATATGAGGTCTGACACAAACAAAATGAGACTGTGTCTGTAACTCTCCTTATTTAACATCTTAAGAAAATTAACAACAATCACCTCCAAAATAGCTCCCTTCTGAGTTGAAACATATCTCCATACGATGCTGTCAACATTCAAAGCAATTTCACAGATCATTTTCTAAAAGGCTGTTGACGATCTCTGTTGGTTTTGCTTTCACATCATCTACTGACAAAAAAAAAATGGTTTTCCTTCAGCACTGACTTGAACTTTGGGATCCCTTCACTATAAACCTCAACCAATAACTGAGAAGTTTCTGTAGTGGATTTCTTCAGTTTCACAAGAAACTTGATGTTAACTAGCTGTTCCCTCTTGCACACCAACATTTTCTGACTGAGGATAAGAAAACAATTATGTATAAATAATACGTCCACTCATACTGAGTGAAGCAATCAAGCTGAGCCTTGTCTCACTGTGAGAGGTTAGAACACATCCTATAACCATTGCTTTGTCTCTTTTTTCCACTCTTTGTTCCCAAGCCATAGGGTTAGTTTCATTTTTTTGGTGTCAGACCTCATTCAGTTCTGCACAATGACTCATTGAGAACCATGTGTTCTTTGCATGCAAAACCCCCCTACAATATTACCTGCATAGATCTCTGTTATTGCCTTTTAACAAAATCGACTTTTTGAGTAAAAATCAGAATTCACCAAAGCCAATGAAGAGGTGTCTCAAATTCACTTGGTTGTATACAAGACCNCAAAAAAAAAATGGTTTTCCTTCAGCACTGACTTGAACTTTGGGATCCCTTCACTATAAACCTCAACCAATAACTGAGAAGTTTCTGTAGTGGATTTCTTCAGTTTCACAAGAAACTTGATGTTAACTAGCTGTTCCCTCTTGCACACCAACATTTTCTGACTGAGGATAAGAAAACAATTATGTATAAATAATACGTCCACTCATACTGAGTGAAGCAATCAAGCTGAGCCTTGTCTCACTGTGAGAGGTTAGAACACATCCTATAACCATTGCTTTGTCTCTTTTTTCCACTCTTTGTTCCCAAGCCATAGGGTTAGTTTCATTTTTTTGGTGTCAGACCTCATTCAGTTCTGCACAATGACTCATTGAGAACCATGTGTTCTTTGCATGCAAAACCCCCCTACAATATTACCTGCATAGATCTCTGTTATTGCCTTTTAACAAAATCGACTTTTTGAGTAAAAATCAGAATTCACCAAAGCCAATGAAGAGGTGTCTCAAATTCACTTGGTTGTATACAAGACCTCCCTGAAATGCATATCCAGCCAAGCACAGCACAAGGCTGAAGTACCCACTGCTGCTGGACTTCATTTTACCCAGCATGTGTAGCCGTGGCCATCTGGCCTTAACAGAGTCCTGCAAGACCTTCTCCTTCATACACACAGAATATGCTGGTGGCATGACAAGGTTTCCTCTTTCTTCCCCGAGCCTTGCCAGGTCACTCATGGGCACAGAGTGACTACTCACGTCAGCATCATCTAAATGCCTGCCAAAAGGCAACAGTTTTCCCAACCAGCCTCTGAATCCGGTTGTTTCTTTTGAAAGTCTCTCATATTTACATACTGGCTCCCAGCTGGCTCCCTGGTCTTCTAGATTAAAGAGCTGGTGCAGAGAGTGAAGGGAACTCACCGGTCCCAGTGTGGGCACTGGGAGTCCAACACTACTCTCCCAGCCAGCAAAATCATAAACCAGTAAGAAATACAACATCTGGTTCTTCATGCAGAAAGAAATGATCTACAGGTTACTGCTGTGTTTGCAACACCCTTAGCTGAAGAACAACACCAGGTTTTATAATTCACAAACCCTCCAGCCTTTTGAGGGTTCTGGGCTAGCTACAGCTCTGCAGGTGGGTGAGATCTCAGGCTGCTGAGGCACCAGCACCTTGGCTAAGCCAACAGGAGAAGTTAGGTGCTGGAGAAGGGAATGTACTTGCTGAACAGTTCCGCACTGTTTGGATGTAGGAAGCCACCAGCTCCACACAGCTCCTCCTCTCTGCCTCAATCATAGCTGAGCACAGGCTGTCTGCAAACCCTGCAGTCCCTGGGACAGTTGATTGACAGCAAATCCCTCAGCTCTCTGGAAGGCCAGGCTTAAAGGTAGGACTATCCTTGCACAAGGCAGCCTGGAGAAGAGCTCAGGCTAACATACATCATATACTCAGATGGTGGTGTTAGGGCTGATGTTGAGTAGCTAGCTGCTTTGATCCCTTCATCACTAAACCAAACCGCATTTCTTCCAAGACACCTCCTGTTATTCTCCTGAGTTGGATGCTCAGACGGAGCCTATCAGATACTCTTTCTGCTTCACCACCATCTGTTCAAACCTTCTACTTACCCTAGCTGTTAGCAAGGAACTAATTTCAGGAAAGCTAATATAAACAGGCTAGAGGCATTGCTTACCTCCAGCCCACTGTCAAATCAGAAAAAATATAAAGCATGTGGTCAGCTTGGACGAAACATCACCTCTCTGATTTCAGGTACTGTAGAGCTAGAAAGATTTGCTGGTTTATGCTGTATGATTTTAAAAAAAGTTAGGAAGCCCAACTAACACAGAGTTCTTTAAGAGCTTGAATGTATTTTGACAGTTGTATTAGATATATTTTTAATACCTTGTCAAGCGCCTCTCTATCAACCAGCTCCTGCACAGCCAAAAGCTTGATGCTGTAAGAAAAAAACAGAGGGAAAAGAAGAATTAACCACTCCATTGCAAGCATTACAGAAGCACAAGCAAGAGCAAAACTGATGCTCTCTTTTTATCTTCTCACTTCATAAAAGGAGTCTATAGAGGCAGAGATACATAAAGTGCTCAGGATATAATAAATTAAATCAAGAGAGAACCAGTGCTACTCTGCTTTGATTTTGGTGTCCCAAACAGATTTTCTAGTTTTTTACTTACAAGTGTATCTGAATGCACTCTGCAGAGGAAGTGCATTAATCACTACAATTTTACTACCCAAAATTAACACTGAAGCATCTTCTGAAGGACAAACACAGAGAACAACTCTAAACATCCCTGTTGTTTTGTTCTTCAGTATCAACAGGTTTCTGAGTCCAGCAACAGACAATCCCAGGGATTCACAATATTATATACGAGGTACAATAACTAAGACAACCCAACTCAACAAATTTGAGGGAGATAGGAGGGAAACATGCACGACTGAAAAACAAGATGAAGAGAAACTAATGAATAATCTTTATTATCTTTCAACTTCTGTTATTTGTACGTGTCCCCATATAGCACAAAAGCCCAATCCTTTCCATGCTAAGAAATTTCAGCAAAAGATCTTGTGGCATCCCCACCAAACTGCAAGTCACACAGGACAAATAAGAACTTGAAAAGTACTGGGAAAGTATTGCCAGCAGGTCAATGGAGATGATCCTTAACCCCTATGCAGCACTGCTGAGGCCACAGCTGGAGTGCTGAGTCCAGTTCTGGGCTCCTTGGGAAAAGAGAAAAATGGACATATTGGAGAGAGTCCAGTGATAGGCTACAAAGCTGAGCAAGGGTCTGGAGCACACAGAGGAAAGAAAGCCCAAGAGACATGGGACTGGAGAAGAGAAGGCCCGGGAGAAACTTCTGTGGTGCGACAGAGGGTGACCGAACACTGGCACAGGTTGTTCAGAGGGGCTGTGGAGTCTCCATCCTTGGAGATACTCAGAGCCATCTAGAGACAGTCCTGGGCAGTCAGTTCTAGGTAACCCTGGCTCGACCAGATACATTGCACCAGATGACCTCTACAAATCCCTTCCAACCTGAACCCTTCTGTGAGTCTGGGAAAGCAGATCAAACTCTAAGGATGTCTATACTTTTAGCAGTTACATTTAATTTTAATAAGATCATGACAAGGAGAGGACCTAGTGTCATTCCCCATACTTCTTCAGTTTTTGCAGATTTTAAAATCCATTCAATCCCAAACTCATCTCTTCAGTCTTTTCTAGGCAATACAAAACAATGCTGTTTTTCCCACCAGACCATGTAAATCTGTTAAAAACATGCAGAAGACACCCTTCCCTGAAGGGGTGGAGAAGCACCATAGGCATGTTCTCCAGCCCTGCACACTCTCCAACTGTCTACAGTAGCTGCCTTAGCCAGAGAGCACAAAAGATAAACAGCACACTCCCTTACAAAGCTGGGTGTCTGCTTCAGGATGGCATGGTTATGATTCAGTCCATCTAAATTCTAGCTCTCTACAGCTCTAGTACCTAATCAAAGTTAACATTCATACATGACCAATGAAATGAGAGAGGGACCTCACTTCTCCAGGGCAGTCCAACCCACCCACACTGGCATTGCCCCTCGTGCTCTCCAACAAGGGCAGGAGCTGCCCCAAGACAGGCTTGCAGAAAGCTGGCAGGCTTTCTACCCATGCAGTAGACTAGTACTGCAACTCTGACCTTCCTTATCCAGCCTTAAAACCAATTGCTCAATATATTATCCTTGGACTCCAGAGGATGTCTTCCTCTGCCCAGAGATACAAAACATTGGTGTAGCAGTAGAAGAATAAAATGATGCATAATAAGTATTGTTTAAATGACTCTCGTGACTCTGGAAAGACACAGCAAAGAGCCACTATAGTTAAAAGCTCATATTGAAGACTGGGCAAATAGTTGATGTACAAGTCTGCCAAAGGATACAGTCTGCCATGTATTACAAGAAGTTTTATTAGCCTTTCAAAACCTCAGTGCAATACTCCATAATTTTTGAACATCCACCAATGTCTTATGTGCTAATTATGTGTGCCCATCCTGTAACAGCAGCTGGCAAAACATAACTTTAGGTCTGTCTTTCTACAATGCTTTCCCCTACAAGCATCCACAGCCTAATCCCTAAACACAAATGTACTTTCACTTTAATGTACTTCTAGTTTTCAGATAGACTTTTTATGATACTTTGAAGATATATCAAATGAATTATAAAATAGCCCCAGAGCATACATTTCCAGTCTGCAGAAGCTGTTATTACCAAGAAAGAGAAGATGGACACGGTTCAGAAGACAATAGGATAATCAGAGATAAAAATAAGCATTCCATTGAAGCCCAACCACTACAGTAGCAGGGTGTACATAATTTTCTGTTACTGTTTGGTGAACACAATAGACTGCAAATAAGCATTCAGCTGAACTGGAAAGTACAAAGCAAATACAAGGTAATTTTTAACATTTTGCTTGTAACTGAACCAGAAAACAAAATAAAAACACAAGGGGCACCAAGCAAAGAAGGCACCTCCACTTAAAATCACTGCAACACTGTACAAAGCCCTCAACATCAGAAGCAGCCAAGGCTTATGCATCTTGGAGAATTAAGTCTTCCAAATAACACAGGCAGTAGCAAAGTGGCCACAATCAGGGCCTGTCACTGAATTCAGGGCTTGCCTTAGTTTAGTACCGACTCGGCTGCAGTACACTTTGGGCAAACACAGATATGACAAAAAGAAGGTAGTGTAACATGCACATGGAGACATCCAGGGTGTTCACAGTCAACTGGGGCTCTGTAAAAGCTGCTTCAAGCCTGTATGTACATAATAAAATCTAATATTTTGCCATTCCCTTCTGCAAGCTCCGTAACCATGTGAGTTTGTCGTGCAAATTACTTCTGTATTTTTCCTTTTGAAGCCAGAGATCTTTTGATGATTTAATCACCAAAAGTAGCATTTATCAGTCAATGCAGCTGATGCTTCTATCTATTGACAGATTTATTTATAGAATATTAATTGTGGATTATCTGGCACTCTATAGCTGCAGAAGAAAGATGTAGACTGTCCCAAATACAAAGAGCATTTTCATTAGAAATCATTATCTTACTGTACAAACCCACCTTTCTTCCCACTTACACTAGAAAAGCCCCACAAGAATGCCTTTAACTGGTATGCTTTTATTGAAAACAAAGTAGACAGAGTTACACAGAAGCAAATAATAAAACAAAGAGCAGGAATCTTTTTACTTTATCTCATTTTTACAGGAATGGTGCTCTCTTCTTCGGAAGTGAAGAACCTGTACAAAACGTTTGTGTCCCACACAGATACTGAAAATCTGAATTCACCATAGTCAAATAATTTGCAAAAATATTGATTTGATTCTTGGTGAGAAAAATACTTCCGTCTACTGTTATAAATTTACAGAGATCAATGTTTGTCCAGTACTTTAGGGTTTTCTTCTCCTCAGGTGACACCTGGTATTTTTTCTGGGTCAAAAGGAATCAGCAAATGCAAATATTAGCCTTCGTACAACCAGTGGCAAGATGCTTCTTTCCCAGAAGCGCCACCACATATACTGTGTCTGCCCAATCGATTACAGTCCACTGCTTGGAAAATTGCTCTTGATAGCCTTGATTTACTGCTATTTCTTCCAGCAACTCCAAGTGACACTTGGATGTGTTACCTTATACAATGTCAGCTTGGAAATGCAGCTTCTTTCAAAGCTGCTGCTTTGGTGGTTTGATCCTTGGAAAAAAAAAATAAGGCTGTTTAATTAGACACTGCATCAGCAATCCTGCAAACACTGAAAGCAGCTCCTAACTACGTATACTGTTTGAAGCTTATGTGTTCACCAAGGATTTCCAAGTAGATGGGAATATAACTACTCAGTAACTAAGAGAATGAGGCAAAAAAATCTCTAATAAAACAGAAATGCAAAGAGAGTTAGTGAAAGCCAATGCTGAAGCCCCAGGTCTTGTTGTCTACTTATGTACTGTCTTTATGTACTGTTTTATAATCTCTTTTTCATCCTCACCTGCAGAATGTGAACACTAACTGATGAATAAAGTTATAGAAAAACGTATTTCCTGAAGAAGTCTTTTGGTTACTAAAGAACTTGGTCTAATTTACCAGCTTTAAAGTATACTGGCAAGAAACCTGTAATGCAAACAACTATAATGACATGAAGGAAATGGCCCTGCTTGTATTTGAAACTGTTAAAAATACTTACTGACTCAATTAGTTACATGATGTATTTAAACAAATCTATTGAAATTAATATCCTGACACCCCAGGCACATTCAAAATACTTGAAAACATGGAGTGATCAGGATGAAGGACTCTTTTCAGCAGTAAAAATATGCAAACACGATGTGCTGTCAAGGAAACACATGATTCCCTCTTGTTTTGGCCACAGATGACGCATGGCGTTCTCCTCTAAGGGAATTCCTTTTGGTTTCCAGAAGATGAGTCACGGTGCTAAGCAAACATCTACAGCTACAGCACATTTCTGCTCCTCAGGGCAGCGTTGCAATTCTTTCCTCAGTCTTCTTACTTAGAGCCACATAGCATTGGGTTCCTCTCTCTAATGCCATGTACATAGAAATAATTTCAGCCTTTTTAGAAACATTTTGCAATACTGCAAACTTGCCAATAGGTCCCTTGCTAGTTGCTGTGTTCCTATTCACTATGAGCTATTATCATGTTTTATATGTACTGAGCTTCACTTCCAAGCTTCGGTTCACATTGCCCACAACATCGCATCTGCTCTTGCAACAGGCGATGTCAGGGCCTTCTTAAGAACCACTGCATGGTCACCTACCTACAAACCAGTGAACCTATGGTTCTGCAGCAAGGCAGACGGAATAGACAGAAACCACCATTCAAGGCAGATCCAAGGTCCAGACATGTAGAATGCACCCAAGGTCTTCACCTGAGAAAGAAAAGCTGCTTTGCCTAAAACTAGCTTGAAGGGTACTCTAAGATAGGGTAGAGAGAATTTAGGATTACAGCCAGTTTCTGGATCACCTTTATACAGCACTGGACTTGCAGCCACAATGGACACATGTCACTTAGCTGCCACTTTCAAGGGAGAAAGTCTCCAGAGCAGAGCCCTGCATCAACAAGCATAGTGTCCTTTATCCACTGAGCCTAAACTAGAGTGGGACTGAGATTCCCATTCAGTGCAGAACCTGGAAACATGGGGATGAAAGGAAAGAGTACAAAAATCTGAAGCACTGAGTTTGATGATCAGACAGTCAGCAAACCGTTTAAGCAAACACTTGGCCTCATGACAGCATCCTGCAGAAGGAGCCAAGTGCCGTGGCACAGGGCAGCTGTGAAGGTAGAGCAGCAAGACCCAGGCTGGACATTGGAACTCCTGGCACCTGCCCTCAGCCCTCCACAGCTCATTAGGCAGCAATCAGCTGGTGGATGTTGAGTTTCCAGGCAGGACAGCACAGCTAGATTTCCTACTGCTTTGCTTTTCCTTCCTGGTAGCAAGTCTCCCTCAGTATGGAAGAGCAGAGCTCCGCAAACAGGCAGCACGGCCTGTCTCCTACCTGTGGGTCAGGACAGCACATAGCTCAAAGCCAGTCATCACCAAGAAATGTTTGTCACCCAGCAGCAACATAAACTGATTATTGGTCTCAATTTGCTTCACAAATTTGTGTGTCTTTGCTTGGTGCTGGAGTTCTTCCAAAAACTTCATGCTTTCTATTAGTCAGTGAATAAGCCTGACTAAAATTAACAGCATGAAGAAATGCCATTTGACTTCCCCTTGTCTTCTGGCTCCTTCTTCAGTACACAGCTGTATCAAATCACACTTCGACCAGACTCACAGACTTTATTATAAATAGCCTGTGCCAAACTCCCTCAACCCCAAACTGTTACTTTGAGCATCATTAAATCATTCTCTTCTCCCTCCCTTTTCGTCAATAAACTTCCCCCCTTTGTTCTTGAGATAAGATCCCATAACTATACTATAGTCCACAGTGAAGTTTTATGAATGGTTTTCACATCCAGGGTAGAGCATAACATTAGTGCCCCCAACTCACATTGGGGCTAATTAACACAAACGAAGACAAGACTCCTTGGGTCATCAAATACGTATGTTAAAATTTTATTTGCATACCTATACAAACTGACCTCACTCATAAATCAGTTCTGCTCTACAAGTTGGGCACGGAATGCAAAAGTTGGAAGTAAAAAAGCCAAAAACTATGCAGCTGAGCTCTGTTAATGGCCTTTAGTATCTGAGAGGAAGTGCTCCCTATCAGGTGCTCGTTCTTACCCACCATCCCACTGCCTGACCCCAGTCCTCAGCTCTCCTGCCAAAAGGGCATCCTCCATTTCCTCACCATTCACACCACAACCCCAGTTTCTCCTTTGGCATCTGCCAGATGACAGAGTAACAACAAGGATGATCATTGCTTACAGGCTGGGGAAGCAGCCGTTGTAGGTATGTGTTCACTGTGAGGGCTGTGGTGCGTCCCCATTAGAGCCAGCTGTCAACAGTTGGATGTTAAGGGCTGTGATTAACAGGTTTTTAATGTGCAGGGAGAAACTTAGGCAGCAACCATGTGCTGCATGAAGGGCAGGGGAAAGTAACAGCCAAAAAGTGGCAAACACACAAAACCCCCATACATCTTGCTGCTTAAGGCAATGTGGAGGTATCCATGTTTGGGGATCCATCGGGGGTCTTATGCATGCCATGAAAAAACATCTCATTTTTGCTGGCATATTCCATTTACAAAGTTGTCTTTCCCTCCAAGACCCTGTTAACTCAAACCCCGGTGAAAACGAAAGCAGACAGAAGAAAGAAAAGAGCACTCTTAATGACTTTCAGCCACATAAACTTCCTCCTCTTCTACAAAGCCTGACAAGGAAATAAAATCGGTTTCTCATTTTCCCACTAAAAGCATCTGTGTCTTCTCAATCACTCCTTAAATGGAAGGAGAAGTCACATTTGCCGCTACATCTTAATGGCTGCTGGAAGCCACCAGAGAGCTTATGAAGTAGCCTGATGGGCTTGGATGGGAAAACCATGACATATTGCTTTTGGACTAGCTACCAGCTACTGACACAACAAAATGATTTGGAAGATTCTCAGGAAAAAATCTATCTACCATAAGTACAAATTAGGATAAAACCAAGCAGCTGCATTTCCTTTAAAAATAACCCAAATATTTATACTTACTTTATATATATATATTATTGTATAGGACACATTCAGATACACACATATATACTTATATTTTTATATATATATATATATATAATTTATACTAGTTAATTTAATGTGTGTGTATATATATTAAAAATATATATAAACTACAACATATGTATATAAACCTATTTAGAGCTACTTTTTTTGCAGCTTCCTAGTTCGGATGAAAACAGCTGTTCTTTTATGTCTAGCCATTATAGATCTGCCTGCAGAATGGTTTGAAGCCAAAAAGCAGATGAAGGCTCTGCAGCTGAAAAGGGAACCAGGAGTAAATGGAAGTAGCAGAGAAGTTGAAATCCATCAAGCAAACCGGCGGTGTAGTGCAGGTCAGACAACTGTTCCTTTGATGTTTGCATTCACAGATCCTATTACATTAAGTGAGTGACTGGATGTCATGGGGGAAAGGAAACTGTAATGGAACTAAGAGGAGGAAAACATGAATTATGGATGGCTACTAGTGAGAGCTGAAGTGGGGAAACAGCAGCATTACCCAAGCTAATAGGCAGGAGGCAATTGAAATAGTTCAATCCTTTCTTGGTTTCTGCATTTCAGTGGTTCCCCAGGTCCAGGGATGCTCACTCAATCCCTGGAAGTACATGAAGGGCAGGGGAAAGTAACACACACAGCTCCCTCCTTTCTAGTCTCTTTCCCACATCTGTGGCAAAGCCATCATTTTACAGGACCTATCAAGTTTGCATTGAATGTCTGATTTATGTCCAACTCCACAGCTATAATACTGCAGGAAGAGAACAATGATTCATGAACTCTGGACTCTGCATGCCCAATGCATGAGTGCAAGAAGGGGAGTGGTAAAACCAGCAGATATATTCCTAGAGCACTCTGGAAGGGAGTTAGACATGCTCACCAAATGACACAAACCACAGCCACTAGCAGAAAGCATGAATGCCAGTGTATAACAAGACTTGCAAGCCTTCTTGACCTCCTCCTTGGGAACACTCATTCCAAGCTTTTTCCAAAGGCATGAACTCCGTGCTGGTGTGTATAAGGACTTTTTCTACATCAGTAAGCAGAGCAGGTCATGCACTGTGAAGTTAAGGGAGGAGCTGCTCAAAACTCCCAGACTCTCTGTGAGTTAAAGAAAAATCATTCTTGTCCACCAACCCAGAAAAGGTGTCTCCTGAGTTGTCGAGCATCAGTGCCTCACAGGACACTTCTGCCAATTCTGGGGGATTCTGCCCTAGAGAGATTAAGAGCAACAGGGAAGCATCCTTCACAGCCTCCTCTTCCACACAGAGGATCACGTCTCAGGCCTAATTCTTTCCTTTTTCAAGAAAGGGGGAAGCAGACTGAACATTGTCTACTCATTTCGACTTGCATAAAGTCTCCCATTCTGAAGATTCCCTCAGACTTTTAAACCAGAGGAAGTGCTAAAGGAGCATCCTTTTGGGTGCATGTAGCATGTATGTGCACATAAACACTCTCCTTTCATTCATTTTTATGTTCATACAGATTTGCTGTCCCATCTCAATTCTGGGTGCAGAGTACTGAAGTCACAAGTCCAGAACTAACTTCCTTTTCTAGAAATGCTTTGTTTGCTAAGTTATAGGCCAACCTGTGGCCCTTTCTTTTGTCATCCTCTTATGCTTCTTTCCTATCCTTCTCCAAATATCTCTCTGTAAACTAGTGCAATGCCAAGAGAGTGGCAGCAGTTAGAAAAGTAAGTATCAAGGAAGACTTCCAAGGTCCTTAAAAGAAATGCTGGTTATTAAGAGCTGAGATACATTCCATTTGATTGAAGAGAACCAAAGATGATTCCTAAGAGGCAAAGGTTAATTAGACAAATGGCTCAAAAGGATCAAACTGTTCTAACTCATTATTTTTTTATTATTATATTTTTTAATTTTAAAAGAGAGTTTAAAATAGACCAGGCAGTTGGAAAAAAAAACCAAACCCAAATTCCCAAATGCATGAGATAAAACCACAGAAGCCTGAGAGTGCCAGTAACATAACGATTACAGAGTAGAAGTTTAATGAATAAAGAACAAGCAAATCAAATACCTATATTAAATTATATTGAATGCAGCAATCTTGTCTGCATATATCTACTAAGGGGACCAGGTACAGACAGTGGCAATGCAGCTTAATTTCCAATATCACTCAAAACTTAGGGTGACAAACCAGAAGTCTTCCCTGTATGCCTTCCACATATGCCTTCATTGATTACTCCTGTGCCAAAGCATTCATTAAATGATAATTCAGGCAGCAGAAGATAATACTACTGCAAGTGGTGGTGGTAGAGAAATAATCTGATGACAGTTATACTTACTCACAAAAAACACTAGTTGTTTAAACTCACTTCCGAAAGACAACAAACTAGTTACCCATATTAAAAAAAGAGGGGAGTTGGCTTTTAATTTAATCTACAAAGTGATAAAAATGTATCTTCCTCATTCCATATAGTATTTCTTACTATATTTAGATAATTGTAATAATGTCTCATTTCAAGCCAGTTCACCTTATGTCCTTTGGTCCTGAAATTAGGGAAAATGTTCTGTCTGATGGGCAGTCTTCAGACTTTTTTGTTATTATTTTTTATTTTTCAAAGGATGCCTCTTATAATTCTGCAGGAAGAGAATGTCTTACAAAGAATGTTGCGTTTACCACAACATTGATTTCTTCTGAGTCATTAAAACTGGACATGAGCAAGTTATTTAACATGCACTGAATTATTCAAATCCATCCAATAAGCGAGGAGACCAAGACTGAAAACACAAATTAGAAGCTCAGAAAAATCAAAGGTGACTTAGAGCTTCCAAATATAGACTTTACGTTACAACGTAAGTGGTCTCTGTCATTTGGCTCTTTTTCTGGGTTTTTTTAATCATTCCCTGTTGGGGTAGAGCTTCTAGTTCCAGAAACAGCACCATTTCCAATCCAATCCTGCAGCAACAGAAAAACTGAGTAGTCCTTAATTACATCAAGTGGGCATATTTGGGAAAGCACACACCACAATGCTATCATTCTGCCATGAAGAACAAATCTACCAACAAAATTACAGGGGCTTGACATGCAAAGCAGGCAGTAGGGACTCTACTTGAAATTACCTCTGGGTCCCTGCAAAACAGACTTGAACTTGAGAAGAAATAAAATACAATTTGAAATAGGTTGCAGGCCCTTTCTCCATCAGGTATGTGAACAATATGCTATCAAGCTTTTATACGAAAGTTCCTCATGTCCCCTTATTTGCTCTCAGAAGTTTAATGAAATATCACCTTGTCATGCACACACGCTCTCCATTTAGAGAAATGGGTTTACCCATTTAAAAACCTTACAAAGGAAGACAGTAGAAGCCAGTCTATTTAATTAAATGCAAGCTAAAGAATAAAAACGCAGTTTGGTGGCTGGAGAACCACAACGAGCTGCTGGCATCTGAGTGCTGGTAAAATTTAGTGTGGCATTATGCAAAGAGTCATGAGGCTTCCTGGCTGAATCCGGACACAGAACTTCAAAGTCTTTTATAGCATGCTCTTAACAAAGAGACTGACCTGCAAAACTTGGCTCCTGCTTTGAAGAGGCTGGCAGAGAACCATAGCAATTCTGCATTTTGTATGAGCGTCCTGGAGAAGATTTCATACCAAGGTGGAACTGTTTAAATGGTGGAAGAGACTGAACACCAGGGATTAAAACAGGGAAATGTACTCAAGAGGTGCTTGGAGAAATCCTCTGAAATCACTAAGGAGAGGCAGTGCAATGAGGGGGAATCTGCACTAGAGAAATCTAGAACAGTGCTTTGGTCAACTGTACTTTTCTCTTTGGCTCTTTCAGGAGCAGTTTATGTCCTACAATTGAAAGACATTTTGACAGAAAGGATAAACCAAAGTGCATCACTACAACAGGTAGAGATTAAAGCACAAACTGTATCAGCAGATGGCCTGTATGTTTTAAGGACTTCCCACTGCATGGCTAACAGCCAGCCCAACTGTATTTCTGGTGTGGAGTTCAGGAAGCTGGTGACGAGACCTTGATGCTGTGGTGCTCTGTAAGAGCAAGTGGCAGGCATCAAAGAATGAAGAAGAAACTTTGCCAAGGTGACTAAGGCCTTCATAGAATCATAGAATCACCAGGTCGGAAAAGACCCACCAGATCATTGAGTCCAACCATTCCCACCAATCTCTAAGCCATGCCCCTCAGTACCTCAACCACCCACACCTTAAACACCTCCAGAGAAGGCGAGCCAACCACCTCCCTGGGCAGACCGTTCCATTGCCTAATGACCCTTTCAGTGAAGAATTTTTTCCTTATGTCGAGCCTGAACCTCCCCTGGCAGAGCTTGAGGCCATTCCCTCTCGTCCTGTTCCCCGTCACCTCGAAGAAGAGGCCAGCTCCCTCCTCTCCATAACCTCCCTTCAGGAAGTTACAGAGAGCAATGAGGTCTCCCCTCAGCCTCCTCTTCTCGAGGCTAAACAACCCCGGCTCTCTCAGTTGCTCCTCATAAGACAGCTTTGTTGCTCTTCTCTGGACATGCTCCAGAGCCTCAACATCCTTCTTGTCACCATGAGAGGGAAAAAAGAGGGAGGGTTGAGAAGATAACACTCATGCATTACTACTCTGTCAAAAGTTTCCAGTGCAGGCTTAGCCTAACACTGTCAAGTTTAGAGGTCAACAGGGCTGAGGGTGTCAATCAGCACAGTCATCTACTGCAGGAACGGTGGCAGGATCTATTGATAACAATTAGATCATTCTCTTTATAGCGTCTATAGCATATGGTGAAGGAAAGGCCGCAGAAAATGAAACTTTCTCAAAACTGTCACTTCACCGCTGCACTTAAAAATTACAGAAAACAGAACAATTTGGTACCCAAGCTTCGAAAGAATATGAACATACATCCATCTTCCTAAAACTGAGGTCAGTTGCACATTCCAAAACGTGAAGTAAAGAAATGGAAAACTGTGAAAAGAAGCAGGCCAGAGACAGCAAATGCAGAAAAAAAACAAGTTTCACATGGCACTCCTCCACCTTGGATGCTCCCAAGTCTTTAACTGTCAGAAACACCATTGAAGACTACCAAATAACACTACTCAAGCCATAAAGAACTTTGTTTAAGCTGATGCTAGTCGTAGGTCACCAGAAATGTCAAGAACATTGCATTCAGAAAATAACAAACAGCCAGATTTTGAGGTCATATCTGCTAGTGCCCACAGAAAGCACAAATTGCATAAGAAAACCACCTGTCATGTAAGTGTAAAAAGTTAAAAGCCTCCTTTTCAAGGGCTAACTACAAAAATACCCTACCAGCTTCATCTGCAACACCAGATGATACCGTATCTGAACAGGGAATTATGCTTATGGGGCATTTGGAGTGCCATCTATAAAACTTAAACCCAAACAGAAGACCAGACAGTCGTCTTCTCAGTCCAACTCCTTTTTATTAACATTGAAGTGTGATAGGGGCTACATGAAGCTTAAGCCTCCAGCCAGTCAAAAACCATAACCTCATATGGCCTTTGCTCTGAGTATCACAGTAACAGGGAAAGGTTTTGATTTAAACCCCCAGGGGATGCATCACATAACTGCAACTCTAATCCAGGAGAGAATGTAATCGTTCCTCAATTTCAAAGTCAGAAAAACTGGCTGAGTCAGCACTTGCCCAGTCAACTGCTATCCTCAAACCAGCCTCTGTTCCTTTTGCTACCAGAATTTTCCAACAGAACTATACTAAGCAGAAGGGATAAACCACTCAAAAAGAAAGTTTGCAACATGAACATATAGTAGAGCAGATTATGACCTATCTCCAGAGGCTGCTACCATTCACTTTTTCCACCACATCCCAGAAAATTCCTAGAGACTGCGTATGGTAAAGAAAGGAATCTTCTGTCAACCAAATCCTGGATATCTGTCTCCAGGAGCACTACAGAACCACAAATACAGAAACATTGGTCAAAAGAGATAGTCTGATGCAACACCTCTCTTAACACAGGACAACCATAAGCTGTGGCTTCATCCAGCTGAGTCTTGAAAACTTCCAAAACCAGAAGTCTCCATGGCCTCACAATAACCTCTTTCAGTGCTCCACTAACTTCTGAGTAAGGAATCTTCTGATATATGTTCTGAAGATCTTGAACCAGCCAATTGCCCAGCTGAAATAAAACAAGGGGTTATTCCACTTGCAGTCCTACATGGGCTACATGTTTGCTGTTGAATTTCTTAAGGTTTCCCTTGACCCAGCCAAGTTTCTCCAGGATCTTCTGGACTGAAGGGCTACCATCTTCCAGGGTAACCACACCCCCAGATTACATACTGTTACAGTGCATAACAACTTATTACACATCATAAGGAATAATCAGCCTGTGTAGCAAACACATGCTACCAAAATGGTCTTTGTTGACGTAGGAATCGGTTTATCTGACTACACAGATGTATCAAATGTTTTCTTTTTCCCGCCCAAATAATCGCTCATACTAGGTTCTTCAGAGCAGAAAGACACACCTAGTAAAGAAATCAAACAGCTTCTCTGCTTTCCCCCAACTCTTAACTCACATAACGGGATGTCACTGCTGTCCATATAATTGTCTGAATTAGTGGTTCCCAAGCTTCCTGAGCTGTGAGCTGCCTTCAAGATCGAAGCCACACTTCATGGGTGATTACACACAATTGTGAAACTTCTGACCAAAAGACACTAGAGAAGAGACCTGTCACCCACCATGAAACCAGTCATGTCAGTCACACCTCAGGAATGAGGGAGGTGGGGGGCAACTAATCCTTTACTGAAGTTTCTGCTGAGCTCCTAACCAGCGTGGCATTTTCTGGCACGGGCTTATTAGCGTGTCATGTTAACAACTCCCTTGAAGCAAGCACAGCAGAAGGTTTTCCCCTTGTTCTAAAATGTACTTAGAAAATAGCACAGTTGAGTTATTTTAGATTTACTTATCGCAATAGCCTTTTTGTTCTACTATCTCATGACTTTGAGATCAGAACAAAACTCATCAGTTAAGGAATCTCATTAAAATGACCTATTTCTTCTACAGAAGAGGAGGAATCTGAAGATTGTATCATGGAAGATAGTACTGAGGGTTTTAGATTGTGGAATAACAAGTTTCAAATCAAGAGTGTCATATGGGTACATACACAGAAACTTATGTTGCTAGCAATAATGGATGCTGTTACAAGGCAGATTAACCATCTTCAATTAATGACTGGGAAAAAAAAAGTGCCTGTATACAACAGGACACAGTAAATGCAGCTGAGTATTTTACACAGGAGCAATTAGTGACTTATTTATGACAAATACAACTGCTGCGTTTCTCAGAATAATAAAAGGGGGGGGGGGGGGGCGAAGAAATGTGCTGCAGTACCAGTAACCAAGTGCTCTGATCTGATAAGGAATCATGGCATGGTTGGAACTCATTAGGCAGAGCAGCACTGTGCTGAAACACAACACCGTGGCCCAGGCACCCTAATCCTAGCACTGGCACCACAACCATGCTAGCTGCATCCAGCCTCCTGGGATGGCTGCATGGCATAGCTCCATCTCCCTTCAACAGGCAGCAGTGCTGATCCGACCACTTAGTAGACCTTTCCCCACACTGTGTTCCCACCATGTAGCAACTCTCCTGCCCAAGTATTTTAAAGTTGAGGTCTCCATACACTATTCCCTGTAGATTTTCAGGTGGCAAGCAGCACTGCCCCAACATGTACAGTCAGGGTATAGTCTGGCTTTCTTTTGCAACTGCAGATAAAGTAGTTTGAGCAGTCCCTGCTCCCATTCAGCAAGCTGCACATTCAGCAGCTGTTTAAGTGAAGCCAATTTACTTGGTAGACAAGAAGCTCCCAGATTAACCTGGATCAGGTCCGGGTGCTGAGAAACAGTAACAAGCAGCTAGTGGCAGGATCTCAGAAACACGTGCTTCTTAAGCAGTGATGGGAATATGCCAGAAGTTCCAGAGGAGTGACACTTGTCCAACATCACATCAGAGGTGGAGATGGGACAGAACCACTGTGACTACAGTCCCAATCAGAGCTTTATTCTTAGAGCATCTCACTTTTTAATGCCTCATTTAGACATTTTACAGTGTATGAAAGCATATGCATCATACAAGTGCTAATTTACACAGCATACGTGGCTCCTATTTCAGATTTAATGGAAGTATTAATGCATTATTCATTACTTCAGGGTTTACTCTTTGGTATTTGGCTTGTTGCTCTGGTGTTTACAGTAGCCTAGTAGCCTCACTGCCCCGCAACCCCCTCAACTTTTTATTTGGCCAAATAGTTCCTAGCTGTAATTTTGATCACCATTTGCAAATGCTGGTTTGTGGAGAATTATGGTGGTGGAGGCGGAGGAAAAACCTGGTGGATGATCAGTGCTAGTTTGGAAGCACAGGACAGCAATGCAGAACATCATGTTCTTCTCAGCAAGTCTGGGTCAATCAGCAGTTTTACACCATCTCTTTCTCAAAGCGCAACAAATAAATCCCCAAAACCTGAACAGTTACAGCTTAGTCTTAAAAAGCCACATGCTGTTTAAAAACAATTAAAATAAATAAAACTTCAAACCAAAAACAGAGCAGCTAAGGAATCACATATGCTAGGAGGACAGAAAGGGACATTAATTTCATTAGACAGTTCTCATTAAACACAGCTGCAAACTGCCACAAAAGTCACAGTATACAGCCAGCATACAGGTACATAACCCAGTTACTATAGAAAGTTATAGAAATGGCCATTATGCAAATTGCACAGGGATTCATCTATGGAGGAATTTTCTTTAATCACATTAGATCTAGTATCCACTAAGCTCTAAAGTGAGGTTTAAGGTCTAAAGCAAGGAGGACGTCGTATCTGCTTCACCATGAAGGAAGAAATGATTTGATGTAAAGTTGCTAACCTATTATATATCTGAATATTATGTACAGGTTTTGTGATTTTAGAACTAAAAGGTAGGATTAGCTTGAATTATAACTTTTAGTTAGCCTGTGCCTGGATACTTATGCTTAAATAAGGAATTTTAACAAGACTGCAGTTAGAAAGAATGGGAAAGAATGTGACTGTATTTAATTAAGCTAAATAACAAGGGCTAGTGCAATGATAAGAGAAAGAAGAAGCAGACCAGATACAACTTTGAAGAGGTGCTCAAGGAGTCTAAGAGCATGTGCAAGGACAGTTAAAAATTTCAGTTGCGAGGAAGCTCTACAGCCTTTATCCAGAGACCCCTAAAGAAGACCCCCAGAGGGCAGAGCGCAAGTGCCAAGGGAAGGAAATTTATGTAAATAAATTCCAGGAACAGTTTATAATAGATACACCTGTTTCAGGAGCTGTGATGAATGTGTATGCTTTGCCTGTATATCGCCTTTGTGAATTATACTGGATGTTGCACATGCATTAGGTGGAGCGATGCCTTGTGTGCCCAATGCTGCACTGAAGAATACCTTAATTGATAATCGAATTAGCATTGATAATTAAGTCTGGCTTTTCACAGCATCAACCAGATGCATAACAGGAGACAATAAATATGATTGTGCTGTATCAGCTCTGTCACCAAAGGTTTTCCTTTAGAGAGAACAGAGGTAAACTTAAAAACAAAACCTAATTTTAAAAAGCTGTGAGCTTGTTGGGGATTAAAAAAAAATTAAAAAATCTTTTTAAAGCATTTCAAAGAGCTATGAAAATGAGATTTGGTTAAACACATGATTCTCACCATCTTCTTATTTGTGCTACACAGCTTGAGTAGGGCAAAGATTTAAGGTGCTTTGCCTGTGAGTGGATGCAGCCTGCTGAGAGGTCTGGGCAGCGTGAACTCCCTGAACTGAAGTAACCCTGCATAGGCAGGGATCCAGCCAGACGTCTTAGGGGTTACTAGGATTCACATTTAAAGAGGAGAAACACTGACACACGCTCACTCATCCCCTCTCTCTCCCTAGTAAAAATAAAAACTGAGGCAGAGATCTCCACGTGCTTAAATTCAGTCGGATATTATGTGGTTGGGATTGCATTGCCTCAGGATATAATAAGAGGAAGTTCTCTTATCTCTCTTGGCTAGGCAAAAGAAAAACCATATCTTTTTTGCTTGACAACAGAAAAACAGCACCCACCACACAACCACAGCCTCCGTGCTAGTGTAAAAGGGGAGCACAAAAAAATATTCCTGACATTGTGCAAGTCTTAGCAGTGAAAGAAAGGTTAACAGAGTTTATCGGACTTCTAATAGTGCATAACCTCAGCATTTCTTCACAGCCTACATGCATCATTTGTGATTTCATTTGTTTTCTTGTTTATTTCTCCATGACTGAACTCAAAGCCTCTGTCTCCAAGCCCATTCTGCTTTCTGAGCTAACAATTCCCCTCACCATTCACCTTCACTAAGCAGAGCAGTTTTACACAGCTGTGCAGCACACACAAGGGTTACAGAAGATCATTAGACATGGCAACATTTTAATTCCTCAGATAGGACTGATTTTGTTTTGCAATCCACACGGCCAGGTTACCCAGAGAGAGGGATCACAGTATCATAGAATCCTAGAATAGTTTGGGTTAGAAGGGACCTTAAAGATCATCCAGTTCCAACTCCCCTGCCACGGGGGCAGGGACACACAGGCCCACTTCTCCAGCCTGTCCAGGTCCCTCTGGATGAAAATCTGTCCTTCCAGTGTGGCAACTACACCACTTAGCTGCATGTCATCTGCAAACTTGCTGAGGGTGCACTCAATATCTCTGTCAATATCATTGACAAGATATTAAACAGCATCGGTCCCCATACAGGCCCCTGTGGGACACTACTTGTCACGGAAAGTCTCCACACTTTCTTTTGAGGAAGGGGAGGTCACAGAGTGGCATTTCAGAAGGCACTTGCACCCCCTTCCCCAGCTGGCTGACTGCTCTCCCAGCATTGTGCCATCCAGGCACCTGGGGCTTCTGGAACATGGCACCAACTTTGTCCTACCACAGACGTGCCTAGACCCCTTCGCATGTGCAGGAATCTTTCGCTAGTTTAAACAATCAAAACCAATTAAAAATATTACTATGGCATATATGTACAAGATGATAAATACCATCCCCTCCCCAATGACTAAAACCTCAATACTCAAGTAAAGACCAGCCATGTCATCAATGATGAAAAAAAAAAAAACAAACACCAAAAAAACCCAAAAAATCAGCAATTCACTGAACAGAAAAGCTGAGTGCAAGATTGCAAGTTAGAACCTATTTGGAATAAGGTCAACACGAAGCAGCACCATCCTCAAGGGGATAAGCTCAATCTAATAAAAAAATATAGTCCTAATGGAGTAGAGGAGCATGATAGGTCTCTGGGTGACACTGTAGAGCAAAGTCAATCTGTTAATTGAGTCTCCAGAGTGCTCAGTGAGGTAAGCTCCCTGGCCAGGTGTGAGACTGGATGATGTCCCCTGGTATGGTGCCATAGTGCAAATGACCACGTAACGACACAGGAGGATGAGGACAGCAGTACACTTGGGAAAGGAAGGTTACAAACAAGTAGAGGCAGCAGTCACCCCTTCCTCTTTTAGGAGAGCAGGGGGAAGAAACGACAACGTAACACCTCGTGACACAACCAGGCAGAAAAATGCTAAGGACAGCTTTCTCCGAAAAGCAGGGTAGAAGAAAGGAACAGAAAGGATAATCCTTTTCCTTTTCAGAGAAAAGCACAAACAGCTCAGGCAAAAATTGTGCTGCTAGGGGTGAAGCAGAATTTAATAGTCAGGATGGACAGAAAAAGATGCTGAGCAATCACCGGAGCTGGCCTTCAGCAGAGATGCTTTCCCTTCACTGTAAAGGGCAGGGCTCTGGCTGGGCAGCAGAGTCCTATCTTCCCACAGCCCCAGAAAGCAAAGCAAGGATCACCATGAAACCTCGTAACTTCCCACCAGCATGAAGTCTACTAGACCATATAGGAGGAGCTGGCACACAAAGGCAGTTTAGTAGTAAGTTGCATGCCTTCTGTCTATGCAAAGAAACTTGGATTATTTAGTACTAGTTGCTAGTTTATGAAAGAAAAGAGAACTCAGCTTTTTTCCAGCCTTGTAAGAAGCCATTATCCATGTGAACACACAGTAATGATGGTGGAATTTCTGCTCAGCAATAAAAGACTTAAATAAATGCATGTTGTCCTGACATACTTTAAGAAAGTCAGCACCAGGGAGACAACCTCTTCTGATGAGTAAACCAGGGTGACGTGTGCCTGTGCGGACGGAAGGGCAGTGTGCAAAGTCATAAGGTAAGCCAACAGTTTCTTGGGATCAACACCCCCTTGTCAGGAAAATACTGCTATGATGAATTAGTCAACACTGCCACAAACCAACTCACTGCCAGCTCTGTGCTAAAAAAATGTTTCACAGGGCAGGCAAACCATCTGATTTGCTACACCAACAGAGCCGGGGTGTTGGGCTTTTGCTTTCCTCTCTCCCCCACCCCCATTCAAAAAACAATAATGCTCCAAAACACTCTTTCAAGAAGGGGAACACCCACCATGTCTACAGGATGTGAAAGGCAAAAGGGATGTGGGTTAGCTGGAGGAGGTGCAGTAACACACCCCTGATCGCCGTGCCTTTTAGTTCATACTAGGATATGCCCCAAATCTCACAGCAGGCAATGGTAGATTTTGCATATCAACATGAGACTTGGCTGTGAAACATCCTCCTCCTATTTTAGCTTTCCTTTCTTGGCACAGAATACAGCCTTTTTCCAAAAGACACAGCTGCGAGAGATGAATGCAAAAGGTGTGAGATTATGGGTCACAACAGTATGCAAAATTTCTAAATGAAGCTCTGAATCACTCTTGTTATTTTTTTTAGAGACCATCTTCGTTATTCTTGAACATTCAAAACAGGTGATACTTGAACTCTAGGGCCCAGCCCTGCAAAGAGAACTCCTACACAAATACACCATGGACTTAGGAATCCCATTCAAGCTGGCTGGTACTCATAGGTAAAGCTGTTTATGGGTTGCTATAAGTAGATGGAAACACTGTGAAGAAAAACCAAGCTATCAAACTGTCTGTATGAGCTTCTTTAGCACACATCTCAGACCACAGTTTTAATTCTACCCCAGCTTCCCTCTCCTCAAATCTCCTCCTTTTAGCACTCCAAACAATCCCACATAACAATACCAGAAGGGGCAGCAGAGTGAACAGCAGCACAGCCAGGTGTACCAGGAGAAATTCTCAGTTCATCTGAGTTCCTGATCTGCGAGAAGGCAGGAAAAGGTGAAACAACATTGCTGAAATTTATTTCCTTTTTGTCCTTTATTTGCTTTCTCTCCTTAGCCCTCTGAATGCCTTAAGAGGTGTGCAAAGTCTTCTGGTGCAGCACCTTCTGGTATCAGGTGGGCTGACCTCAAGGCCACCATCTTAGAAATGATGCATTCCCAATCTCCAAGGTCAAATCCCTGCACTAAAAGATATCCTTGTAAAGACATTTATATATATATATACATATATATATATATTCACTGCCTTGTTATCTCTCTCCTTGTACCTGGGTTTGGGAAGAAAAAAGGCCAGTTAGAAGCAAGCATCCTCCTCCCTGTCCCATTAACCTGCTTTTTATTTCCCCAGCCTGCGGCAAACCACATACACACACACACACACACACACACAGAGACTAGCGACTGCAAATAGGGTTGAGAGGGAAGTGTTGTTTCTTGAACATTTTTGCTTCTTGATGGCAGGCCAGCAAGCAGATAAATGGAGCACTGCCATGGGCCAGCCCTGATAGCTAAGCATCCTTGCTAGTGCACCAAAGAGCTGAGTCCTCATACCACCATCACGCCATATAGCCACCCTCCGCTTTGGCTCATCGCTAATTTGGGGTTACATTATTCCCATGAACTACTGCTTGTGTTCCTGTGGGGAAAGCCAACAAGGGAACATGCTTGCCTCCTGAAAGGCCATACTCCACAAGGAAGATGGTGTTAGGAAGGAACAATGTTAGAGTGTCTTCAGTGAGCTGGAAGCCATCCCAGCTTCCAGCTGCACAATGACATGCAGGAAGGAGTTTTGAAAGCTTACCAGTCACAGAGTACCCCTGCGTGCCAGGCTCAGAGATGTCTGGACATAAGAATGGCCTTTGAAGCATAAGGATGCAAGAGAACTGCAGAGCTATGCAAGCAGATCAGCCCTGGCAAAGCCGCAATGGTGGCCCGAGCTCAGCCTTCTTTTTTCTGGCATCAAGTGCTAATTGTGTAGTCCAGATCTTTAATCTTATTTAGGTCAGAGGCTTCAACACAAAACAGTCTTAGAAATGCCAGTCTTCCGTGGGAATGAGAAAGTCTGCTTGGCCAGACGCAGAGCTCTCCAGATATTGGAGCTAAGTGCAATCATATGTTAGAAAGGGATGACAAGAGGAGACAGATTCGATGAGTTGTGCCAGGCTCCACATGGCAGTGCAAAATTATGCCTCATGCACCTTTATATACAATTTGCACATTCTGTAACAAGCTCCAAGGGGGATAAAGCAGCTCTTAAACTACATGCAGGGCACAAACTAGAATTGTACAGATGCTTGCAAAGACATTATCCGTCGGTTAGCCCTGATGCCCTGCTAACCCCTGCGATGTAGTGCTTTCCTCCACTCTGCCAGTGATCTTCTCCAGTTTGAACAGGTGATAACCCCCAAAACCAGCAGAGAAATGGTGAAGGTGGGAACACCGTGATCCCAAGGGAGCTGGAGAGAGAACACTTCATGCTGAGCCCTGGTGTATGTTTTTTTGGATTCAATATTGGGTATAAAGCAATATAAAGAGGACTCCAGTGATTCTTCTCAGTAGTGTTTATGCACCTGCAGGCCTACAAAGTACACGAAGCAGAAATCATAAACCTTTTACAACATTGTTCTCACTCCCGTTTCTGGATTATTCTGAGGATAAAGTAATCATTGCTTCATGGGAAGCATTTCAGATTATTGGAAGAGGTGCAAATCACACAGGTTTTGACTGCCTCCTAAAGCTTTGCCATTGAAACAACTGAACCAATTATTTTAATACCTATGGGCAGTAACACAGTACTAAAATATCAAGTTTACCCAAAAGGCAAGAAGACAGTGTGAAAAGCTGGATATAAAAATATGGTGACAGGGAAACATCCTGAAGTGTTTGGCTGCATGCAGCATCCAGAAGATGGAAACAAGGAATAAGCAAATTGGCCGAAGTTTAACCAGCAGTTCAATGGGAATTTTGGATTCGGCAGCAATTTCAGGAGCAGACCTGGGAGGTGAAACTTGAGCCAAGCACTGGGAATAATAAAAATGGAAGCAACAATTTGTGTTTTCTCTTGGCAGCGGATTCAAGCTATCGCATGACCCTTGTTCCCCAATAACATGAAATTGCCCTGCAGCAGATAAATCTATGTGCAAAGTTTATGGACAATATTTGATCAAGTCTTCAGTTTACAATGACCCTGGGAAGATGACATGATCAGAAAAAAAAACCAAAACAAAACAAAACAAACCCCAAACCAACCCAGAATGACAATATAGGCACCTGTGAAATCCATCCACCAGAAGAACTGAAGTTTTCAGATCATCATACTGGCATTCCTAGAGAGACACTCATGCCCTAAGAAAGTACCCGCACGTAGTGCTGATCTGGCTGTAGAGTCCAAACAATTCCCCAAAACATATAAACTTTAAAAACTGGGGGATGGAGAGTCTTGTATGGACAACTAATACTTTCTCCTACAAATATCAGGGTTTAGACACATTAAGCTATACCTAAGCACTGAAGACAAATGACACTGCCTTGACAGAACTGTTATTCCTCCAGTACTATATTTTAAGAGATATTCTGAACAATGCCCCATGCTGAAGAGCTGCTAGACAAAAAGATTCTTCTGATATAAATTCATCAGTCTCTCCTCACAGAGCTAACGTCTCTACATACTATCTTTAGGAAGATAAGATGCATATGGAAGAGGAATTGTAAACTATCAGTGCAGCATGCACCCGTACAACATAATCAGATAGGCTCAGTAGCAGATAAGAAAGAAAAGCTGAGCACTTGTGTTGCTTAACTCCTAACATACATACAAACTCTTTTTAAACAACTGTTCTTGCATGTTAAAAATAAATCCCTGTCCAACACATCAGGATGTCAATAAGGTATTTTTCTGCAGAGCTTTAAGTACCTCCAAGGAACAGAAATCAAAACCAAATACTTTGTTTTCCCCTTCAAAGCAATGATACAGGAACCTCCTCTATTTGCAAGAGCTTGTAACACCCCCTGGAATAAAAGGCAAGGCTGTAGTTTTCAAGCAGGGTTTGCTTGAAACTTGAGATATCCTAAAAGGTACTGATTTTCAATCTGCCTGGCAAGAGGTTTCAGTGGAAGAGAAAGAAATGCTGCAGCACATCTTTGAATGAGAAAACAGCGTTAGAATGATTTGGGGAGAAATATCACNCAATGAGGTCTCCTCTCAGCCTCCTCCAGGCTAAACAACCCCAAGGAAATGATGCAAGGAAACTTAAGTCCTCAGCTTTGTAGGTGGGAGATGATACCATTCAACCCTTATGATGTGAAAGCAAAGGCTTGATTAAAATTCATTTGCAATAACCTGAAGTGTTCAGGGTGCAGCAAGACAATTTAAAAGCCAAATGAAGCCACAGAAAAGGCTTTAGTTCAGTCAGATGGGAGAGAAAAGGAAGGGGCCACATTCAGGTTGCAAGACCAAGCTTTGACGGTCAGGTCAAAGATAGAGGCAGGTTTTGTAAGGCAATTTCCTTTCAACCCACTGAAAAAATCAATATAGAGGAATCTAACCATTTCCTTACTTTCACTTTCTTTTTGCCAAATTTGAGTGCACAGCCTATCAACGTAAAATGCTACCATCATACTTGCACACAGACCCTCAAAAAAAGGTGGTGTACTCACACATAAAGTCAATAAGGGAAGGAGAAGCAAGTTAAACCACAATCAAGTCCAAGAAGTCTTAATTTAAAGAAGAAATGTGAAGCACCACAGGCTTAGAGATGCTCTTTTGCTTGTGCAGTGCAACCTTCACCTACAGGTAGTGTTTCCAGAATTTTTACTGCCAGCAGCTCTGTGTGGAAATTATCCAAATAGCTACTAAATCCACAAGCTGCTAACTGAGGACTGTTCAATCCCTGAAACTTTATATTGTCCTTTAAGCTAGTTTCCTTTTCTGTAGTGCTACTTCGCACCACAGAACTCAGAAACAATTAAAAGAAGAAATCATGGGGATTTTTTTCAGTAACCAGAGGGTAATCTTTACCAAGAGATTCCCTCCAAGATGCATTGGAAGTAAGGCTGAGCTCTCTGCCAGCGGTACCAACCCCTTTGCCCTCTGCCAGGCCACATGCCTCACACTGCTCAATACCATGTTTTCGGGAGGGTGGCCAGCACAGAGGACAGTCAGAAGTGCTGGTAGCGCTGTCTCCATTGATTATGAAAGGGGAGCGTAGACACAGCTAGAGATAAGAGAAAGAGGTCTGCAAAGGACTAGCAGGAAGGTATGGACAGACAAATAGATAGGCAAAAATTGCACTACCATCACCGCCAAAATCATAGGTAAACTTAGGTGGGTCAGTGTAAAGGTTTTAAAGAGTAGCCAGGAGCCATTGTGGTATTTTCCTGACAGTAACATTTATTTTTACACTTAATTCACCAGCAGCTCTGATGTTTTATACATGTTTGGGATCTCGTACAGCATACTTCCTCTTCCACATGTTGTGGTGCCAGTCTGTGTCTCACCACCATCAGCCCCACACACCATTAGAGGGAAACAACTCAAAGACTTCTCTAAGGTGGTCCTCCATCACTGCCTTCAGTGGAAGAGCCACATCAGCCTACGTTAGCTTAAGATAGTATTACCACTGGAAAACTGCTGCCTTTTTTAAAAATGCAAACTGTTTTAACTTATATAACACGGACCCTTCCAGGTTCAAACTATCCTCCCTGACAGGGGTTCACATTTTACCATTTTCTTATCTGCTTAGAGAGAGAGGAAAAACAAACAAATAAACAAACAAAAAAAAAAAACCAAAGGAGAAAGGAGTTAGATAGTCATGCTAACGTGCTAGACTATAGTAAACCTATGGAACCTGACTTTGCATACATAAAAGCAACAAACTTGCCTATTTTACTGCTTATTTTTTAATACCAGATTAGAAAGGCTTCTGCCACAGCACCCTGCAATTCAGTGCCATTAAGCTAGAGCCAAACTTGGTCTCATTTGCTTAAATAGATGAAATACAGAAACCAAACACAAGGTTTCTAAGTTAACATCCAATGCATATCCAACAGCACAACACTTCCAGTTCAGCAGAAAGCCGGCTAACCTTTATACCAGGCGAACGTAGGCTTGGGCAAGGGAGGGCACTGACCTGCAATTACCCCAAGCAAGGCTTGAGCCAGCCCTAGGCAGCCAGTGAGACAGTACCTGCCTCCCTGCACCCACAGCCGTGCAACAGACGGCCCGATGAGGAAGCAGAGGGGGAAAAAGGAGCTATGAATATAAAAGGATTTGAAGGATAAGTCTGAAAGCAAAAGCAGCAGCTTCTGGGAGAGGTTTATGCTTCCCTTTCCCCCCCCATCCCCATCCCCAGCCTTGTTAAGCAAACGGCAGGCAGTTTTGCAGGACTGGCAGTGTGTCACGAGCACAAGGGATTTAGGGCAGGAAGGCTGCAGCCACACCACACAGCAAAAACCTTGTTGATCAATTAACTCTTCAGTAACCCATTAAAAACCTGTTCAGCTGTGAACGGCTTGGACAGCTGTTGTAGCTAAATTTGCACAGGAGCTTGAGCATGTTACCTGAAACACCTATAAAAACACTGCAAAAAAATAGCCATACAGAAGGAAAAAGAAATTTTCCAGTTCTTCCTCCTTATCCCTATCAAAAAAAACTACAGCACTGACTGCTCCCAGGAATAGCTTTGTAGGGAACATCCCATGAGGCAAAGAGCAGGAGGGCATTACTGTTCTCTCACCTCTACTCTGAGACAGACACACAGAGCAGCCTACCAGAAAGGATGTACCAAGTGGCATCAGACAGAGGGACTCCAACCCACTCTGCACAAGTCAGTTGCATTTATTCCACTGCAAAAACAGTGCATTTAATAACCACTTTACTCCTAGCCATCCTTAGCATAGATGGCAATATAATCCCAAATGTATTTTTTCATATGAATTAGGTTTTTTTAAACTATAGTTTTATACACAGTTCAGCTTCTAGAACATGTATGTGCATGGGGCACAAGCAGGGTAAATGTATTTCTCTTATATACTGCCCTCTAATAATTTTACAACAAGCACTGAAAAAAACATTTCAGCACTGATGCCAGGCTCCTGCAGGCACAAAGCCCCAGAAGCAGGAATGGAGAGGAGGATGGAAAGGAGGTCAGCAGCACTGATCTACTGATCTGCCCTGACGGTGACCGAGCAGTTTAAAACACACATGCCATTTAAAAATGCCATGCAGCTTGGCCAGTATGTGGATAAGCTGCATATGCCAAGGGGAGATGAAACTGTTTATCAACAGAAAACGTTCTTTTTACCACAGCTACGTATCCACTTCAATGTTCATCTGCTCTTGACATGATGCCCATCCTGCTCTTGGCACCTTATAGAGCATTTCAGAATCCACCATGAATCACCTGAAGCAGGGTGGAAAGCACATCCAGACCTCCCATGTTGGACAGAAGGTCTTTGGTAGGTCTCACCCTCCTCTCAGAGCTACCAAACGTTTTCATTATCCAATATATCAGTTGGAATCGACAGCTATTATTCAAAGAAAGCAAAGTTCTTCATGCAAAATAATAAATTTTAAAAATGAAAATAAAGAAGCTACCAAGTTCCTATTTTTATGCATTAATAATGTGCCGTGGTTCTTCTCTGTATTACCAATACAATATAATAGTGTTGAAGAAGTACTGTAGCATATTGCAATTATTTCAGGAAGGACACTGTGCTTCCCTCTGTCAGCTTACACCTGCATCACAATGAAGAACAATGTGACTTAAAAATAAGTTACATGCACACTGTAATCAGTGTCCTATCAACTTTTCTCTGCTCATCCAGCCAAGCCTTGAAATCATTATATGAACAAAACTCCCAGAGAAATGCTAATTAGACATTGAAGAAGCAGGGTCCTCCTAAGAACGCAGCTGTAGGAAACATGCTGTTACCCAACTCCATGAAGAAGGATACAGCTAAATCTGTAAAGCTGTATTCCGTCTTAAACATCTTTGTTCAACACAGCTGTAGACCTGTGTTTCACAGTGTGCCCGACCACCACTTGGTCACAGAGACAGTGTTTTCTTCTAGTTAAGAGGGACTGAGTTTCTGCTTGCACCTTCTCAGGAACTTGAAGTATTTAATTCCTATGTTAGTAATCCTTTGATCTTTCTTTCCTAGTAAGAACAGCAGCAGCAATATCTTTTTCCCTCAGGAATGGTCATATTGCTCTTTTTAAAGCCAAGACTAGAAAACCACCGCTTCTGCAGCTGTGCTGTGAGTTCCTAAACCACAGAAGAATCTCAGTGCATTAAAAATTTTTGTTTACAGGATGGAGCCCTATACATAGATACCTAGTTTGTCTTCTACAGCCATGTGGCACAAGCTTTCTCAGAAGTCTAGCAGGATGAGGTTATAGCCTTGTGGCCTCTGTTTGTGATTCAGGAGCAGGCAGTAAAGCACCACTTACTAATTCACTTATTTATTACCATAAATCAGTCAACCCATTTAATCTTTGCTGCTTGGAATACAGCAAACAGTGCAGGACCTGCAGGAGTGAGCTGGATGTCCTGGTTTACCGAAATACCTGCTATTCTGCACATTAATCCAGTGACACGAAATAAATGTGCAGAAAAACCCAGAAGGAATGGATTGAAACTATGCAGCCATTAAGTCCTGCCAGATGTATCAAGTAAACATTTTGAGAGAAAAAAATATATCAATAAACACTTTCTCCATTGATCTGTTCCATTTTAGTCAGGCTTTAAATGGCATGAGTAACACTGGCAGGGCAAGACCATCATTTTATAAAGGAGAAAAACAAGGTTTGCTTAATATCGATAAACTGGCCTTTAACTATACCATTTTCCCAGCCACATTCTCAGCTTTGAATGTAGATGAGTAGCCCCTCAGATGTCCAAAGAATACACTGAGGCCGTTGTCCAAAGTCAAGAAGACACACAGATCTCCCTTTAAAACACAAAAAATCTGGGAAGGTTATTCAGGGATGATTTCAAGGGCCTGTCCTACATTCCTGTGCCATGCCTGAGGAAGGAAAGCTGTGGGGACCGTGGCAAATCCACAGCTATCAAATGCGACCAACAGCATCCACCTCCAAGATCTCCTATGGAGTTCATGGCTCCAGAATACTTTCTCCAAAGATGTGGACATGGGGATGGTGCATACCCTTCATGATCTTGCTCCAAGTCCATCCCCTGCTTTTGATCTCTCCTGCAAAGACTCCAAAGTCGTAAAGTATTTCAAGCAAGCAACCCACCTCCTATAGAGAAGCAGACACTGCCCATATAGAGGGTCTCAGTCCATATAAAGCAGAGGTCTGGAAATGGAATTTAATTAATTTAATGTAATTAACTGACATCACCTGGTCCCCCAAGGGCAGTCCCTAAAGAGGTTGGAATCCTTATCCAGGATGGGAACAGTACTACAGAGGAGCCCTAAACCCCAGGAAGCACTGAGCTCCACAGCCTCCATGTGATTTACCATAGACAAAAGAACGAGCCAAATCCAGATATGGAATAAATTGGTAGAGTTTGATTTCACTGGAAAACAATGTAACTCAGGGTCTGCCCTGAGAAGATCTTGCTGCTTTCCCCTGCCAGACAGCACGCAGAGGGTAGCTTCAGTCTCCTGTTGATCTCCAGCAAGTAAAACATTGTTGATCTCATAGATGGAGGCCAAAAAAAAAAACCCAATAAAAACCAAAAAAACTAAACCAACAAAAAATCCAACACCAAAACCCCCAAACACAACATCTTNGCAACACTGTGTCTGGGGAGTGAGATCCCTTTCCATCATCTTGCCAGGATAAAAGGCTATAAGCCAGCAGGCAAAGTACCATGTTGCACCCCTTCCCAACCAAAGCATCAAGCCCCAGTAGCAAGCAATTGCTCTCTGTAAGCATTACACCATCTCTTAGTCCAGATTAAGTGACTGGATACAAAAACAAAGCCTCCACTGAATGCAACATAGCAGCGTCAGCAACATGTTGCCCCTGCCTCCAGTGCCTGGTGCAGGGATCTGAATGAGATGGCTTTATCCTCATCTTGTCCATGGAAGAAGGCTGCTCCAGAGGGTGGAGCTTACCTTTTTTAATAAGCGACTAAAGGATGCATTTAGGGTGACTACTCCCCTGGGACACCTGACCGATGTAGGTAGGACTAGACAGAATTGCTTCTGAGTATGGTGGCACAGTGAGGGCTACCTGGGAACTGTCTGTCCACACACTGCCTCCCAGGTGGCAATTTTTGGACCTAGGTTTACCTATCCATCCCCCACAGGGAACATCAATTTGGGTCTCTGAGCCATGGAGACAGAGGTTAACTTCTTACCTTTGAGTGACCTCTACACTTCTATCCAACCAAAGTGAAAACATAACTTGTTACAAAACTGGAAGATGAAGAGGGACTGGCATGTTCCTAAGGGGTAAACACAGAGGCTTGCTGTCCAAGGAACTAAGCCANCCACACACTGCCTCCCAGGTGGCAATTTTCGGACCTAGGTTTACCTATCCATCAGGTTACTCAAGCAGGACTAGATCATCTTTCAGGGCCNAAAAAAAAATAAAGTGATAAACACAAACCTTATATCAATACTTGTATTTGTTACTCTAGAGACGTATATGGAAGTCTTTTTACAGTGAGAATGGTCAATCACTAGAACAACCTCCCTAGAGATGTCAAAGAGCCCTCACCACTAGAGGTCTTGAAAGTGTGACTGGACAGCATGATAGCTAACTTAATATAGGCTCCCTTTCCTATGAAAGGTTGGACTAGATCATCTTTCAGGGTCCTTTCCAACCTGGGGTCTTCTATAGTTCTGTCATTTTTGCAACAGATGCTGAGGCTTTATTATTCACACTTTCCACATCTAGAAGATGAAACTGCACTAAGAAGCTGACCAAAGCAAGCAGCAGAGGGAAAGAGCAGTCTGAACTGCTTGACATCTGGAAGGAAACAAAGTTGGGCTCTGTAGACCTGAACCTCAACCTTGGTACCCCACAGTCATCCTGCCACATTCCCCTTTCCTCCCTTTCCCCTGACCCCCCAGTCTTTTAAAAAGTTTTTGGGTTTTTTTTTGAGAGAGAGTGCAAGTTATGACTTCTGCATCCATTATCAATTTTCATTTACTCAGCTGCAAAGTCCGCTTACAAGGAAGAAAAAAGAATAATTGAAGTCTTCACAAATTTAGTGTTTCACCTCATAAAGCATAACAAAAAAACAGTTGGAAAACTTATGCTACAAAACATGCTGGGAAAGGTGCACAACTGATCACTACCCTCAGCTACTAGCAGACTCTCAAGTAAGCAATTAAACTAGAGGATGTACCTTTAGTATGCATGTTGCAGATGCCTGTGTCATGCTTCTTAATGCAGTCACCCACAAGGCACCTCAGGTCATAACAGTGGGAAAGGGCGGTCACGAGGTGTCACGGGAGACATTAGTTCAGATAATGACTAGGAGGGACAGGCCTGAGGCAGGTATGGATAAGGAAAGAATGCCCTTCCCTACGGACCTGGGGTACAGGACAGCTCTGAGATATCTCCACTGACCTCGGCCAGAGGAAACACCTCTACTGGGGCTACATATCTTCCCCCTGAAAACACTTGCTGCCTTTGACCTGAACTTGATTCCCCTGAATGCGTGCTACCCTAACCTGACATTTTTCTTGTTTTGATGAGAAGATGCTGTTGGTTTCTTCATCCCCCGAGAATGGGGAGGACATGGAGGTCAGCTGAAGGGGATGACCTGCAATCCCAAAGACAGGCCAGCTCTGACCCCATCAACAAACCCCAGGAGTGCCAAACCACACGTGCAAGAAACATGGCGGATGTGGGCAAATTCACTCCACTTTTGATACTTTAATGGAATTGTGTGTCATGCTTGCCTTGACATTCATCATGTTAATCTCTTCTAAATTTACTCTCTAGTCCTCTGAATGAAAACACGTTGTTCCTCCACTCCAAACACTATGATAAACATAGATCCTTGTAATATGAGAAAGAGGGTGAGGACCTTGCTGTATTTCATTATTTTTGTACTGCAGCAATGAATTTCAAAATAGCTTAGCAGTAGTAGTCATGCTTACTGATTTGGTGTATGTTCCTTTTGCTGCTCTTCAAAAATTTAGCACTTCTATGCACAAGTGTGAAGGGTTTCATTTTTTTAGTTTTTTCCCCTCCTCCCTTCAGCAGATTACTCTACACAAGGACAGTTTCTTGCTTTTTATTTGTTTTGAATGAAGGCACAACCCCCTCTTTCCTTCCTGCAGAACTGTTCCCTCAGTGCAAAGGCTATGCAGGGCTGGAAGACAGGAGGACCTTCATCTTCTAGCCTTACCTGGAAATGTACTCCAATTTTTCCCATTGTTAATGCCTTAAATAACAAGCCCAAAGGTCTCAAACCTACCTGCTGTGAACTTGTCAAGAAAAAAAACCCCACCAAACTCCAAGGTAAACCCCAAACCAGCCTTTCGACTGCCATGAAAGTCACCAAGATCTCAAATTAAGATTCTTCACTGCTCTTTACACAGTTTTAATACTGTTTTCCTGTCCTGCCCTGCTTTATTCCTGGACTTAAAAAGCTAGATGAGGCAGGTCCTCTAACAGGAATACTGCGGCGATGCAGTACTCAAGCATCTGAGACCATCCCAGACTACCTAAGAACACCCTGGACTACGAGGGACTGGTATGCAGGAGCAAGCTCATGTGTGCAATGGAGACTGTGCACAAAATTACATCAGCAAACAGATACCTATCACCATAGATCATGAGAGCCCCTGCCCACTGTCAGCTTAATCAGCCTTCAGATCCACTGGCCAACAACGTGGGTCAACAGCTGAAGACTTCAGCAACATTTACGAGGTATCCACTGAGCACATACAGTGCCTTGAAAACACACTCAATGGTGAGCCCCATGCAATAGTGTATCCTTGCTTGCAGAAGCAAGAGATTAATTTCTCCAGTTGATTATCAACTGAAGTTGATTTACCCGGGCAAAGATTAGTCTGCAAGGCATTTTATCAGTTCCCAGGCTACACTACCAGAGATGGGAGGGAGACCACGGAGTTCACATACAGAAGGAAGGCAGTTTCTGGTCTCAGCTGAGGCTGTTTTACAGTTGTAAAGCTTTACTGACCTCAGCAATGCTAGCACAAGCAAGAGTAAATTCCTCCCTGAGGTGCTGAGCACAACGTTACCCAACGTATATTTTTTTCCTGCATCGTGTTGAATGTTTTTTTCTGTTCCCACATTTATTTGCCCAGGGAAGTTCTGCAGGCTTGTCTGTCATTGCACATTAGTCTCGTTTCTTTCCCGCTTCTCACGCTATCACAAGTAGGATCAAGTACAGAAAACAATTGCATTGTACTCTCCCTGTGTGATTGATGGCACATATACGTGCAGTAAAACAGGAGAGAACCAGGTCTTTATATCAGGCTCCTTTTAGACTTCAAAGTAGCAGAAAGGTCTTTCATATCACCCAGTACAACATAGTACCTGTTCACTAAGATGGATGGAACCAAAGTACATGCATTTTAAGAGCATGAATGAAACAAACTACTAGGGCCACACTCTGCATTTATTTGAGCTAATGGAGGCTTATTTTATAAGTCACTTTCTCTGCCTTGCTTTTTTTAATATGTGGACTGTTTGAGTTCTCCGCTCCCTCCCAAAAAAAAAACCTGTTGAAGATGCAGAAGTCACAGACAGTTAACGCTTTACTGGATGAGATTCTAAATATATATATGTATGTCAAAACTAAAAATAAATCACCAGTTGCTTTTCTTTCAAGACTGAAATATTAAAATAATACAGCAACCAGCGATAATTAGAGATATTTCTTTTCTCAGCAGGTCTGTCTGCCTCTGCCTCCTAACCAGATGCTCAGCCCCTCCAGACTCCACTCTAAGGTCCACTCCAGCCAACCAACTGCTCACAAGAGTACAAGAGCAGGGGTGAAGGGGGAAGCACAGGATACCTGAACTAGCGGAGCAGTCAAGGTATACTGAAAGATATTAGGCTGAAGCCATCAGCATGACATCTGAACACCCCCACTGGGATATCATCTCCATTCTGGCTATTGAGCAGTGAAGGACAAGAGATGACAGATGTTTCCTATGTGGGAGCATCAGGCTCCCAAGCGGTCCACAGCAGAGGTATCCCCAACCACAAATACTGTATCACAGAACAGGATGCCACATCATTGTCACCATCCTTCTTGTGTTCCTGATCTCTGTAACCACACTTACAGGAGCCATTATTCAGCATATTACTGGGAAAGCACAGAGCTCTCAGCGCTGCCAGGTAACAGTTCATCAGCACTTCCCCTTCCCACAACATCCCTTTTGCAGAAGTCCAAGAGTCTGTTGCCCCTATTCATTTCCAGTTGGAAGTTTGAATAGAAGCCAAAGAGAAAAGTCAGTTTCCCAATACCATAAACTAAATGCCAGACCAGCTGGGGAAGACTTCACCAGGTGGAGAGGAAAGGATAAGAATTACTTCCAAAATCCTTACAACATTCTTGTATTGCTGTATCAAGCAGAAAGTTCAGCAAGAGAGTCATCCCTAGCACTGTTGCCCAATTACGTCACTCAAACAAAACCAAAGCATCTCTCTTGGCTTCTCAGCCACAAACACCAGAAGCACCGTCCTGCTTGACCACACCACAAATAGAATTTGCTTCATGCCCACCAGCTTAGTGCAATCGGAGAGCTGCCTGGCACAGGGACAGCACAGCCTCCCCTGGTAACTGCCCCACGTCTCTCATCCCCAAGGATAAGTGGTCCCTGCAGCTCAGCAGATGCCCCATGACTGCTCATTAACGAGTTGTGTCACCCCTGCAGGATGAGACATGGCATTCCATGCTTGTTACACAGCTCAAACCATCTTAACTGTGCTCAGTAGCCTTTTTGATTTGAGGACCAGATCCAATGGAGAGTGGACTGCAGCCCTAATGCTGAGGTGAAGGAAGTCACCACCCAAACAAGACTTTCTGGAGAGGAGGAACCTGAAACTCTCAGCTTGGCAGCTCTGAGACAGGTTAATATAGTGCTGCATCCTGCCTCCCAGAGTAGTAATGAGATGCTCTGGGAAACACCGTAAGAAGTGGGGAACATACAGAGCAGCCCTTCCCCTTCACTTACTACTCCCTCCTGCCTAGATTCTGGCAGGAAAGACAAGACCTCTGAAACCCGCTTAAAAGTCTCTTGACAGAGAACAACCCATGACCAACTATTAACAGGTCCAAAATGACCAAAAATAACAGCAAAGTCCTTCCTGCACAGATGCATGTAAATACACACATAACTCCTCAGAAGGTCCAACGCCTGTCAAGGCCTATGAGGGGACAGTTGCTACAGCCCCAGTGCTAAGAACTAACTGGGCTGCCACACAAGAAGCAAGATACACTTAAGAATCCCAGTAAGGAACAAGTCCCAGCAGAATCACAACAGGACTCCAGAGCGCTTAAACCCCCAAGGCATTAACTTGCAATGCTGCGAGGAGCTAGGCTTACAGGACAGGTGCTGCCTCTTACCTGTTCTCCAGCAGCGTCATGCACACCACTTCCCTCACGCCTGGGTTGTTGGCTTTCTCAACGGAGCAGCTTTGCAAGTTCCAGGTAGCCAACCTTAGCACAGGTCTACCGTCTCTCATCCCCCCAAACATCTCCACAGAGGGGCGAGTTGATATTATCTGGGTTGGACCCCCGGGAGGAAAGTCCAAGTCCTCGCTCTGGAGGCTCAGAGAAGTGGGGCTGGGGTGAGGCTTGGCCGTGAAGTTAAGTCCACCGTTGGTGTTCGTCGAAGGGGGCCGGGACCGCTCCGCGAAAATCTGATGCCTGATCTTGTCCAGGAAGGAGGAGTTGATGCAGTCCATCCTCACCAAGTCCTCGATACTTTTGAAGGGCCCGTGCTCTTTGCGGTAGTCGACGATGCCGCGGGCGATCTTCTCGGTGACGCCGCGGATGCTCATGAGCTGGGCCGGGGTGGCGGTGTTGATGTTGATCTTGGCGGCCGAGAGGTGATGCTCCGAGGCCGGGTCCCTGCGCAGCGAGCTGGGCGAGTGCTGCGCCGAGCCGCCCTTGCCGCTCACGCAGATCTCGAACTTCACCTGCTCCAGCTTGGCCGCCCCGACGCCGCTCACCAGCGCCAGGTCCTCCACTTTCTTGAAGCCGCCGATGTACTCCCGGTACTCCACGATGTTCTGGGCGACCGCCCGCGAGACGCCGGGCAGGGTCATCAGCTCCTCCTCCGTGGCCGCGTTGATGTTGAGCCTCTCCTGGTTGACGAGGATGTTGCTGAAGTTGCACGCCGCGCTGAACTTGCGGCCGTGGCACAGATCCGCCGGGTCGCGGGGGATGGAGCGGTGGCAGCCCAGGCTGCCTCCCATCGCCCCGCCGCCCCGGCCGCTCATGGACCGACGCGGGGATGCCGCGCGGCGCCCTGCGGACACGCCCGACACCGTCAAGCGGACCCTTCGCCTTTATTCCTCCCTCCCCACCCTCTCCCTCCTCCTCCGGGCGCCGCCGCTCGCCCTCGCCCCGCCGGCGGCAGAAGCGGCTCGGCGGGAGCTCCCGCCCCCTCGGCGGGGAGAGGCGGGGCCAGGGCGGCACCCGCTCCGCCCATCCCCGCGGCGCCGGGACCGGGATAGGGGCGGGGGGAGCGGCCTCCGCCCCCGAGAGGCGGGTTGGGGCTGGGGGTCGCAGGCGTTTGGCGTCCGCGGTGCGGGGTGTTCGGGCGCTTCAATCCTTCAAGTTCCTTAGGCTCGCCTCGCTGCTGCTGGCAGCGCATAAATGCGTTTTGAAACCTCACGAAAGCCTCATTACTCACCTCCACTGGTTTTTTCTTCGTATAATCGCTAGGTTGGAAAGGACCCACTGGATCATCGACTCCAACCGTTCCTATCAGTCACTAAACCCTGCCCCTCAGCGCCGCATCCACCCGTCCCTTAAAGACCTCCAGGGAAGGTGAATCAACCACCTCCCTGGGCAGCCTCTGCCAGTGCCCACTGACCCTTTCCGTGAAATATTTTTTCCTGGCGTCAAGCCTGAACCTCCCCTGGCGGAGCTTGAGCCATTTCCCCTTGTCCTGTACCCTGTCACTTGGGAGAAGAGGCCAGCTCCCTCCTCTCCACAACCTCCTTTCAGGTAGAAAGGAGGTAGAGAGCAATGAGGTCTCCCCTCAGCCTCCTCCAGGCTAAACAACCACAGCTCTCTCAGCCGCTCCTTGTAAGAGGCTTTGTCACTGATTCTTCTCAGTTTTCCATGCCCACAGCAGCCCACTACAGTCCTTGTTGGTAAAGCCACCGAAGTATTTACCCAGCTTCTGCCGCATCAAGTCCCCTGCTGCACTGTCTGCAATGCTCTCTCTAGCCAAATTAGCTCATTTAAAACTTGACTGTGCCCACACAAGAGCGACTGCAATGTCAATGAATCCGAAATATAATCGGTGGGTGTAGTTGAAAGTAACGGGGAGGAAAAGTGAAAGAAGGAGCAACATATGCTTGCAGATGCCTGCTACACACCCTGGTGCTGCCTGATGTTGACGGTATACACATATATCTGGATAGAATATGGTGCACGTGTATCTTCAACATCAAGACCCTTGGATGACCCTCTAATGAAAATTAAACAGCTTGTAATAGGCAGCCTATAAACAATTTTTTTCATGGCAAGTTAATGGAAATTAGTCACATTCATCTAAAATAAAAGGTTTGTTCAGCTTCTTGGGGAAGGAGAACACAATGTGAATAAGGGAGTGCAGGTTGCACTGGGCTTTCAGATTGTGCAGGGGCACTGCTGCTTTAACATTTGCACATATTCTGCTGTGGATTACACATTTCTCTTCAGTTTGGCTGAGCAGTAGAGTTAGCAAATTATCATTACCGGAATGGGTACTGGCTGCATTAGGGTATTGGCTCTCTGTTGACTGTTGGAGTGGAGAAAGTGCTCACTTAGGTGATTAAATGCTTCCTTGTCTACTGGAAAGTGCTCTGTGCACTGTGATAACAGTGGCCAATGCAGTAGGAGTCGTGCTGGGCCTAATCCTGCTGGGATGATATCAGCAAAAAGCTGGAAACAATTAACCATTGAGACAAGTATTCTTTGTGAGGCAATATTATTACGGTAATAGCTCCACAAGCTGCTATCTCAATGGAGAACACACTCTTCTGCTTTCTACAGCAGGCTGTTTCAAATCGATCGAGGCTCATTAAATAAGTTTTGAAGCTGAAAAGCAACAAAATCCATCTGAGGCATCATCTACGTTAAAGTCAGCACTAGATTTTTTGTGTTTCAGAAGGAAAGCCAGTGCATATCCAGAAGGAAAATAACAGATGTCCCTCTCATCCAGCACTTTCTGTTGTCAGCAGCTACTCGACATTTTTTGAATCTGCAGCACCAAGATAACTTCCAAGGCTGGATGCAGCAGAGGAAGTGGAGCTCAGAGGGATGCAATGAGTGCCCTGTCACCTAACCCAGAGTATGGTCTCTGCTAATGAGAGGTGCAGGGGCAAGAAGGGAGTGAGGGGAGATCACTCTGTTAGCCCTTTACCCGTATTTTTTTTTGTTAATGCTATGAAAATGAAAGTTACAGGGAGCTTATTGAGCTCTGAGTTATCTTTTGACACATCTTGGTATTTTAGGGAGGTACCAAAAGATTTGAAAAGATACAGATTTGTTTTATATTTAAAAGGTTAAAAACCAAAACCTGAACAGCTGAGTCAGCTGGCTTGACATCAGTGTTAGGCAATCCATCAACATGAGAAAGCTAACTATGAGGTGCAGTCAGTAAACGGCTGAAAAAACAATGGTGAAATTACTGACAGCCAGTGTAGGCAACAGAAAATAAATCTTGTGAAACGCAAGTAGATACTAAATTTTATCTTTGATCTAATCCCGAGCACAGTGTATTTAAATTTATTCAAGATGTGATTGTCTGTGTCCTGCTGGTGCTGGCAGGCCGCTTCCCCAGGCTGCTCAGCACCTAGCGTGGCAAGTGGCCACAAATCCAGGATTCCTGGATCTCAGTCAGCCCAAACAGGTTAGAGGGTTCTGAGACGCTGTGGGTGGCTTATTCCTCAGGATCCGCAGCCGGCTGCCTACCGAGCAGCTGGCTGTCTGCCAGGGCTGGCTTAGAAACCTCTCAGCAAAGACAAAATCAGGTTTTGTCATTCTGAGGTTATGAATCTAGGGAGGACCTCACAGGGCCAGGCAGGCTTCAGCAGTGAGAGAGAGAGCACCTGCATAAGGCCCTCAGGAGAAGTTGTTGCCCACCACACAGAGTGGTTTCGTATATCACTGTCTAGGGTTGCAGAGCAACATTGCAGGGGAGCAATGGTTTTGCCACTGCCCAGCAGCCACTTGTTGATCTTGGGCTTGCTTTGCCACTGTCTAGGGCTCTCTTAGGCTGACCAGCTTGTACCCTGTCCCTCCAAGCAGCTAGTGAAACAGGTTCCTGGGCAGACAAATGACACTGGGAGCGGTAGCTGACCACACTGAAAAACCAGAGGTAGGGTAATGTCATCTGCTTGCTAGGTCTGGGGTCTCAAATTCCTCTTCTCTGCAGGAATTGTTCAAAATAGAAAGAAGAAACCTAAACTTTTTTCCACAGGAAGGAGGTTCTCCAGCTCCTAAAGCTTTTGAACGCAATGCCTAAAGAAGATATGGAATTGCTTGAGCTTGTAATGATAGGGTGGATGCAGATACTGCTGGTCAATGTCCTTTGTTTGGAGTCAGGCTAAAATGTCAGCCTAGAGGGCATTACATTTTAAAAGCTTAACTTCTCAGTATTTTAAGATGGTCTTAAAAATATACACATTAATTTATTTTCAAATTTCCCCAAATGCATCATCTATATTGCAGAGACTCTAAACAAATAAACTCCTTTTCATGGTAAGTGCTAGAGGGAGCCAGGAGATGTTGCTCAACAGAATACCACCGAGTTTGCCTTCAATTTGCTTTTGCAATTGCAGTTCCTACCAGCCCACCATGTAAGAGCAGCACCCTTTCCAGTTCTCATTCACATGGATTTTGGGAGCTGGGTACTTGGTACTGAGAAGCAGTCACCCTCCCAGGGACTATGTTTTCAGACCTGCTGCACCTAGCTCTTAAACGGGCAAGGACTTGAAAAGACAGCTGATTATCTGCAGTGCCTGTATTTTTATTTAAAGCAGCTATTGAAATAATTGTTTTCCTTCTGAGAAGACATCTTCAGTAACACTTGTAACAGATGCCCAAAGGCAGAAGACAGACAGTGTTTTTACAAGGACAAGTAATAACAAGTAAGAATTAGAATTTTCATGAGCAGTGGGATTTATGAAGTCTGATTTCCGGTGACTCCTTCCTCTGTTGATTTTCTGATGTAAAATTATAAAGCTGACTATCCATTAGTCTCTCAGTGGGGTCACTAATTTGGATGTCTCTGTTCTTCATAGCTATCAATTTTTGTGGCACTCATAGGAACTCTGCATTTTTTTAGACATTTAACTTCTCCATCAAATTTGCTTAGAATTATCCCACACGCTAATAAAATCCCTAAGGAGGGGATGACAAGCAGAATAGCAGAGAACACAATCACATGAATTTTTTCTTAGGAATCCATTGTCTATGGTGCAAGCTCTTTTTCCTGTAAGGCATTTAAATGGCTGCCAAACTTGTTGCAAAAAGATTAAGTGATGTCACTGGTGCTGAATTGCCAAGTTGCAAGCGTCACATCCTACAGAGAGATACAGTCAGAAGGGTGAGAAGAAGTGACTTACCTTACACCCTGATTAGGGCCTCTTTTTGGTTGGTGTTGGGTCTGAAGCCAGACCTCTACCTCCCACAGGAGATCCCAACCATTGGCCTAGCATTTTCTCTCATTAGTGTGTGCGGGAATAACTTTTCCTGGAGGGAAATAAGAGGAACCCACACTAGAGAGAACATTCTCCAGCAGAGCTTTAGATGTGGTTTCCAGCTTCCTTAGGCAGCAAGGGAATTTAATTCCCATCCTCTATATCTGAGGTGATACTGTCAGTTATTTGGATATGCCTTCAGTCACAGGGACAGAAAGGAATTTAAAAAATCTAGTCCTTCCTTCACCCCAGGCACCAAAGCTCACAGGAACTTAGTTTACTTATAGAAACTTCTGTTCTCTGGATCTCCTATCCTAGCATCTCCTGAACTTCCTAGATGAGAGATGGGAAACACATTGGACACGCAGAAGCAAGCATCAAGTGGATTTTTGTGAAGGAGATATGAGCAATGAGACTTCAGACACCTCAGGAGCCAGCCGAGAGGAGAAGAAGGGTTAGCCAACATATTGGAAAGGGATGTGCAATATTTAGCATTCAGCACTTCCTATAGCACCAACTTACAATTGGACAGTCAGCCTCTCAACCATTGTCTCTCACGTAGAGCTTTTACCTTTATTTAGGTGATGATTAAAGAATTCTTTACCCTGTCTTCAGATGATGCCTCTTGCTGGCAGATGGGAATTTCAAATGCAAGCAAGTCAGCTTGCTAACTTATTGTGAACTGTGTAGGTAGTGTGTTTAATTAGTCTTTTCTAACATCTGTATTTGAAAAGCAGTAGAATTTTTTGATGTTTAGTGCCAGAAATAATGATAAATATTGAGGCCTATCTGCTGATCATTCTGTTGTTTCACTGAATAAATTATTATTGTGCATTATTTGTCATTTACGCCTTACTTGTAGTTTCTAGGCTACCTTCTACTACCTGAAGAGTTAAAACATAATTAATTGTCTTGTTAACAGATTTTAAAGAAATGTTAAGAAAAAAAAAATAATGTTTACTTTTGTAAACGTGAATTTAATGGATTTTAAGTTTTGAGTTTAATGAATGTTAATTACTAAGCTCCTACAGCAGCTTTTTAACTCAATACCATTCTGCAGTTTCTCTAGCAGCCAATGCAATTCTGCCCAGACTCTAGTACTGCTTATGACTTCTGATGTTTGCGGGTTTTACTTTGGGCCTTTTTTTTTAAATAAAGACATAAGAGCTCAGTCTGTCTCATTCACATGAACAATTGTGTTTCAGATTCTGAAATTATTCAGAAATACAAAACCTGGACTCCTAGTTGTCCTAAAGAGGGGTCAGTCTGGTCTTAGTGTTGTTTACTTGTGCTAAGATTCATTTGTTTCCTGTGTCTGCTTCTTCATGTGTAAATTCCTCTTTGTGAAGAAAATAAACCACAAAATAGAGTCAAATTTTCCCTTAGCACCAAATTCTCAGAGGAGATCTGCAGAAGACAGAGCCTCAGTATAAAGCTGTAGCTGTGCTGAGGATCAGGTCATTGGTTTAAACAAAACATTTACTCTTGCGTAAGATTTCTCGCTCAAAACATAGCATCTTGCATTAATTAGTACCTCTGCACTACTCTCCTGAGAAAATCTGTCTCACATTTGAAGTCTTGCACCAATAATTAAAATGGTTTTATGATCTCAACAACTACTGGCCAACTTTGAACTTCTCTGAGGAACCTCCCTGGCAAGTGACACCTAGCTGCCTAATCATTACATCTTATGTGCGGGTTTAATCCAGTTCCCATAAAGACAGAGGAAAGATACCCAGAGTGATTCAAAAGGGTGCTCTGCTGATTTACAGGAGCAGGTGGACCTGCACTGTTGATGGAGTGGACTCATGTGGGTCTCCATCAGAAAGTCAGGTTTGTTCAAATGAAAGCATAGATGAGGTAGCAAAGCAGGACAATATACAGACCTCCCTCTAGAATCAGGTCCTGTAGGATGTGTACTTGGAGGAGGCAGGTGAGCTCAGGTCAGGCAGCACCTCAGGGAACTGGCAGCAGAGCATCGGAGCAGTACTGGACCACTGGAGGGCAAGCAATTCCCTAAGCACCTGAAGGTGAACAACACTGAACTATTTAGAACAGAAAACAAAGGACCCACTAAACCCAGCTTTGATATCTGGAAAGATCCTGACATAAATAAGGATTTTAAGTACTCAGAAGATAATTAGATGTTCAAAAATAACCCACCAACATGGCTTTACCAAACTGAGTTTTTTCTTCGACAAGGCAACTGGCTTGAAGGATAGGACAGAAACAGCAGGGTAATGACAGAGGGGGTGGAAGAGAGTATACTTACAAAGCTTGTGGGTTGCACGAAGCTGGAGATCCTGCAAGGACTTCGGTGGTTAGGATCAAAATTCAAAACAGTCTTCACGGATCAGAGGGATGTTCCAAAACTGACAAGATTACTTTTGTTAGAGACCTGGGGAAGAGAAATCCACAACATCCATTCAAATTGAGGAATAACTGAAACAGATGGGGCAGAAGATCAGCAGCATAAACAGGAGTCAGCAGGATGGCCCATTAGGTAGAGAACAAAGACTGTTCTTAGCTGATCTCATGAATCCTAACAACATGATGAGGAAGATAGCTATGCAATGACACAATTACTGTCAAGAACATGATGCTTAGAGCCACTATACCAAAGCATTGATGAATTACTGCCAACTCATTACTGCAAAGCCCTAGCAGGTACCCAACCCAAAACCTGCAGCCCTAAAGTTCCCGTCCTATTTTAAGCCTAAGTTCTATCCTTGCTTATGCCAAACAATGTATACTTTGATAAATGGCTGGATTGGAATCACAGGGACTGTGAAGCACCGCTGGACAGGAATAACGCTTGCATGGCCTGGAGTGAGGAGTTTGCTTCCTTAATAAGGACTTAAATTACATATAATTTCAGAGTGTTCTTTTTACTGTATGTCATGTTATGGTTCCAAAGTTTGAAGAGCCATGGGGAAAAACAGCTGTCACCATCTTACACAAGCTTTTGCATTGTCAGCAGCATGAGCTTCATGCTCTCTGCAGGGCATTAGTTCTTACTCACCTAGTATATTCGTTAGTGTGACTCAACATGAAAACAACACAGCTGATATTGGTTGGCTGTAATTTCTATGCAAACATTGTTCTGAATATTGTGGGACTTCTGGTTTTCCTGTGATGGATTCTCAGACTTTGCTGTAGTTCAGGAATGGCTCCCACCACCTCCTGCTTTGCAAATGATCTCACTACTTACCCTGAAATCAGATTCTAATCCTTTTCCCAGGTGTCCTGGAGTAGGCACTTTATTAATTCTATTTTCATGTCGCAGATAGCCGTGTCACATACATACCCTTGCCAGCAGGTATACGAACCACATTCTTCCTGTGTTAGTCATGGATCACATCTGCCTTTAACCTATGCAGTGTCACACAATTATGGGTCACAGGGTGCTCTTCCCTTGACTCAGGAGACATTCTTCTTTCCTGACACCGCAAGGTGCTGGGTGTTCCTATCCTGCCACCTACCAAATGACATCAGGGAATGAATTCTTCTCTCTCACCAGTGTGACTCCTAATAGGACAAAAGGAAGACGGGACACTCAGTCAGGGACAGTAAGCTCAGCTAAATGGTTGGATGAATGACTTGCTTAAGCTGACTAAGACCCCATCTCAAAGGTGCCAGTTGCTGAATCTGATTGTTTCTCATGTGCACATACATGGAAGCTGCAGCAGTCAAACACCTCAAACGCAAATGCTCCTCCTTCAGTATATATACTATACTGTCATCCCAAACTGGGCATGAACTCACACTACACTTAGGGCTGACTGCATGTTGACCTTCTTGTCTTGGGCCTCAGTGTGTCACAATTCTCTTGGTCTGCCTGATATCCAGCCCTCCGAGGCAAAGTTTTCAGACTGCCCACAATTCACCTCTCAGACCATTACTTTTGCCAGGTATGGGTTAAAAATTGTTTGCTTAGTTGGGTATTAGGTGTATTACAGCCTTCATGCTGCACAGGGATGGGGAGAGACTGATTTTCAGCAAACCAAGTCATCACTCATACTGTTTTTTTTCCCTGGAGCTTTTTCCATTGCATTTTGTTGCTTATGGTCATTACTCCTAATAGCATAGTACAGGAGGGTTTTAGAAAGGCAAGTTAAAAGAGAACCCGGAATGGTCTCCATTTATTTTATAGAGATTTACAGAGATTTTCTATCATATCAACAGAGGTCTGCAGGTTTCTAGTGGCAGCTGGCCCAGCTCAGCGAAGTCTTTGGACTCAAGTCTGCCTTTGCATGCTGTGCATGAGGATCTGCCATCTGCACTGTCCTCATTGAATCCAGTGTGATTTCTCTAGTGTGATTATGACTAGTGGGAAAGTAGAGGATTGCCCAACATGAGGAAGGGTATCAGCACGTGGCCTTTGCAGGACATGTTTGAGATAGGCAGCCACACATGCTAACAGTTGGGTGGGATGCTGGATTGCATTCACATAAACTGAACTTGGTTTTGAAAGGGCTAATTCTGCCAAAGACGAACACTTGCTTGTTCTTACTGTCTTTATGGGAGAGTGAAAAGCAATGGGGGATTTTTTTCTCCATCTCTATTCTTTTATCCTCACTGCTTTTAGATAAGGTGACACAAATTTGCAGATTCCCTTTGCATTTAAGCTGGTCATAGTTTAAGGCACAATGATGCCTCTGTATCACGAGAACAAATGATGAAAGAAACATTGTTAGTGATGAAATCCCTCAAGTCAGGGAAGGCTCTGTATTTTCTCCTTCATTAAGCTCTGCATTGCATTTGATTTTGCTGGGCAGAGGCTCTGGCACGTGTAATGCCCAGTAGAAATATTCCAACCAACTTACTGCAGGATCATAAACCAAAGTAAATACAATACATAGACAAATTCTTGCAAGTGTTTTCAAGTCCCTTGGCAATGCCAGGGGTATTCTTCCCCTTGGGTCTCAGGAAGGGTTAGAGATGCCCAGGAAATCAGACTAGACAAGATAGAAATTAGCATTACCTTAAATCAAGTGGATGGGAAAAAAAAAAAGGAAAAGGAAAGAAAAAGTCCAATCAAAAAAGAAAAAAAAAACCCACCATCCAAACAACAGTAAAAACCAAGACTTACATTTTTAAATCAAAATGTACAGAAAGATTGTATCATGTAGTTTCACTTTCCAGAACTGGAACATGTCATAAAAAGTCAACTATAATCTTGATTTTAACTGTTGAATTAAGCTTTAAAAAAAAATTTAGAAAAATGGAATACCACAATAAAATTTCCTTGATTAGAAAAGATCCTCTTGCTAACAGTGTCAGACACTTTTGATATCAAACAATTATTCCAAGCTCTGTTAAAAAAAACAGAACAGCCCTTGTTTTTTTAAAAAAAAAAGGCTTTAAGAGTCTATAATATTTGACCGATTTACATTGCTAAAGAAACCAGCTGAAAAGAGGTTCGCCTGACTGTACTGTGTCACTTTGTAGGATCAGATATTTAATGATAACATATTTTAACCCTTTAATGAAACACAGGGGCTGCCCACAGATATCCAACACTCTCTATTCTGTCTTCTAAGTTACCTGTGGCTTCATTTAACAGCTCCCTGACTCATATGATGGCATGGCAAGGGGCTCATAGTTAGGCCCATTGAGAGGCATTTTAGTTCCAGAAGTAAACTATCCAGGAGAAACTATTTTCTTTGCTTCCCACATTCTGTGGCACCTACTTTCTTTCTGGTTGGCATCAACTCCCACTCTTTAGAGCTGTTTATGACATGGAGCTAGCAGAGGCAGAGGAGGAGCAGCAGCAAAGGTTGAGCTGGTTGAGGAGGCATCAGGAAGCACAAGCCTCTCAGCACCCAGCTGCCTCAGTTTTATCTCCTCTTCACAGCTCTGCTCACTGCTGTCGGGTTTTTTTTGTTCTTACTGTAAACTGAGACACTTCTCCATGCCTCTGAAACATTAAAGCTGTGTTAAGATTTAAACTCAGTGCTAGGATTGCTAAAATAAGAGAGAGGTTCTCATTTCTGGTTTCAAGAAGAGAAAATCTGTCACTCCTAACCATGAGCTAGATGTTTTTATTAAAACTAATAAAACCATAGTAATTTAGTATTACTTAAGTCTTTAGGTATATTCCATTTCAGCAAAAAATTCCGAGCAGTCTTTCCCCACCAAATATTCCCATGAGAGTTGTGCAGCCCTGGGGCAGGAGGCCAGAGAACCTGAGGAGTCATCATCCTTGGACATATTTAAAACTCAACTGTATGTGGTCCTGAGCAACTTTGATCAGGGGGTCAGATTAGATTATTTCCCTTCTGACTTCAATTATTTTGCAGTTTTGGAGAAGATGGTGGTCTTGGACTTGTTGTGTGGGCAAACGGGAGCTGCAGGAGGATTTGGTGAGCTGCAGACAGCATGGCTGTGAGAAGGAGAGGAAGAAAGTAGGAGATGGGTAGCATGGGACTGGTAGTTTCACATCCATTCATGGCAGATCAATTAAAAAAAATTAAAATCCTCATCCATCTGCTCTCAAATAATTAAGACTTTTTTTTTCCAATTCTGCAGAAATGGTTAATACTGTACAAGTAAACCCACAAGTCCTCGGCAAAAGCTTAGTAGAAATGGAAGTCTAGCAAGGAGACTCTCTAGTGAAGGAGAGGTGCTTCACTGGGGAGGGAGAAATAAGGCAGCCCTCAATCAACATCAGAGGACTTTTATTCTGCACTCAAATAATTAAGACTATGGTTAATTTTAATGGTTAATATGGGGTTAATTTTAAGAGAGAAAAAAAAAATGGTGGGCTTTTTATTTTTTTTGCCAAGTAGGGAGAAGTTCGATTGCTTCAGAACAATGGAAGCAAAGAAAACTCAAGGGAATTATTCATCTTCTAAATGGAATTTGATTTTCTAATGCAAAGAGCAGGCTTTAATTACAGCAAGTTGAAACAATAGAACATTTCCTTACTAAAAAAGTTTGAAGGTTTTCTTTGTTGCTATGATTACTGTGTGAAGGGGATGCATGTCCTTAGGAGTCCTAGCAATATAGTTGGGTTTAACTTCAGCCATCTACTTTGTAAAAAAATGCCATAATTGAGAACAGGAATGTTTTCCTTTCACTTACTAATCTTAAAGACCAGTCACAAATACCATGATGTGCACATAGTCAGTATATGGTATATTACATCATTAAAGAAAGGGCCAGTTACCTCTGCTTCAGGAAAGGGATCATTTCTTCATCTGAAAGCATGGTCCGGGAGAGAAGTAACCACAAGTGGATCTCCATCTCCCACTGTAAAAGGGATTTGCTCTAACTTAGAGCCGATATTAAATACGAAAGTCATGTTAAGAGCCTGCTCAGTGCCAGATGAAGCAGTCCTTGCTAGTTCATGGCCATTTTATTTCATAGCACCTGTAGCAGATAATCAAATGATGAGTGGTTCCATTAAGAGGATAGCCCAGGGATCAACACAATACATCTCTCTGGCCAGGTTTTGCAAGCTTAAAAAGTCCACAGTTCATTCCATAGCTACACTGCTCTTTCCTTGTCACATCACAGGCTGGGAACACGTACTGGTTCCTGGCACCACTTTTGAAAAGAGAGGTTCCAAAACTTGAGGAAACTGAAGGAAAACAAGTAAACTCCCATGGTCCTGTGAAGCTTCCTGAGTATGAAAAAAGTGCATGCTGAGTTTGTTAGAGGCTGCAGTCAAAATAGCATTTAATTACATTAACATTTAACGCTTAAAAATGTCAGGGAAGGACTGGGGAAAAAAGTCAGAACTCAGGCTGGAGACAGATTACACATACACAAGTTAAATGCCTGATTTGGATTCCCAGTGAAGAACAAACTCCATTTTTCTTGCCTCATGCTATGCTGTCAACAAAAATTTAGTGTGTTCAATCTTGAAATCCCCATGCCTCCAGCTTTCTAAACAGTTGAAGCTAATCAAGTTTAACTATGACTTCCAATATATTTTGTTCCCTGGAATGTTGTTTGATAATTAAAATCATGATGGGAATAAAACAGATCATGCTCTTCTGAGGTCTCAAGACTATCAACCACGCTCCATTTAACCTTAGTACTTGTTTGAGCAGGAGCTTCAATCTTTTGCAGGGCACTTGGGGCTGACATAGCTAGTGCTGTGCCTGCATGATGAAAGCAACTCTAGAGAGCTGCTGCTTATGTTCAGTACCTTGTCTCTTGAGTCACGTAGCTCAGAAACTTGCACTTTCGGAACACTGGTGATCTGTCAGACTAAGAAGAGAATAGACACATAGAGCTTCCAGCTGAGAGAATACAGAAACTGGGTATGTGTATGGTCCCTACTAACAGAAGTAGTCCTGTGCTGCAGTCCTTTCAATCATGCAGTTTCTCCAAACAGCAGGCTGCACAGAAGACTGTGGTCCTGGTTATCTCTTACATAAAGGCCTTTTGCAAGGCCCTTCTTGAGTAATTTTTTTAAATTATTATTACCATCCTCTCAAATCTGTGGGGATTCCTAAAAAGTATCAGCTGTACTCTGTTCAGTCTGCCAGACACCAGAAATCCATACAGCCCTAGAAAGTCCAGTAAAAGCCTTTATGTTGTTTGGGGAATGCTATTACAGCAGTATCATATTGCTGAGAACTTGAGATTTCATAGCAAAGCATGAAGTTGCACATAGAAGAGAACATTCATAAAATACATTCATTTTTAATGAAGACTTTAAACACTCAGAGCTTTGTCTTTTCACTTCTGTCCTTAGCCTACTGCCTCTGTAATGAGCCCCCAAGCCTTGGAAGAACAGAGATGCCTTGGTCTTTCTCTTCTATAAAGATTTCAGGTTTTCAGTCTCTTCACTTCAGAAATTATTTGAGTGACAGATAATAAGGAAAGCAAACTGCCTGGAAGATTTGAGAATAAATGGTTTTAAGTGGGACACTAAGGACCATATGGCCTTGATAGGTCTTCTGAATGTACAGAAAGCCCCAAGAAGGACGTCTTGCAGATTTTGGTGAGCAGGGCAGTGACTGAGGTGCTAATGGAAATGAAGCAGAGGATGATGGATCTCTGAAAATAGCCAAAGAGCTAATATAGGTTCACACAAAGCATTTAATCTCTTCTCCTTTCTCCTAACAGTAAAGTTCAGATGTACTACATATGTCTCCTGTACTTTCAGGATAGGACATGGAGGGAGGAAAACCTTTGGGAAAATAGATGAGAAGTTATTTCCCTGGGAATGTCCGATGATCCTAAGTCACAGAACAAATGCTCAGAGATACTTGCTCTGCTACGCTTTATAAAGGAGCTGGTCTGAGAAATTAAAAGCTAGCAATATGGGGTTGGAAGCCATCTGCTGGGGTCGTCCTCCTCAGTGCTTCAGGAACATCGCAGAAATCTTTCCTCCCTCATTGTGTCATGGAAGTGTCATTAACCGCTTTTCACAAATGAAAAACTAGAGAATAAAATTTAATTTCTGAAACTGCAGAGCCTGATCTGTCCCAGGCTTTCCTCTTGTCTGTGTAACTACTCTATCAAATATGCTATGTACAGACCATCATGTAAAGTCAAGACAGACAGGAGAGAGAATGGGGAGAGCTGTTTGTTTTGAGAAACATCATCCAGATGCTGCATTTAACCTGCATGACTTAAAGCAAGTATTTTCATCCCTCAGCACTCTCTCCTGCCACCTCCTCAGCTTTCTAAGGCAATATCCATAGATTGGACTATCTGCAGGGATATGAAAATGAAACAATATTGCACTGTAATAGCTTTTGGCAGGGACATGCATTGCATTTGAATCACTGCTTATAATGTTTTTATTTCTGAACTGTGAAATCTTGGCCGCTTGACTCTTAGATTAATATATTAACAAGAAAAAACTATATACCATAAGGCTTAGATAAAAAGCTTAGCTATGCGGGGGCTTCCTATTATCCTTTTTATCCTTCCCTATGTCAGAGTTAATTGTAGCATCTAACTCTTCAGCCAAAACCCCTATTCAATACTTAATGCTCAACTGATAGGATAATACTTAATTTTATTTTGGAGTTTAATTTTAGATGAGGTGACATGCAACAGAATGGAGCACAGTCACTGGAAGAGTCTCCTGCAGTGCAATAAAAGACAGAGTACAAGTGAGTAATGCAGAGGGCAATATAACCCTCGAAGTTGGCTCCCTACAACCCCATGACTAAGTAGGCAAGCAACCAAATGAATGCCAACATCCTCAGCTATGTTCATGCAATATGCTGCTGGCATAGAACCACACCACAGAGCGCAAGAAGGAAAGGTCCAAACGAGAACTTTGATCTAGTTCCATGGCTACAGTTATTTCTTTGCACAACATAAAGACACCCTCCCTACACCAGTCTCCCGTCCTGGTGCCACTCTCAGTGAAGTCACTCAAGATCATAAAGTGCAGCTGAATAAGTTGGAAGATCTGTCTTAGATGAGACACCGCTCTCCACACAATAAAACTTCCAAGCAGCTGCTTGTTTTGCATGATGTGCATAGTCCCATTTGCTTTACTGACTTATTGGTCCTCCACATGCGCTTGTGTTTCTTTTGCTGGAAGAAGTCCTCTTCAGACATCTCTATTTTCCTGGCTTTTATGAGGCTGGGTGATATCAGCAACATCACTTACTAAGTTATAGGAGCTGAGACTCTCACTGGGGTACTTCCAGCCAAGCAGTGCATGCAACACTAGTTGGCACTGTTCTCTGGGAGAGATAGTCCATGCTGCAGGTGCAAAAAGCAGTCAGAACTGGGGGAGAGATGGATTAAAGTAAATAAACAATACTTTTTAAATGCCTGTGATGACAGAGGAGGAAAAACATTAAATCTCTTTTTAGCTTAGGCTGCAGGGTGGAAAAGACATTTGGCAAGTCCATTGCAGGAATACGCAAAGAGCTGAGACAGACCTAACTCTGAATTTCATACCTGTTACCAAGGTATTATATAGTCTTAACTGTGACATGATAAGGCACTGAAATTAGTCAGAAAACAGAGCTCTACAGTTCATATCATCAAAGTTCCTTTTTCTCTTGGAACAGTTTTTACAGATTGACATAATTAAACAACAGGCATGACAGGCCTTTGCTGTATTGTTGACTTCACTGAGTCAGAGACCGTTGTAGGAGAGGATGAAGAACAGGACTCTGCCAAACAACACAGCATGGAGGAAGCCTGTCTAACCAGGGGAAATCAGGAAGCTGCATTCTTCTTTCTGCAAAGTTACTACCAGTCCCACCAAAGCTTCCTCATATTAAAACTCAAGAACTTCAGTCATGTTTCATTCTGGCAATTTCCTAGAAACCAGTTATTAACAGAAGACATGAGCCATAGGGTGCAAGAAACAAAAGGAAAACAGGAAAAAAGGGGGAAAACCCCAGCCTATTTCTGGTCTGAATATTCACCTTTCAGCAATCTTCTGTCCTAGGCATTGGCTTCTGCTTGCAGATTCCCCTTTATAGTCCTGTCTGCAAACGTGACCATACACAATCACACTCTTTGGAGCACATTAAGTATTAGGTGTCAGCACAATGGGGTACCTTATCACCAAGAGAGGACATATATGATAGTCCGCACAGCTCATCTTTACAGAGTCTAGCAAAAGTCCAGAACAAGAACTTACATGTACTTCATCGTTATTAGTATAATTTAGTAGTAATTTTTCAAAGTGCTTCTCACCTTCCAGACAGACTGACTTCTTGTATTGCCCTTATGGAAATGACTAACATTCAGCATCATCTCACCAAATGGCCAACTCTGACAGAGAAACTAAGCTAGAGCTCCATGGCCGCACAAGGCTACAAACTCTACTGCTTGGCCCACTAGACTGTGTTTCAGCAAAGCAGCACCTTTATAGGTGCAAGACAACCAAAACAAAATGAAATATTTACCTCCACCTGACTTCAGCCTGATATGTGCTAAAAATGCCTTTGCAAACCCTTCTCAGCTTTGCTCTCAAAGGCTTTGCTCAGAAGCAGCTGACAGCTGAGACTTAAAAACCACAGTGATTACAGAGGACCTGCACTGAGTTAGAAACCTGATGTTTAGAAAAGACAGCACGTATCTAGTATCCCATGTCATTAGGAGATGTTTTCCCCCTAGTGCCTAATGAGTTGGCATAGCATTGGCTTTCAGGGGGAGCTCCTCACCTTGCTGAGATTGCCTGACAAGCTTTCCCACTTTGTCATCCTTCCTGCAGTGTTTAGCCCTGGCTAGGAATAACAGAGGCTGCTATGATATGAATAAGAAAAAAAAAATCCCACTGTGCTGCTGACACCAGGAGAGCTCATTGCCCTGTGATAAACAAAGCAATAATAATTCTTCCGGTCTTGATGGGGATCACTGAAATGTCAAGGCTGGTAGCTGCCCTTTCCCTTCAAACATGACAGTTAGCCCATGGGAAAGAAATAAATTACTGAGCCACTTAGCACCTCTTTAGGAGTTAAGACTATATATTCAGAATCTTCAATTAGGTTTTTAAAGCAGATTGGGTATTCGACACTAAGCTGGGAAATTAGTGCTGATGGTATATAGCACCATTTCCTTAAGGGAAACTTTTCATTTAAATGACTCAAAATTCCAGGCAAATAATGGTCTCCATTCTCCCTGCTTATCTGTCCTGGTTGGGCTGTATAGTCTGTCTGTATTTATAAATAATCCAACTTTGTTTACCATTATTTTTAAGTATTTTCAGGAAAGGGAAGGAAGAAAACTCTGGGAATATTGCAACTGCCTGCCTGCCCTCATTAGCCCAGTAATTACTTCATTGTAATTCAATTGTTTTTCATACTTGGTTCAAGATAAGAAGTCTGCAGCAGCAATAATAGCTTAAGAAGTTCCTCTTTTTTTTTTCTTTACTCTTTTCTCCAAGACTCTTCATCCCTGCCTCTCTCCTCCCTCCTAGTTATGATATGCAGGGGGCTTGCTTCTGTGCATTGAATCAGAGCTATAAATACTTATCTTCCTTTTTTTTTGGGGGGGGAGGTGAGTGTTTTTAAACCCGGATCAGTTGGTATTTGCATGGTGGGTACATTGTGAAAACTAAATAAGATTTATCTTATTTTAGTCAAGTTAATATAATCTGCAAACATAGTGTGACCTATTACTGAAAACTAAACTTTAATATCCAAATCTGTGAAGGCTCAGAACTGTGTCAAAGCAACTGCTTTGAACTATACACCAGCTTTTGATGCTCTTTGCTATAGCATTAGAAGCAGGAGGCAAAAATGTAGATCCCATGTGCACAAATCTTCCTATGAGCAGTATGAATGGCACAAAATATTTAAGTGAGTCTGGAGTTTCTGGATGGAAGCAGATTCTTCCACTTTGGGCTTGGACTTACTGGGTGAGACGAACAGACAGTCTGGGCTGCTCCAGCTTTTAGGTTGGATATAACTTGCCATCTTTGTGGATTCAATGTGACCACAGGTACAACCACAGCGGCACCTCTGAGGGAAAGGGTGTAGAGCTCTTCTTCACTGTGGGTTCACCACAATGTCTCAGCTGTCCTCTACTTAGCCCTGAGGCTGTGGCTCGGTTATGAAAACACAGTTGTCATCCACAACAGGGTGCTCTCACCCACAGCATTCCCTGGCAAGTGAGGGTGTTGGTTTTTAGCCATTCAGCTTCACTGGCAAGCTGGATTATCTTCACAGGCCGAGTGTCACTGGGTTAATTTGCTAAGGAGGTGTCTTTTCACCAACAGATCCAAGAAGAGATTTGGGTTGAAGGAAGGTGACTTTATCCTGCTACTAGGAAGAGGTGGGGGAGTGTGTTTTGGAGTGTGTGTGTGTGGAGCACAGCTCCTTCTTTTTTAAAAAGCAAGTCTCAGTCTAAACTTAAATGATGCAATATCTTCAGCCAGGATATGTTGGACCAAACTGGTTTAGAATTGTGTCTTAGTTCAATTGTAAAGCTAAATGATTAATTCTTCCACTGCTTGACCCAGAACTGCATTTCAGAGCTTAAAGACCTTTCCTTAAGGGGAGAAAGTTGCATATTCCTTCTTTCAACACGTGCATTCCCACTTACACTTCATCACAGTAACAGCGTGGAGCTGTTGTGCCACAGTCTTGCTTTTTCAACCAAATGGCAGCCACCATCCTTCTGCTTGATGTTCAAGTCTGTGTCACTTAAGTTACCCCTTGGCAGGCTCCAGTAACTTCTGTCAATGCCTCAGTCCACCACAACAGCTGGATACCAAGATTTAACCAGCAAAGGGCGATACATATAGATCATCAGGGCCTGTAGATCAGATCCAAAATGGGGAAAATAGTTTTGACTTCACCCAGGCTAGCTGTGTGTAAGGAGCTGTGAAGTCTACCCAAGTTTCTCAAAAATCCATGCATTTATCTTGTTCATTAACATGGTCCTTCTCAGAGAAGCTCGTGTGTTTTGGGAACTGTGCAAGAGAGGGCAACTTCCTATCTGATCTTACTGATGTCTCCTGGATGGGAACAACATACAATTTCATGGCCTACCAAGGCTTTCTGATTTGCCAAACAACGACTGCCTTACCTCTCATAAACACTCCAGACCCAAGAAGTAGAGAAAAAGATAAAGAAAAAATGGGAAAAAAACCAGAAGGCTTCTCCAGCTCCCTGGAGTGAATAAAAACTGGTTTATAATAATCAGTTTCAGTGCCGAATATTCCATTAGCCTCCCTCTCCCCAGAGGCTTTTCAGGGGGTCTATTTTTAACTCCCATCACTGCTATGAATGGATAACCCATGTCCTCACAAGCAGTGTTACCAGTCCCACTGAGAGGGCATGGGGAAAAGGTAGCCCAAAAGAGAAAAGGAGGTTGGTGGATTCCACTGCCCCTGGCTTAAGCAGACTGGGCCACCAGGAGGGACACCCAAAAGAGGGTGGAAATACCTCTTTAACTGAGCATTTGGAAAGTACCAAGACCGTCTGAGGCAACCTCAGCCCTAACTCTGTACATTTGCATCCAACATCAAGGTCTGTTCCAGCCAGTGTGTGTGTTTTATTGCTGCGTTGCTTTGAATGCAATATGAAGCTTACTTCACTGCTATGTATTTTATTAAGGGAAGCATTGGATCTTGGTAACATATATTGCAGTTGTCCTTGGACACTATGCTTCCAGAAGCAGTCAATGTCCAGCATCAGAAATGGTAGTGGTTTATCTTGCAAAGCAACAAGTGAGGCAAGTGCCTGCTGCTGCCCTTGGCTGCAGGCAGTTGGTGCAATTCAGTTCCTTGCCTTCGGTCCTGCCATGGCAACAGTGAAGGAAATTATTCTTCATGTTCTGAAACAGCAAACATCAACTTAGTTTGCAGATTTGCTTTCATGCTTAGTGGCAAGAACCCAGGCCCGGCGTGAAGAAATGAAGCTAGCTTCAATGGCAGTGGCCTGTGACTTTGAAGCAGGGAGAGCTGCTTTTCCCCATCTGTCAGTAGTGACTTTCTGAATGACCTTAGCATACAGCGGTGTGGCAACCATTAAGGCCCACCTGACTGGTTTACTACAGCAGTGTCTTTTCCAGATTTACTGCATGGAAGGCAGAGAAATTCAACACAGAGTCATTTAGAGAAAGGAGATGACTACAGCACGCACTCCTCAGCAGCAGGATTGCTGCTGGTTTTCCCATGCTTGGACTATCTCTTTTTAATACGTCCCTGTTTCTCTTCTCAGTCGTGCAAACAACAATCTCCAACAGTAGCCTGTAGCATCTGCAGTACATCCATCAATGAGGTAGAGCAGCAGGATTATCCTGTACAAGTGGGTGAATTTGTCTGACCTCATTTCAGATCCCCTCAGGTATGATGGATTGGAAAATTTGGCTGAGATTGATGCTTTTCTAGATACAGATTAATAACAAGTAAATAGGGAGGAAATAATGTAGAGGAAAATTGTGCTCAGGCTATGAAGCAAATAATATAAAAATTATTATGAAATTAGAAGCCAAGAGAGGAAAGAGAAAGAGTCTAATAAAACCCTAATGACCTGTGCCCTTTGGAGAACAGGTATTGGCTCTCAGAAGGAAAAGGGAAGGTTATTTTATCCCTGGATCATCATCTGTCCTCTAGCTAGAGCACATTCTCATTCTTGATTAATGGAGCACCACAGAAACCACAAAACATAACATTTTGAAAGCTAGGTAGATTTGCAGTCCTCCTCAAATAGCATTTTGAGCAGGTTGTAAAGCCATGTGTTCCCTAAATATCTAGTTTCAGGATTTTTGGTAATGAAAACACACAGTCACTGTAGGTGGCTTGCTCCTTTGAAGTTCATTTTTAGTCAGTCTTCCTGAGACTCTTCCCCAGCAACATCTGTAGTCCCCGGACCAGCCTGCTTCCTCACAATGTCCTGAATCAGGCTAATGCTTACTGCTTCCCTACTCTCAAGTCACAGGTGACTTCTAGCAGTACTTCGCCCCCACTAGGGGATGCAAATCTCAGTCAGGTAGGTTTTGCAGGTGGAAAAGTGAGTTATGGGGAAGTACAGCCACTTGCTTAAAGCTACACAGCTAGTCAGGGACAGGACCAAATAGCAAATCCAGGGTTTTACAAGTCCAAGTCAATACTTTCTGCTCTGAAATGGATCTTGACTCAGAGTGGCCGGTTGCACACATCTCTCTGCTTAGGGCCCTTCAGCAGAGACCCTTCAGGATAGCAGCCCTTCCCATCTCATGACAACCCCAGGGCCAGACAGCCTGCACAGGGATGGAGAATGACCTCAGAGCTGTTTCTCTCTCTCTCAAAGTCACAATCTAACATCTGGTGATACCTTGGTACAAAGTTCTTCTCATCCACTGGTGAGGAAAAGTAAAATGCTGTTTTACATTCCTGGAAAGTGGGAAATTTGTGTGCTACCAAAGTCACTGGCATGGTGCAGTATCAGCTAAATAGGCGGCCAGATCTTGTTACAGGAGATGCTCTGTGGCTGTAGCATGATGTGCAGCTCAGGACTGTGTGGTGCCTTTTGGCAAGGTTATGATGATAGTCTTTAGCAATTCCCTCTGAGGACTGAAGCTTAGGAGAGGCAAACTGCTCATTAAACAAAAAACATCCATTAAATTCCCATTCAAGAATTTCTTTGGAGGTAATTTGGCATCATCTGTAAACGTGGAGTACTGACTTTTTTTAATATTTTATGATTTCTATTAGTAATTTACATTTATAGAAACATAGGCCATAAAAAAAAAAGAAGTCATTTTGCTTCAGTTCTGTCATGCCAGAAATCTTTTTCTCCAAAATATATTTTGTTACAGCCTTGTGTGTCTCATGAAAGAAATTGAAGTGAAGTTAAAAGGGAGATCTGTCTGGTCTCTAACACTTCCCTGAAATATGAGTCTACCTGGGTAGATGGCAGGGTATAAAGTTTCATTAGGTGTAGGAAATTCTCCTCTCCAGAGTCCCTGCCATCACTCACTGTCCTAAATACCTCTCTTTTCAACCAGTTAATTTCCCTACGGCTTACCCTTTTCCTAGATAGAAACATACCTTTCAATTTTAAAGCCATACAGTTGTGCTTCATTATATTTAAAGTCCTACTAGCTGCTCTAATGCTTCTCTAATGACCCATGGTGCTTCGATGGCTAAATGCATCCTCCTGCAGCTGCCTGTACCCTAGTGCTTGGCCCCTGAGCTCCTATTGCTGGGTCCAGCCCCAGAGATGGAGCAGGACCAGAGGCTGCCTTCCTCCTATGTGGGTGGGATACCTAGAAGCTCTCATGGTTAGTCTGAAAAGCCAGCTTACCTGTGGCTGCAGGCTGTTAGGACCTGTAGGGGCTGGGTCATGGTTTGATGAGCTCAGCAAGGGTATGAAGAGCAGAAATACGCTCTCTGGGGCCAGGATGATCTGTCAGTACATTGCTCTCCAGCACCCACTCACCTACATTTTGATGATAAGCTTTGAGCAAAAAGATGATGGCTGTTGGCATTTGGATCAGCTGTGGTTCAGTGTAGACAAAATGGTCCAAAAAGTGCAAGCAGCATTAACAATGGAGGCAGAGGGCACATAATCCCCCCCGCCCTGCATCCCAGGGAGGGGGATGCTAAGTTTGAGCTCACTTTAATGTCCTCAATACCAGAAACGTTTGTTTCATGCTAAATAAAATTGAGTCTTGCATTATCTGTGACTGGAAGTAGCCAGGAGTTCAGGTTAGGAGTGACAGTGCTCGTCACTATCTGTGACAGGAAAGGGCAGGCAGGAGAGAATGAAAACAGAAGAGGAGGGCGTTATTGTGCTGAGCTGTGGGTTTGCTTCCAGATTTCAGGCAAACCAGACAGACTGTTTTCATCATACAGATTCCTTTCAAATACAATTTTTCACTTTTTAAGATTTTTTTGTTTTATGGGCAGTTAGAAAATTCAGCACTGGCTTTTTTGCAGCTGGTCATCTCCTATATGGGATTTTTAAAATTTATTCACACAAACCCCCCTCCCTGAGCCATTTCTTTGTAACTAGGGTTTGGCTGCTCAGAAGTCTTTGGCATCCCAACACTCACAGTTGTATTAGGCACAGTAAAGATTATGAGATTTCCACAGACCTGGCCCCACTAAGTGCACCTCAACTTGCCAGACTGACATCCTCCCAAAATATTATACACAGTGCTCTGTTTCTTGCTAGTGCTTTGCCTCTTGAAATTTGAAGGTATGGCAGGTCACAGTGGGAGCAGAAAACTTGCCTTCCACGAGGGGAAAAAAGCCCTGATAAACGACACTAAACTTGTCCTCAAATTCATTAATTGGAAATGTGAGAAAGGGCTCAGCGCAGAACCATGGCAGTAGCAAACATTGTCCCTACAGCAGAGGCAAACAGAATCTTTCTGACAGCAATCCAGTAGAAGGGCGGTCGACACGTAGTGTACACTGTTGGTACATCCTGCAAATTTCCAGCTGACCCCTGGGTTATAAATGAAAATTTGGAGCCACTGCAATTTGTAGCCTGGCTGTTCAAAAATGTGGTGCAGCCGCAGGCAGGCTGGAAACAATTAGGCCTTTCTTCCCCCTTATAATATAACTACACACAGCTGCTGGAGGTGCAGATACTCTGATTTCCAAATATAGAAAGCCGGGTGGCTTCCACCTCACTCCTGTGTTTCCACAGTTTTCTTTGTACCTTCCAGACCCACATTCTCATTTGAACTTTGCACAAATTTCTAAAGCCGACAGAAAGACCCAAGAGGCCCAGGATGGAAAGTCACCACTTCTTAAGCTCAGCATGTGTAAGGTGAAGGAAGACTCAAACCACTGCCAGTTACTGCCCTGGAGTCCTCCCGTTCCTTCCTTTTGGCACTGGTAACCCAGTGAAAGTTACTGGAAGGGAACATGTTAAACATTGGAACAAGGGGAAATTTAAAAAATCACTGGGTTATAAATCTTCGCTGGCTTTGCCCAATCTGGCAGATTCTCTCATTTTTTAAATTCTTTAAGGCTTACGCTGTTATAAAGGGAACCTGCTCTACAAACCACAGAATTGCAGCTGATTTTAAAAATAGTGTTCAGCCTGTAGAGCTTAACATCATGGTGCAACATGAACAGACCAAAGATGGCCTGGTGATATAGGCGGGTTAAGATTTCCAGCCATACTTCCTCTCCCTGCTGTATGTCCAAGGACCAGACTCAGAGACATGCCAAAAGACAGAAAGGCCCTATACCACTGAAGTTTTTGCAGTCCATTTTCTATGAACCCACTTCAAGTGACCTCCAAGGCAGGTACTGATCCTGTTGTACAGTTACAGCAGGCAGATCAGAAGAGGGGAAAATAATTCAGTCATTGATGTCAACACTGTGGGGCAGGTAATGTGGGAACATCCCTACAGCCCTGTGTGCATTTTTAAGCTCTCTCCCTGCTTTCCTTTGCACATTTTTGTAGTTGAGAGACAGAGGGCAAGAAAGTGACTCTGTTTTCCTTTTGATCTCCTGAGTACTGCCTCATGTACCCGTGAACTAGATTTTACAAATTCCCATACCTCTGATAGAAACTACACAAAAATATCCCTGTGCTTAACAAGATGTCTGAATGCTGCTTTCCTATCAAGGAGCTGAAAAGTATCTGCTGGCTTCCCTGAACTCAAACATTTACTCCTGTAATTTGTGCTTAAAAATTGAGTTTCAAGATACTGAGCTTAGCTGGTCAAAGCCGCAGGGTCAGTCCTTCAAGCCTCTGCCACTTGGAATCTTTGCCAGGAAAGGTCAGCTGATATCAGAGTTTCTCAGTGTTCTTTTTTTTTCATCATAGTTTCACTTGTGGCCCAGAATGTGTGTCAACACTGAATTTAAAAAAACCAAACAACTGCAGGGCAGACTCAGGGGAGAATAAAAGGCTCAGCGCTCTGGGCAAATTTTGCCACTAATATGAAATATGTTTAACTTTATTGCTAAAAGTTATACTGGTAGAACTGTGAAAGAATGTGTATTCTGTGTTCTCGAGCAGCTCAGTTATGGTTTATCTTAACCCTCTTCGCAAACTGCAGAGACTGGAATAAAGCAGTCTGCATTAGATACCAAAGTAAGTCTACATAAGTACCTGTGCAAGTATGCCTATTGCTTCCATCCAAAGACAAAACCTGAGAAATGTATTAAATCCATAAGGTTCAGAAAGAAAGCACAAAGCTTCTGGAAGAGAGTAGATTAAAAGGTTTGGATCATAGAAGGCTTGGGATGAAAGGGCACAATAAACATACAATTCAGGTCCAATTCATTGCTTACATAGAGCGGCAAAACTCCCCTAGTGCTGAAGTAGCAGTAGCTGAGCGCACAAGAGATTTGATCCAGTGGGTCAGCTAGGTAAATTTTAACAGAAACTTTCCGGTTGCAAAAACCAAGTTGTATTTCATTATTCAGCTGACCATAAAGGCATTGTAGACCACCTTGGTGCATTGGGGTGCCTTTCCCTCTCTCTTGGGATGAAATAGTAGGAAGAAGACTCGGCCTCCTGCAGTGATGGGTCCAGCACTGCCCAGGGCTGCACGACAACAGGCATTAGGGCTCCTTCCAACTTAGGGCATGCTCATTTTGCCCACCTAGTGCTCACCTGTGTTTTTTGAAAAGAAAACCGAAGGCCATTCTCATCTTTATCTGATGTTTATTAACTACTTGAATATTCAGTTTAATTTTCCTTGGTTTGTTTTTAATTAGGACCTTTCTTGAATTCTTCAAAGATTTTGCTAAAAAACCCCAAATCCATCATTTTATTTTTTTAATTAAGCCTGATCACCCTGTAGAAGCTCACTTTCCACCCTAGCAAACCTGAATCCTTCTTCTCCACCACAGTCTATGACAACTGTCAGAGATTACCCTATTTGAGCTGATGGAATGCTCTTTCTCCCTGAACTTCAGCAGCAAAAAGTTCTCACCAGAAACCTCTAGCTCTTTGAAGTAGGAACCTTTCTAAATTACTGGAGAGTAAACTCGTGGACCAAGCCTATGACGTGGGCAAATTGCTGTTGCTACCAGACTGAAATCTCAAGGTTTTTTGTCTCTGAATCTGTCCATTGGAGGATTTTGATGCATCCGACATCCAGACCCGAGTGCCATATGGGACCTCATGTCCTGCCTGACACAAAGCTCAGGTGGGACTGGTAAACCCTCCAATATCTGTCCCAAAGATATTTTCCAGATACATGTGATAACACTTTTCATGCCTGTGAGACCTTCTTTATGGTTATCTTCCTTTCACCATCTCACAAAGCTGCACAACAGAAGTAGGAAGCATCTAACAGTGCAAGAGCTGCTGTGCTGGCCCCCCTAAAACCATCTGGAGGGCCTTGATCAAAATTCATTGCCTTGTCCTGCATCAAAGAAGAAAGTATCAGAGAAACCACCTTCTGTTCCCAATTTCTACATCTGCTCTGTGACCTTGGCAAAGGCATTTCACCTTTTATGCCTCTGTGTCCACATCTGCAGAGATAAATGGTAAAGAAATGCATGGCATGTGGACACGTTGTGCCATAGGAAACGTAAATATTGCTTCAGGGAGGCACTAGTGATATCAATCAGTGAATAAAGCCTGAATAAGAAGTGATCATCTCTGCAGGACTGATAGATATTGCAATGCTATGTTATTTTTCTTGTCTTCTTTCTGCATTTTCTCTCCCAAGTGGTTGTTCTTCTAGCAGAGAAATTTACAGCCCTTCCCCCAGCCCACCCCTCTCCCTGCCTTTCCCAGAGAAATTACACATCTCCACCAGCCACCCAAAGCTGCAACAGGCAGGAGGCTCATATTTCACTCTGTGCCTGCATGACCTTTAAAATTATAACCTGCCAGTGATGGGAAACAGGTAAAGGAGAAATGTGTTTGACTGGAAGCTCAGGTTTTAATAGCAGCACATATGGTGGTGACCAGGCACGGAAGGGCTGATGAGACAAGTGATAAGAACAGCTGTGTTGCACGCCTGCAGCTGGAGAGACACCCTTACGCAGACCCTGAGGGTGCAGCGTACAAACATCCTTGCTGCCTTTCCTGTCATGTAGGTCACTGATCAGATCTGCTTTGATAGACAGCCCATTATAAAAGAGGATCAGCAATGGGTGGGGCGGTATTAGTTAGAAATTACTGAGCGGGAAGAGCCAAGCGGGAAGAGGGAACATTCAGTCACGTACCAAAGTGGACCCAGCCTGGGGACTTGGATTTACAGCTAAGAACATCACCTACCATTAATCGCCTCACTGCACAAGAGAGGTTTAAGCAGACGAATCCACCATACTGTAGGACTTTCATCTGATAGCTTCTCTGCTGCATTCAACAGCAGCAGATAAAAGTAGGAAGGAGGTGTGAGGGAGATAATTAGCACAGCTAACTTCTGCTACTATCAGTTAGGATGAGTGATGACTGCTTCATTCACTTTAAATAACATCTTTTTGGAAAGCAAATAAACTCAAAGCCTCACTAAGGAGGTAAACCAGAAAGATAGGCATACTGTAAGGCTTCTGATGTCCTCCAAGCCACACACTGGGAATTGCAATAAACACCCACATGGCCCAATGCACGATTCTCAGCAGTATTACTTATTTCAGTACAAGTTATACTGCTTTTGAGCATCCCAGCAGCCACTTTTTTGCAAATGAAAGATCCTCATACCTTAGAAAAGCTACCCTTTAATCACAGGCTCCTGGTTTTCTAAATTCACTGATGGGTGCTCTGAGCATTAATTTGGGAAAGTATCTATCTGGATAGTGCTCAAGCTGTAATGGGCGGTGCAGCTGGATGCTGACTAGCTATTTTATTACAATGCACCAGAGGAAAGGGATGGTAAGAAATTAATTCCATTTTGCTCTGGCTCGGTACATATCCATTTAACCAGAAATGCTGGAGATGTTTTAATCTAACAAGAACAATGTTTTCCACTTACTAAAAAATTCAATTTCACACTACTTGAAAAATACTGGAAAAGGTTTAAAATGCCTTAAATGTTTTCACAAATTACTTTGAGGGGTCTGATTTTGAAAGATGACATTTTTAAGAAGCAAGAAGTTAAGCAAAAAATTCAAATCACCTGTAGTCATTGAATTCAGCCATGGGTCTGACACAAATCCTTGGAAAGAGATTGCCAAAACATGTATCCTATTATATTTTCAGTTTATTGCTAGTACATTTTAAAAATAGAAAGCAAGCAATTACTACAGTTGTATTTGACAAACAATACTTGTGAGATGTAAATTAAGAAAGACTGTTTCTGCGAGTTGCATCCTTCTTATACTGCTTCATAATGCAGTGGAACTGCAGCTTGTGCAATGCTGGCAATGAAATATTAAGACGCACCCAGCGGAAAATTGACTTGTCTCATCTTTCAGCTTTGGCTCCAGATTAGACGCTAGCAGGAGAAGCTAATATTCCTGACAGGGCCAGTCTGGAGAGCAAAACTCAGTCACTGACAGCAGAAGAAAGCATCGCTTTGAAATCTGTTGAGCCACATGAGCCATGCAGTGCCTTTGCTACTTTTTTTCTGGACATTAAGTGAAGGTGGCAGGTTTAAAATGAAGAGAAAAAAAGCAGTCATTCATGCAAAGCCTCATCAAGCTATGTCATCTCTTGTTGCCTAATGGCACAGACCCTGTCAGTTCACAAGGACTCAAAAGATGGCCAGGTAGCCTATGTGACAGATCAGTTGAGACCTATGAACTATACTAGAGATTGGGCAACACAGTCCCAGATGGGGATTGTATCTGCTACCAGCACCCTGTGTGGGCAGAGCAAGGCAAACCCATCATTGAAACCCATGTAGAAAGAAGTAAATTGTTAAACGGATGCCAAAACTGAGCTTATCAGGAAGTCAAGACCTGCCAGGCAGCTGTGGGTCCAGGGGTTGTTTGGGCCAGAGTGACACTGACCAAAAGACATTTGATTTAATTTTGCCTCGGTGACCTGATTACCTGGCTGCAGCCCAGATTTTGACATTGTATCAGCTTTTCTCAAGCCAGAAGGGAAATGCTGACCCATGGCCAAAAAGCAAAAACAGGGGGAACAGATTGTTTTGGACAGGCATTAAAGAAAGCAATAATCAAAAGAACACATACATATATATTAAAAGAGTCTTAAACTACTGGATTAAAGAGATCAGAGGACTTTCATATTTAATTGAAGCACTTCTATATTATCTCAGTGACAAACAGGCAGATGCTAGGTCAGGATTACCTTGCGATTTCAATGTATTACTTCTACCTTCAGTGAGTAAAGAGATAAAGTCATGAGCCAGGCACTGGGGTCCTTCTTTAAAGAAGGAGGTATAGGATCAAAACACAGGTTTGTAACAAAAAAGGAAAAGGGTTCTCACAGTGCTTCTTCATAAAGAAGTAAAACCAACAAGACAAAACCAATTGAAATCATTTAAATCTTCTGCATATTCCATTGCAGAAAATACCTGCATCCCAGGACAAGCTTCTCCCTCTGTGTGGAAGCCCGACATGGGCATCCCGAGCCTCAGCCTCTGCTTCAGGCACTGCTGTGAAACCATTTTTGTCAAAATGAAGAATCCAGATCCTCAGGACCCGTCATTTCCACAGTTTAGGAAGTGGGACTTACAGAAAAACTCTCCATTTCCCATACCTTCTTACTCTGCACACAATGGGATTAAATTTCTCTGAGTGTTTGTGGCTCTCTATTGGAAACAGTGTATACACCAGTAAGTTTTTACCCCTGCATAAACTCTTAGAAGTATGACATCTTTCTCTTCTGCTTGTTCAGAGGCCTGGCAAACTTCCTATAGCCTACTATAACACGGACAATAAATAATAAACATTTGAAATTTTGAGTAGTAATTTACTACTGGTTTGGGAGTTTCCTTGGATTCTGTGAAAAGGACTCAAATTCCACTGAATTTGCCGTCCCTTAATTACAAATGGCTGCAAGGGTCATCAGGCTCTGGCAAAGGCTTCCCAGGGCAGTAGTTGAGTCAACATCCCTGGAGTTATTTAAAAGATGGGTAGACATGGTGCTCAGGGACATGGTTTAGTAGCAGATAAGAATGGTTGGACTTCATGATCCAAGAGGTCTTCTGCAACCTGGCGATTCTATGATTCAGTACATCACCTCTTGTACCAACTTTCTATGAAGCCCCTCGGTGAGGTTGCGTGCCCAGAAAAGCAGTTCCCAGCTACTGTGGCAGAGGTGGCAGCCACAGAAAGAAGAGAAAATAAAGATACCACCTCCTGCCAGGCTGCCACAGCAGCTAACCCACTTCTTGCTGCAAGGGTCAAAGCACAAGCTCTCACACCTGGTTCAGAAGCCCGAGGGAAAACTACATTTTGCTATTCATTTTCTCCACTGTGTGCAAAGCTTGTATTCTCAGAAAGGCCAAAGCAGCAGACCAGACAATCACAGACTCTCTAAACCAAGCCAAAAATATGGTGGAGCCAAATAAACCCCAAAAAAACCAACATGAGGAATAATTCAGTGGTGGGTTTGGTGGGCTTTTTTTTTAAATCATTGTAACTTTAAAATGCCTCCCTTGATTTTTAATAAAAAACACAGATCAACCTGTGTGGGTGAACTAAAGAGAGAAAGTGTATCTATTATTGGCAGGCAGCTTTGATTTCAACTTCAGCTTGTGTCTCTCTTTAACATCTCCCAAAACAACCACCGAGGGTGTAGAGAAGCAGGGGGGGAGGTAGTAACATAGCTCTGGATTTACTCACACACTTCTTACTTGCCATTGAATGTTTTTCCCCCTCCTGTGCTAATGGTCTCCCCTCCCCTTCATCACTTCGCCATGAAACTCTTCAGGGATCCCCATAGACATATACCAGGGGAAAGTGAGGAGTGTAAGAAGGCCACAGAGTTTCAGGCTTTGCTTCTAAAACTAAAACCTGGCAAGCTTTAAATGTGGCAGGTCCTTGCTGGCATAATGCAGCCAGAGACAGCTGTGAAATGGGATGAAGTCCTGACAATATGATGGTAACAGATACCAGTAAGCTTTACCAGCACCTCACTGGGAGGACTGGCATAGCTCAGCAGGGCAGGGAAAGGAAAGATCTGCCTCCTGGTTATAATTAGCAAGTAATTCAACACGATTGGAATGAGTCAATGGGCCAAAGCACCTGGTGCTCCCACACTATAAGCAGCTCAGAGGTTTTTATTTCAGATGAGATCTGGTTTGCTCCCCCAGACTGGGTGTCCCTGCCACAAGGACTGAGAATTGGTCTGGGCAACCCCAGATGGAGCTGGATCAGTTTCGATGTGCATGTGGAGGCAGCTTCTGGTTTGGTTTCCTTCTCAGGCAGCTGGATCACATATACCAAAGCACCGTGTCAATGCATCCAGTGCTCACATCCCAACATACAACTGCTTCCAATCACAGGGTGAACAGGAGGCAAGGAGATGCATCCCCAGGCTCTCAAACTTGCATCTCTGCACTGGAGGAAAATGGGAGTCAAGAAGAAAGGCAGAGGCCCTGGCTCCATCCTGTTGCTAATACAGAGTGCTTGCAGATAACTGCCTGCACCCACAGTTAAAACTGGAGGCACAGGTCTGCCCTCTTCTCCCAGCAGCTGGTGCTTCAGTCACCCCCATCTCCCAAGTAGAGCAGGTCTCTTTTGGGTGCTCCTGCACCTCTCCCTATCCTGCATACACAAGGACGTCTGACATCATTGGTGGAGATATGGGGGTTGCTACAGACTATTGTACCCTTATACTGGAAATGGGAGAAGGGTAAAAAAAAAGGAAGGCAAGTCATACATTGCATTACAAACCTCAGACTTGCTATTAACTTTTACTGGGAAAACATCATGGCTCTGGATAGTCTTTTGCCTAAGGTGACAAATGGACACATTCATAATAGCATATGGTGTCATTTGACCTTTGTGGGAGACATGGGGATACTCCCTCCTACTCCCAACTTCTTGCTTATCTGCCTAGGAGGGTTTTAGTTAGCTCCAAAATGCCAGTAAGAAATAAAGCAGGCCAACTTCATCAAGGGAGTGAGTCTTCTGGAGCCTGCTGTGTTACTCAAGGGGTCAATATTCTCATCGGTTTTTTTGTGGCCATGTTATGAACTATGTAGAGCAACAAGCAGATGTTTTGACTGATGTTTCACCAAGGGAACATTCCTCAATTCTGGCACCCATTTGACCTAGGACAAAATCAGCAGCAGCCACAGCTAACCCACCAGTTGCAGAGTGAAGAAAAGCCTGAACAAATTGTTGTAGCAGTTTGCATAACTGAGGCCCCAGATGACCATTGCCACTCTTGTGCTATTAATAAAGACTATTTTGGAACAAATGATTATTTTGCAAGCAACCAATTTATTTATTAACGTTATTATTATTACGGCCAGCTGCAAGGTGTTTCAAATCTGTCGAACACTACAATTGTAGCCTGACCAAGAGATATGATAGTGCAAGTGAGGGTGATGAGGTGGCTTCTATGCAGTTTTGACACTGTGAAAGCTGATAGCACCAGTCTTCCTCCTTGGATTTTTACAGTAATGACCTGCAGCACCTATTTTTCATTGCTAGTAACAAAAGAGACAGTGCTGTTTGAATTATCTGGGTTAGTCCCCTCAAGTATTGCTGCTTCCCTTCTCAGCACACGCTCTGAAAATGGAGATGGATAACTTGGAGTGGCAGAGCTGTTCCCAGCTGAGTCACACTTCAGCTCACTTGTTGCTTTTTATAGATTAAGCTCTTGCAAAAAAAAAAATGTAATCTGTGTATTGAAAAATGAACTCAGATTTTAATAAAATAGAAGGATAGAAGCAGGAAGGATAATGAGACAGCATCAGACCAATGCAGTACCCCAAGGGGATCTCTGCTTGGAAGGCATCCTGAAACTTTTACTCCTTCACCTTTGTTGCATGAAAGGGCAAACAAGGTGTTGAGGGTGGGGGTTTTTTGTTTGTTCTTTTGGGTTTTTTTGCTGTGTGTTCTAATTAGGTGTCTTCTACAAAAGGGTCTTTTGACCCACCTGCCTCTTGGTTCCTTTCACCACAAAGGTCCTCCTGATTTTTCAGATGACATTTTCCCCCATCATTGGGACAACAGCCCTAGCTAGACAAGGTGGATGGCAGCCATTGGTGCCTGGTCAAATGGTCATCAGTAAAGGACACACTGTGGCACAATGCTCCACATAGCTGGGGTGCTCCAAGCACCCTGCTTCAATATTTAGCTAGAGAAAGCAAAGCAACTCTGATATACCCACACCTTCATCCTAAAGACTCCCTACATATGGGTTTTGCAACACCCATAAAGCCTTTCCCACTTTGGGGGAGAAGCCAAAAGTAGATTTATAATGGAAACTCAACCGCAGCCTGAAGCATAGGTTGGCAGCTCTAATCCTATAATAAATCCAAAGCACACGTGAGTCTGCAAAACAGGGTGGTGAATTCTCTATTCCTGTCTGCAGTATTTTTAGCAAGCAGGGTCATTTTTAGCCTTTTTTTCCCTCCTCTTTTAGTATAAAGACATTGTCAAAATACAGGCATTGCTCATGGGGCATGCAGCAGTCAGTCGATTTAGATAGATACAACTGACATTTCAAAACAAGGAATGCTCAGCAATCAAATTCCTGGCATGCTATAAAATGCAAAAATGTTAAACTGTCACCTATGGCAAACATTTCTCCATCAGATGTTTCACAGGACCGCAGTGAGGAAATCGGTGGAAGAGGAGGGAAAATGTCAGAGTTTGTTTTGCAGATAGCTTAAGGGAAAGGAATCCTAAATCTTGAGCAAATGTTTGTTTTTGCATTGTGGCAAAAATGTTTGCTTCCTTAACACAGAGTGATTACAATTACATTTTTGTTTAAAAATACTTCTCCTACTGTCTGGGCTGCAGTGTAAACAGGATGCACCGAAATGTCAGCCCATCCATGGGCTTTGCTGTGGCAGACATGCAGGGAATCAATGCTCTCTTGCTCATAAATCTGACTTGCTTCCCTAAAATAGATCTCTGCTGTCCTTACGGAGTCACCATCCTCTGGTTTCAGTATGCTGGGTATCGGGAAACACAAGGACAGGAGACTGAAGACAAAGACTGGGGGGTGAGCACAGGGGGTGCACAGCCAGAGGTGAGCCATGCAGGAGGGGATCCTCATCAAGGAGCATGAGCCTCACTGCCCATGCTACCACCCTCTCCCCATGCCACTGGATTAAACCCATCCTGGCTGGCTCCCAGCAGTTACCATTACCTGGCTACCCATATGGTTAACTGACCGGGCGTTGGTTCATTCCTTAGGAGACTCACCAATACAGATGTCAAGAATAGATCAAGTCGTGTGTCTTCAGCTACCATTTGTTTTGGTACAAACTTAAGGAATTTCTAGGGATTGTTTTATTTGTTTATTTTTCTCCCTTAAAAAAAAAGTACAAGAATCCTGCACCCCACCCCAAACCCAGGCATAAACTCCTCAGGTATAAGCACTGTCTTTGCCAGCATCTAGGTAACAGTTAAAACACTCCTATTTTTCCAGAATCAAGTAAATTAAAAGTGAAATATCTGTGCACTGGATCCAAAATCAAAAGCTGCCCACATTTCATGTTCTTAAAAGACAGATGTGTGATTGATATTCAACAGATTGCATGTGACAAGGTCACCTTTACTTAGGTGACTGCAAGAACTAACATTTTCATTACTGTACCCGTGAACTTCATGCAAGGCATGTTGCACAGGGTGAACATCTTTGCTGCAAAAGCTACTGCAGCAGGTCTTCTGCATTTTCCTGAACCCTGATCCAACACAGCCCTCAAGCACAAGATTACCTTTAAAGTTGCCTGTGGTCACACAAAGATTACTGCAGCGGTCTTCCTACAGACAAGAACTCTTGGTTTTCAAAGGCCTCTAATAAGGTTTCTTAGAAATAACATTTCCTGGAGCCCACCAGCCTTAAGTATTTTGACTAATAAGACTTGGGTCGATGAATGAGCCGGATGGCTGCGACAAATTCTACCAGTCCTGCCTGAGCATGATGTGTGTGACTGAAAACATGCTTGGGTAGGCGCATCATTGGCTTATTGAGCTAAATGTCACCTAACCAAATCCCTTGGCTCTCTAGAGGAGGTGTCAGACCCTTCAGAAAGGGCAGGTTGGCACATTTCAACCAAGATGAGCAAACCATGATCAGGCTCAGTAAGATTTACGGTTGGACTCAATGATCCGATGGGTCTCTTCCAACCTGGTTGTTCTATGATTCTATGATTCTATGAATGTGTTTGAGTGCTTCAGCTCTCTAAAACAAAAAATGTAATCTGAGTTACAAACAGATTAACAAGCCCCAAACCTTTTCCCACAACCTAAAGGTCTGACAAGAATAGCAATAGGTAGCTCTGGCAGATGTAACCACATCAAGCTGAATTATTCATTATCTCACAAGCTCAAATGTCTGCAGGGATTCTTGAAACTGATGAACAATTTGTCTCCAACAATGTTGTCCAACCAAGCTAAAATAGTAAAATGGGTTTGGGGAAGCACATTTCACTCAACTGTTATCTTCTTATAAAGCAGGATGTCCAGAAAGCCAGCTGGGGGCTTATGGAAAAGCCATTTGCCAATGATAAATACCTGGGCTGTGGGAAAATGTTTGTCAGTGTACCACAACTAGAAGGGCTATGGATGAAACTAATTGCTTAGAAAATTACTTCACAAAATGAAATAAAGACATTTGTTTCAACTGGGTGAGCATAAACTGCCTCTTGAATGAACAATTTTCTATTTTGTTTGCTTTTTTCTGGTTAATGAATGACCAAATAGGCTTGTTATTCAGTACGTAGCCAGCGACTGTAAACATTGTGGTCTCATGAACCAAAATCTTGCTCTTGGTATTTCAACCTAGAAATCAGTGGGGAACATAAGCCTACTGGTGATTTTCTTTGAGACAGCTACAAATCCTTTACAACTTTGGTTTATCAGAGAGATATTGTTGGTATCTCTGTTCTCAAAAGCTGCAGTGGTGTGAATATCAGCATAAAAAAATCTGTTATATTGTCTGCAGCTCAGTTCAGTATACAAAGGTGGTCTGTAATATATACATGCATCTGCTAAAACACAGCATGTATTGAAGGAGATGAAGAGGAACACAACCCACAGAGAAACAGATATAACATCAACAGAGGTGCACATGAAGGTTGAAAGCCCCTTGACTTGTTCCTGTTGGTGGAGAATGGGAAAGGACAATGACAGACATTCACTAACCCAGCACTGGAGGCACAAATTTGACCACTGATACCTTTTCCAAAGGGAGAGTGTTGTAATGTCACACTGTTCTTGGAATTACCAAGGACACCTTTTACTCCCAGTGGCTGACACTTTGGGGTTTTCTTTGCTAATAATTTTCAGGCTCGCATAGAAGTCCCATGTAGATATAGATTCCCATCATCAACAAAAAGAAATTTATCTGCCCCAGTAAGCCCTGCCTGAAGGTCAAGAAAAGCCAGCTGGGATGGCTAGGATGTTTTGGGTGGGCTGGCAGATCAGGAAGGGCGCTTGGACTTCTGCTGACAGATTTTGGCTGAGCTGGCAGGTGCTGAAAACATAAGATGAGGAGGAGGCAGCAGCAGGCAGGAACAGTTGATCAAACACAGTGTTTACTGCTTAGAAATAAAATTTCATTGAGAGCAAAGAGAAATTTCAATACCAAAACCCCTCAGCCTAGTCAGAAATTGTGTTGGTGTTAGAAGTACAGAAACAAGAGAACGTTTCTGCCAGGGCTCCAGCTTGGAGTACACCTATACATGACTTTAAAGTTTAACTATGTCAGACTTTTAGGTTGGGGCCATCCAAATCCAAGAAACCTGAAGGATCTGGACACCCATACAACACATACTGCCTGAAATCTATGCTGAAACCTATGGTGTTTCCCTGGCTGGCAGGCAGCACTGCAGCAGTGGGCTTGGTCACTATCTCTGCTCTGAGAGGACATCAGCCCTCAATCATCTTTCTGGCCCTCTTGATTGCAGACCAGAGCTTAAAAATGTGCCCTTACCTCTCACATCAGAAAAAAACAGGCATTTATTATTGCTTTTTTTGCTAAGGAGATGAGCATGCTTTATGTTGTAAAAACATCTCATGGTTTCAAGCAAAGGATGGGCTGCCTCACGGCTTTGAATGCTAGGAGTTGGCAAGGCAGTGAAGGTGAAGTAGTTGGCATCTAACTCTACAAAATAAGGCTGATTTTCCCCCTCCTTTCCTCCCACTCTTTCCCTGCACCAGATGTCGACTGGGACACACTGAAATGCCTGCCATCCTCCCAACTCCCTGCCTACTGGCTCACAGCACAGCCTGACATGTGGGAAGCTTTTCACCAGCTTCCCAGCACTACCTGCCAGCCAGTCCTTTCCAGCAAAGCCAGCCAGCAAAGTGCATGTTGAAAAGGCATCTGTGCTCACACCTCTCCATCTTCCTCCTCTTCCTTCTTTTATTTGCCCATTCGCTATATATTGCAGAGGTATCTTTCTGACATATAGCAGATATACACAGAATGAATTAAAAACATGCTAAATTAATATCAAGGCAGGAAGACATAGCCCCAGAGGAGCTCTACCAGCAGGGGAACATTAATAATTCCTGATTAAATAAATCCTTGTGAAACTCCGCTTTCCCTTCAAATAGACATCTCTCCTTTTCTCTTTCCTGTTGTGATGATGTGTTGTTGGGTTAGTTTGCTACCAACAGAGATGCCATGTGGAAAGCTACCTTCAGATCATCCTCATCCCACATGAAGTCGTACATGTTCAGCAGCAGCACAGGGCAACCCACTGCCATGAGAGCCCGGTGTTTGTTGGGAAGGTTTTGACCATACAGCGAGACCTCTGTGCTCTTTCAGACATGAAGAGCCTCAGCAGCAGCTCTGGGCAGAGCCAATTCAACCCCACTGGCCACGCAGCATCCAGGGATGAGCTCCTGCCATGCTGCATGAAGATAAGTGCATAAGCCCACCAACCTCAGTCATTCCCATGACCATGCAGACCTCATGTTGCTCACCACTAAGACCAAGGGCTGAAATAACTGTTACAATCAGAGATGCCCACAGAGAAGGTGACTTTAAAGGAATAGGATTTCTCAAAACTGTTGAGCATTGGTCTAGCATCATTTCCAGGAAAGTCAGCTGGATTTTACTTCTGATTGTAGTGGGACCAGAGTCAAGCCATTGTTTTGTGCTTTCCAAACTCTTTCCTTGAGTTCAGAAATGAGCTACTTTCCTGTCTTTACCCTCAAATATGGGGAGCTCTCACAGTATGGCACTCAGCATGGAGGTTTATTCCCTCCCTCCGAGACAGCAAGAAGTTAAACTGCTGAAGTCCTCTGGGACCAAAGCCTAGATTGAAGCTTTGGCTTGTGAACCAGCCCAAACCAAGCACTGGAACTACCAGCAAGAGAAAAGCAGAGTTTGACAGACATTGTATATGTCTGTGGCTGAGCAACTTTAGTTTCTTTGTCCTTTTGTCTTAAGGAAACAAGCTATACTTTGTGCACAGCTCTGAAGAGATGAGGGAAGAATGCAACTGAGCATGCTTCTTTTGCACCCACAGGGAGTGTGAGAATGCCCTAGAGAAGACAGAGCAGGGCAAAAACGTCTGTCTCTGAGCTCCTCCAATATAGGGGATATGGTAAGGAGCCTCTCAGCATTTTATCTAGGTTTCCCACTCTCCCTGAACGAAGTCTGAAATACAAGCCTAGATAGCAATACAGGCCAGGTGAAGAAATAATTTCCCCTTCAGAAGTCAGACAGTGACAGAATTCCCCTCATCTTCATCCCTACATGCAGCAGCTGATGGAGAAGAGCAAGGAGAAAGCGGGAGAAGCAGAGGGCCCATAAGAGCTTTGGAGGGATGTTTGCACCAGTTACTCTGCCTACTGCCAGCCGCCCTTGCTAACCACCACAGCCTGGCCCTCACTTTCCAAAGATACCCACGATTTAAGATGATGCCATTTTGGGGGGCACAAACACTTCAATAAGATCAAAGTTTCAGGAGGTGCCTAATGTTTTGAGAAAGCCTCCAGACAGCTGCCCAAATTGAAAACTATCATTTTCCCTTTTCTTACTTCATATTTGCTCCTGGCTACCCAGCAAAATCAGGTAAGGAGTAGATACATAGAAAAATAAGCAATTATTGGGAAAATACAGGTAAAGATAGCTGCAGCAACCATTTTGCAATGCAGAGAACACAGCTATGTCAAGAATCCATTTCAATGCCAGAAAAGAAACTTGGACAATTCTGTTAAGAAGCATCAATACACTGCCCCACTCTCCTGATCCCATGACAGGCAACAGCTGTTCTTGCTTTAGAGCAGCAGCCAGCAGTGGGGCCCATCAGAGGAGGGAGACATAGGAGAGATGAGTTTAGTGACCCTTGAGCATCAGCCTTCCTGCCTGCTGTTGCTTCCCTAGCTGTGAAATGTGCCTTTCTTCTTCTGCAGCATCTCCGAGTTCTCCTGCTTGCAGAGGTACATGCAGTTAGTAACTGTGGAGGATAATCATAGTAGCTGGGATAATGTAGATGGGTCTTCCTTGCAAGGGTCTAGTACATGCCTAACTTATTGCTCAGGCAGGGTAGCACATGCGTTTTGAAAAAAAGGACTCCTGAAACACAAGCTCACTAAACCTTGTAATAACACAGGCATCTGGCTTCTCTTTTGCAGCTTTATTCAGCTCAGAAGGACCTTTGCTCCCATGTATCATGTTTCCAGACCCAGTAACTCACCGTTTCTGATGCTTCCAGGAGGACCGGATAAGCTATGTGGGATCTACCAGCTGTGCTCAGAGAAAATCCTCCTGCAGATAGAGCCAGCAGCCTTGCTTTTCAGGTCTGGCTGTCCCTGTGCTTTTGATTACACCAGTCACACACAACCTTCTGTGAGCCTTAACTCTCCTCGTGTAAATGGTAAATAATCCTCTGGCCATTGACCAAATGGCATGTTTTTCTCCTGAACAGGGCATCCATCATCTCCATCTGACCACTGACTCTGCTTCAGACCAAGGGCAACAACCACCTGGGTGATTGCTAGAGTGTCAGTTCTCCGTTCACTACAGGGGATGTCAAGCATGGGTATGTCCACAGTAGGAAGCACATTCCCGGGGTCCCAAGTATGGCCTGAGCAACCATCTCCATGCTCCCTGCCTCAGCCATTGATGGAGAACGTTCCCTGACATCTGGAGGCTTTGATCCTGGAGAGAAGGGGCAGCCTGGGCTAAGTCTGGCCACTTTCTGTGGGCACCAGGTCCCCAGTTGCATCGTTGCATTTGCCTCTGAAGTAGCAAATCACGCAGTGCGGCACAGGCTGGGCACCAGCAGCTCTGTTCATGAAGAGGGGTTGCAATGCTCACTTGAGAAATGTCTGAAGCTGGACAACCAGCTTCAACAGTGCTGTTGCAGAGGAGGTGGCAAGAGGGCAAGTAAGAACAAAAGTAGCAATTTGCCCTCAGCAGAGCAAGCCTGGTGGCATTTACTCATAAACAGAAACCCCAGTATGCCACATGCAAGACCAGGGCATTGTTTTCTTGGCAAAGACAAGGGGTCTCATTTTTGGCATGCGGGAGGCTGGACATCTGGAGTCAGGTGCAGCAGTTACACATCTGTTATATGGAGTCTGCAGGAAGGCTGCCTGGCTGGAAGCTCACTGCATGGAGCAATGTTCTGGAGGAGCAGGGCTCTCCTGCCAGTTCAGGTCTTGCAAATAAACTACTAGGCAGCATGCCAGGTTGGCATCGTGCTCTGTACACTGGGGTTTCAGTCTTGCTAGAAAAAAACTGGGACTTTTTCTGGGGCTTTTAATGAGGTGAGTGTTCATGTTGTCTCCTTCTTTCCCCTGCAAGGCACAGAACAGTCTAAGCTCCCACCAAACCAGTGGTTTGTGCTGTTTCCACAGCCTTGAGTCACACTGGTGGCTCTGATCTTGCCCCTGGTGGCATGAGGAGCTCTGTGCACTCCCCGGCACTGTGGCGGTCATCCCACGAGAGCCAGCAACACCTCCCACATTATTCTTTGTCCATCAGAGGGAACTTGCAATCACTTCAAGAGACCAAAAAGACTTGTGCACCTTCTATTGTGTTCTAGCACATCTGTAAGGCAGTTGTGCTTCTGCTTTTGTGCCACTCCACGTGGGAAACTTAAAAACACAGAGCATTACACTGCAAACAACACACAGTAGTGGAAAAGAGGTACTTGCAAAGATGCTGCCACCATGCTGCTTCATAAACCCAGAAAGGGTTCATAAACTGTGAGCAAACAGTGTCAGCCAGTTTACAAACTTTGGGTTTCTCTCCCCTGACATGCACTGCAGGATCTGGGTCGACAGGTGGGACAGGGGAGCAGTGCTACCCGACGTGATGCAAAGCAGAAGTTTGGCCTTGGCTCAAAATAAAGCAAGAGGCCGGCTCCATATTCCACTCAGGCCACCCTCTGCTGGGGGGCCATCTGTTGTGGCAGCCAGGAGACGCATGTGCGCATGCGTATGTATATGTGTGGAACCATATGCATCTGAGAAAGGTTTCATTTCCCTGCTGTAGCTGCTGGAAGATTTACCTAAGGTATTTTGGGGAAACCCTATGTCCTTTTGGCATGCAAATCAGCTAAGCAGCCTGGCAATGGTCAGGTTAGCCAGTGTCTCACTTTTCAGCCACAGAGCGTACCCCTAAAATTGGGTTCCGCAGTGCAGCCGGGATACAAAAGAGGTGCTGACCCAGCAAACACAGAGCTCACCAGCCAGTGAAGCATACTGTACCATCATAGCTGTGGGTCTTACTGCCCAGCACAGCCTACTAGCTTCAGATGATTCCTTCTTATTTTATGTTCAGCAGGCATTATCATCAGGACTCTGCTAGTTAGAAATGGCAAGAAACTGGGACTCTTGTCTGCATGCTCTGAGAGTTGCTGTTGAGTTGAGGCAATTCTTTCTGAAGAGAAAAAGCAGGACACCACCAGTCCTAAAGCTGCCTGACCTCTAAGTAGTAATAGTGCTCAATAACATCAGCAATTATTTATGTTTCTGTAAATAGTGAACACCTCTGTGCTAGTTGGTGATATTTCCATCTCATGGATAAAGACAGTTCACCTGGTCTGTCACTTTAGGTCTCAGAAAAAGTGCCATCCCAAGTATCCCTATGCACCTGGCAGAGGTTTTGTCTCTGACCTGGAGGATATGATAAAAGAGATTTCCTCCAGATTTTAAAGGCTTCTGAGCAAGACAAAGAGGGTTAGAAGACCCAGAGGAAATCAGCCTTGGCCTGCGAACAAGAACAGAGGTGCTCTGATCCTGGCTCCGGCACAAGCCTGTCCTGCCTGCAAGTGCCTAGCAGTGCTGTTTGTCACCACCTCCAAAGTGGCTTTATTTAGAATAAAAAAACAACTGCTGCAAGGCCTCTAGGGACAGGTCACCACATAACCTTGGCCTTTCCTGGGAGCGCAGAACCAGGCTGTCTGCTTACCCTGCTGCTGCAGGGGGGGCTTATGGCTCCCAGGGCTGCAGACACCTAGGGGACAGGCAGGCCTCATTTTAAAGGTTGCACTCATTTAAAAGGTTGCACCAGAAGTCAGGAGAGATATGGGGTTCATTGACTCATTAAGCAAACAGGGTGAAGCTAAGCTCATCTCACGTCACCCGCAGCTGGCCAATACCTGGGCAGAGGCGAGAGCAGAGAGGCCAACAGCTATTCGGGTTTGGACAAATGACCCCTCTGAGGGACATAGCTGTAAATGCCCTAAACAGATGCAAAGTTCAGACAACTGCAAATAACTTGTCTAACTTGCCAAAAAAATTACAAAACACCAGTGTTTTCCAAAAAACAAGTCTGTGATTCTTGCTTGCAAGAAAGTCATCAAGATGCCAGGAGCTGGCAAGTGGTGCAGACAGAGAAAGACTCGTGTTCTTGCCCACACAAGACTTTTCAAGGGGGACATGGTAGGACTTGTTTTGCTATTATTGTTCCTAAGAAGAGATGCAAGGTCACCTGGAGCCCTGCACTTGTTTGCAGGGAGTGGGACAGCAGAGATTCCCTGGGCACAGCAGGAGAGGCAATGTTTTATGACAGCCTCCTCTCAGCAGGCTCAAGGGCAGTTTGTTTCATGACCCGCTCAGTCGAGAGGTGACTCGCCTCGACACAGGGCCTGGCAAGGTCCCTTGTCCTCCATCCAGTAGCAACTTCCCACATGATGATCCCAAAACAATTTAAAGAAAGCGAGTAACTTATCCAACTTCTCCCACCAAAACAACTATTATATGCCCTTGTCCCCCAATGACTAGAGAAGACATACCAGCATCGCCCGCCACAGCAGGGAGCTTTGCCATTGCAACATCTGAAAAGAAAGACAAACCGCTGCTCCCTTTTCTCCCCTTGTAAGCTGGGCATGAGGGTTGTTGGCTTTTTTTCCCCACTCTGAACAAGACTAGAAGCAGCTAGTTGCTCTTATTCCAAAAGCAGCTTAAAAGCATCACCCAAACCCAGCATTTAGGAGCTGTACACAAACCTAGTAAATGAAAACCACAAAAGGGACACAGCCATTAATGCCAACACAACTGCTTGTGTCCAAAGGCTCAAACCAATAAGATGATCTGGTGCTGAACATAGCAGGCATACTGTATGATTTATACATCTGTTGCATAATTGATGGGGATGAAGACATGATCCTGCCTTCCCTACAGAATCTATCCATAGAAAAGACATAAGGAGCACAGATGACTGTTCCCAAAAATTCTACCTAGGACCCCCTCACCACCCTTCATGATCCAAATCACTATCTTAGAAGGTGTTTTTTTACTGGTTTACTAGGGTAGGGAAGAAAGAAAGAAGCCTCCAGAGGACAGAAAGCTGCCAGGAGTTTGCACAGCCACATGAACCAGCTGAGCCAAGTAATCAGAGCAGATGAGCCAGTGGCTTTCCAAGTTCAGCTGCACAGAAATATGTACCCAGGTATGTAGCTTCTTCCACACCTCTTGGTTGGGAGCACTGCCAAAACATCTTCAAACACTCCTCCAGCTATGCTGTGTTCCAACAGGGGGTTTGGCACACGAAGAAACATCCCGTTCACCCCCAAAAGCCATTTTCCAAACAATTATTTTCAGCCCCACTGCTCAGGCAGAAAGTTGTTACTTCTTACATCTGTCTGAAATGGTTTCCTGGTGAGCCACAAAGCATCACACCCTCCATCCCTTCCTCCTGGTAGCAGATAAACACTTTTACACCCCATAGGCCAGGTACAGAGCTGTATGCCAGCTGCCCCACAGAAGGGGATACTTGAATACTTAGACATTGCTTCTTCATTTTACCACCAAGCCCTATCACCTGCTTATGTTTTGGTTTCCATTGCAGGCATTACAAACACCCAGACGGGGAGAGGGTAAAACATGCTGCATGAGAAGATTTAACACAACAGCTCACATCCCAGGTGTTTCACAAAGAGCATTTTAAGCCAAAATAGAAGCATCTAAAGTTCTAGGGTTTAGTCTATAGGGTATGAATATGAGAAGTAACTTTTTTGGTCTAAAACCTTCCTTTTCTCCCACACTTGTTGTGGAGTGACTTACCTGCCATCACTGCTCTCAGATGCTGAAATATCTCTCTGCTAGTCCCCAGTAAAACAGCACTGAATCGACTGAGAACTTACCCACAACATCAAAACAAACCCTAACTCTTCCCCCTCACCTGAGAAGGGTAGGGTGTGGGAGGGTGGGCGGTGTCTTCACATCCCTATATAACCTGTCCCCACAGCCAGCATCTGCTGGGGATTAATTCCTATCTCATGGAAGTCAGCAGTAATTCACAATCACCACCCTGGAAGGGTGTCAAGTTCTCTGGGCCAGGAGGTGATGCCCTGGGGCCAGAAAGAAGCAGAGAAGTGCCCTACACCTATTGGGATGGAGTTACTGCTTGCTGTAGCTCTATGCAGTCCCTCTACAGCCCACGGAGCAAAGCCCAGCAGGAGGCAACGTAAGCATATATTACGTGATCAGTAACATCAGGTAGATGCGGTAGCAAAACATGACTGGTGCTGTGCAGAGACTGGGCTGAGAGCAGAGCTGCTATGCTGCCCTCTGCACACTGCCTGCATCTCATGGGGAGGTGCAGGACAGCTGTGGGTGCATTTCCCGTGCATTTCCAGCCTTATTCTTTCTGCAGTGGACACATTGGAAAATGGTGACTGCTTTTCCACTTATGCCCGGAGAAAGCATCCCCTGCTGCCACTTGTCACCAGTGACTGAGGGCCAGGGCACGAGCACCTCCAGCAGCCAGAGTTTGCTTTGGCTCACTGCCTCTTGTAGGCAGGTGGTGATTGAGATTTTAGGACATTTACTGGTTAGGTGGGGGACAATTTGAATTCTTAGCAAGGTCTTATTTCATAGAATCATAGAATCACCAGATTGGAAGAGACCCACCGGATCGAGTCCAACCATTTCCACCAATCTCTAAACCATGTCCCTCAGTACCTCATCCACCCGCACCTTAAACACTTTTACACATTTAAACATTTTACACATTTTAAACACTTAAACACATTTGAGGAAAGCTGTGATCAGCCTCTCTGAGGATGAAGCCCTTCAGGCTAAGAGTGGGTACCCCAGAGACAGAAGCATCCTACATCAGTGACCCTGCCAGAGACCCTTGTCCCATGCCTCCCTATGGCAAGGCAAGGGCTTGTTCATTGCCTTTCATCTGCTTGCAGGTCACACTGACCTGAGCTGTTAACATAACCAAGAAGGAAGTCAACACAGAGGAAGAAGAAGAAATTCCCGTAAACACCACTGGCTGCTGCTAAAATTAAATCGGAGGGGTGCTGATTCCTAATTTACTATTCCTTCCTGCAATTTCCCATCTGCTGGGCTCATGACTGTGCTGTGAGGGTGGTTCCCCAAGAAGGATGGCTTTCCACAGCAGCTGTTCCTGGAAAGGGGCAAGCTGACATTGCACAGCATGTAGATATTTTTAGTTATTTGGCATCCCCCCATCCTCACACATTAGCTAAGATAACATGCGTTAGTGTTGCCAAGAGATCTCACGTCTAAGCATGGGGCAGGATTGGTGTGCTCTCTGCCTCTCAGCCCATCATGGGTATCTCAGCCAGCCATCTTTCCTGGGAGAGGAGACCTTTTTCTCCAGTGTGAGGAGCAGCCAGCTTGGTTCATAAGGAGGTGGTGGAGGCAGGAGACCAGCAGCAGCACTAGGATCCAAGCACCCTGTAGCAGTGCCAGCTATACCACCAGTTCACTGAAGGGGAGCTACACGCCTGCTGTGAGAGAGTCAGCTGTGGAAAGCAGCCCTGGTATTCAACGACAGGGCAGGTGACCCAGGCTTCATCTTGCTTCACCTGATGGTTATCTGAGAACTGGATTTTAGAGGCATTTTTTTGCAGGCTAATGCCTCCTTAAGGTAGCAATTCAAAATCCAGAGTTGCCAAGGGCACAGCGTTCATCCTGTCACTCCCTTGGCTGCAGCCCTGCTGCCTTTCTCAGTTGGGGAAGGGTCCAGTTCATCTTCCAGGAGTTAATAAGGAGCTGACTACTAATGAAGCAGCCTCCCAAAGCTTCTTGTGCTGTGCTCCCTGTTGGGCCCGGGGAGTGACTGAAGAAGCATCACTTGGGAGGTTCAGTAGGTGTTGCTTGTCTGGGACAGCACTGGTGAGACACAACACCTCTTGCTGATGGCCAGGCAGCTGAGGTCTCAACACAACCCAGCTGCTTCAGTGCTTACTTGGCTAGACAGCTACTAGATCCCTTTGCATTTACACTGGGGACAAGCAGAACCGCTGCAGGGCTCTCTGAGCAGCCAGAGGAAGCATTTGCAGGAAGCTGAGGTTAAGTGAAGTCAAGGTGACAATGGGTTTTCTGCTCTATTTATGGGACTCATCTTACTCAGGTACCCAGCCTTCATGCCACATCCAGACCCTGGCCAAAGGCAGCTGTTCAAAGGTGCTGCCCACAGCAAGGCTCCTGCAGAACCCCAGGGAAGGTGTGTGGGAGGAGTCGAGGAGCTGCTGCTGGGGATGGGGGATATAGGATGGCCTGTTAGCCTCTGACAGCTCCTGCAGCTCAGCTGGGTGGGATCACACAAGTCTTCCTGCCTGCTTTCATCCACCATTTGTTTCAGAGCCTGTCTTTCCTTCTGCTGCCATCCTCATTTTAGTATTGTTAGAAAGTAGTTAACAACCAAAATAAACACAGATGAAGCTTGTGGTTTATGAAAGATGATGTATACAACAGGATAGAAATCCCACAGCTCTCATGTTTCCCATATAGTTGTTCCCAAACTTTTACTAAGGTTTTACCTGTAATAGATGTAGTATCCCTATTTTTTCATCATTTTGGGGACTATCCTGGAGAAAGGCAGCCTCTGCATTTGCTGAACATCTTTTCTCCTGGACAGGACTAGTTCCCTCTCACCCCTAGGCATCTCCTGGGGGGTCACCAGCCCACTTGCTGTAACACACAGGGGAACACAAAGACGTAACTCACTGGCTTTCTTCAGAGGCATTGAAATAATTCCAAGGTGTGAAATCCCTTAGGGTTTCAATGAGTCCGAACTCTTCTTTGATGAAGTGATGGTCATCTGAGGAAATGTATGTAAATTCCCAGCTCTCCTTTGGACAAGCCAAACACACAAGGCTGTGATGGAAAGATGGTGCTTGGTGTGTGGGCAACAATATATTTTGCTGAAGACCAAAGAACTCTTCGGTCTTTGGATTCATAAGGATATCTCTATTTTTAAGCCATCAATGAGAACCACTCAAAGCACTTAGCTTGAACGAGCAGGGAGTTAATATCCCCAACAAAAATCCCTCCCCTGGGAAAGAAGCCCTCAATTAAAACCCAGCAGGCCATCCCTTCACTGCACGCAGTGAATCAGCTCAGCACGCCGACAAAACAAGTCGTGCGCCCATCCTCTGGCTGGGACCAAAGCACAGCTGGCACAATTGTTGCCCACCACGTACTTGGGCACTGCTTCCCTGTGCAGGCACAATGGGCACAGTCCTGAAGCTGAGATGAATGTTCCTGCCTCTGGCAGCTCCTGCTCCAGGACACCTGGAGAAGAGGCAGGGAGGGCAGGTATCAGCCCCTCAATCTGAAATCAGGTCAATGGTGTTGTAACTCCAGGAAACGCAGCTGCCTCTCTGCGGGGATTAGGCACAAGCACTGCTCGAACACTGTGACGTAACTACCCGGAGATGCAGCTCGTGGATGCTGGTGGGTCAAAACATCTCTGCCCCTCCCCACAATCTGTGATGGGTCAGAACATCAGTGCCCATCCCACACTCCTCTCATGGCCATGGCCTCCTCAGAGGGCATTGCCCTCCCGAGAGGTGGCTGTTGGGTCAGTCACCTGCGAGGTATTGCAGTGGGGTGGGAGGAATCACAACAGTGAATGCAAGCAATCTCCCCCAGGAAGCCAGGAGAAGCTTCCAGTGATGAAGCAATTAAATGAAAAGGCTGAGAGCTGCCCTAGGAGCTCAGTAAACCAGGTTGAGTCATAGGACGAAGCCACTGTCAGCAGGGACACCAGCTGCCAAGGCATGTTCCCATTCACCATGCAAAACCAGGATCGGCTTTTTATATCGTGTGTAGATGGTATCTCTACATAAGTTCACGTGGATAAAGATGTACAGAACAACTTGCTGTTTTGGAGACATTGGTCTTGATCAGCACTTTAGACAGCGTTAAAAGCCCTGGTTTCTGAGTATTGGGACTCCTTTATAAGACAACCACATTTTCTGTGTGGTTTTTATTTCACACACAGGGGCAGCAGCAACACTATCAAGTGATTCCTTCTTGGCATTTTGTGATGCTCTCACCAGTCTGGGATGCTCCACATAGCTGTGGATTTCAGACTAGTTTAGTTAAGGGGTTTGTCTTTTCTATAGCCACTGGGGCCACCCAAGGGGTGCAGAATAATTCAGGTGGGAAGACACCATGTGGAGGTTCTGGTCTGATCTCCTAATCAAAGCTCAGATCAGGGTGCTCAGGGTTGTATCCATCTGAGCTGCAAAACCTCCAGGGATAGAGCCTGCACAACCTCTCGAGCAACTGCACAGGCACTCTGGGGCCTCCCCTGAACTTGCTGCAGTTCATTGACATCAATCATGTACTGGAGGGCAGGATGTGGTACTCACGTGTGGTCTAACATGTTCCAAGCAGAGGGAGACATCCTCTTCCCTTGACCTACAGGCCGTGCTCCTACTCTTAGGGGTGGGATGCTGCTTGTCTCCATCACTGCCAGGGCGCACTGGGAGATTACACTCAGCTCCTGTCCCATCACCCTGCAGAGATCCTCCCCAGCCAGTTTCTCCCTAGTATCGCGGTCAGGAATTAATCCTTTCCACTTGCAACACTCACTTGTCCCTGCAGAATCGCATAAGGATTCTCTCAGCATATTTTGAAGTCAGGTGTGCCATTTGCACTTCTCTGGTCACTGGGCCTCCCCAGCTCTCCAGGACTTTCCACAGGTGACAGACAATGGTCTTGCAAAGACAGTGGCCAGCTGCCTCCGTGCCCTCAGGGACACGTGCAGCCCAGCTGCTCAAGCAGACACGCATGGGTCACATTCTCTGCCTTAAGAGCAGACTTGATCCAGCTCCTCCAAATTCCCACCAAATAGGACCCCCACATCCAGCAAGGATGACAAATTCTGGTGAACGAAGAGGATGTGAAAGAGGAACTGACATCGCTGTATAGGAAGTAGCAGGTGTTAAGTTCATGCCTCTTCTGGTCATGGGAAATTAAATTTCTAAATAAATCAGATGGTTTGTTTGCAGGCTTTCTCCATGCAACTGTATCTCCATAGCTTCACATGCAGGAGGATGGTCCTTGTAGATGGAAAGACTAGATGACACAGAAGCCTGGTATTTAGGAAAAACAATGTTAATGGTAAAAGCAGATTTTAATAGGAAAAGTATAAGGGTAATGGAAAACTGATCAGAGTAATATGAATTACATGCCAGAATGATGACCACGACAAGAGCAGAAGATGAAATAAAAAGTAGAAGCGTGCCTATTGTCAATGCTCCTAGTGAACCCCACCACTCACAATCACCTCGTGACTTAATAAACAGGCCTCCTCACCTGTATCAAATTAAATCCCTCAGGCTTTCAGGCATCTACTGCTGACCATCTGTCTTTACAGACAGAAATATTTTAGTATATCTTAAATTAGTGTCACTTGTGTCTCACAATTTCTAAGAATTTCTGGGCTAGCATTTACTGTCTGCACAGCTACAGAGATGATCTTTCATTGGACCAAAATCTTGTGATCTGACTTATTATTCTGGCTGCTTCTTTCTCAGTAATAGGCTCCCTTATTTTGTTAGTTCCTTTATGTTTAAAACAACATGATCTTACCTCCAGCCCCGACATTATCCACCAGTGACCCAAACAAGATGGTTTCACAGAATATTTTTCTCCCTTTTTAAGGGCTCAGCCTCACTATGTGGATTTTGCACCATTCTATACACCAGTTCATCTTCTTCAGCACAAGCAGCTGCTCACAGGTTTGAAACCTGAAAGTGCCAGACAGAATTTCACTACAGACAGAAGAGGATTTGGTTGGGCTTTTTTGGTTGGGTTTTTTTTTTTTTTTTGGAGGGAAGGGGGTATTAGTGTTTTTTTCTCATTGGTTTGGTTTGTTTGTTTAAAATCACTGCATATTTTGACATCATCAGCTATCTCAGGCTTCATGTCCGTGATCATTTTGCTTTTGCTAGCCAGAGGATGGAAGAGCTAGACAGTAGAGACTGGATATACCCCAGAAGAGCAACAGATGTAATGTGAAGGCAGTTCATAGAAGAATTTAGCTGTTCTCTTTGATTAATTAGAAAACATACCATTATACTGCTCTGTCAGGACCCCAGCCTCTTTGCCTATATCCTTGTACGCCTGGAGTACCATATTTTAGGCTTCATCAAGAAGATCCCATTTAAAAATTAGCTTTAGCCTTCTTCCTTTTGGAATTAGTCCCAAATGCCCTTGCCATCCCACCAGTCTAAAGCTGAGCAATGCATTAGATGAAACACACAGAAACAGTGATGTGGCTCAATGGGTTTAGAACAGCTTTTCCAGTTGCTGACTTTAAAAAACACTTGAGTTTATCAGATTTGGATTAGCTAGTTTGTCATCCCAAAGATGGCAATAAAGCCATCACATCTCAGGTTTAACTGCTACAACATCAATGAGGTGTTAGCTTTTTTCATGTCAAAGCTCGAACTCATATTGAAAGTGTTTTGTTTGCGACCTACAAGACTCCAGCAGTACACTGAGACTTAGTGGTGGGAGCCAAAAAGAACAGCAGCAGACATATCCTTTTGACCAGAAACCTGATGCAGCATTAAAGGCAACTCAAGCAAGGGAGGCACAGAATCCTGCTTTCAAAATTCACTCAGGATGAACACTCAGCTCCTGATTTGGTGCATCCGAAACATATAGGACTAAAGCTCTGCTACACCCCTTCTCAGCACCAAGACACTTCTCCCTACAGACCAGAGTCAGTCTCAGGTGGAGAAGCTGAGCAGTCCTGGTGTCCAGTTGCTGGAAAAAGCATGTGAAGAGCTAAAGTGCATGAGGAACAGCTGTGAACACGAGTGTATGAGGACTTGGTGAAACAACGGCAAGAGGATGAGGAGAAAGTTCCTCATCTTTGGATGAGGAGGTGAGCTGTCGCTAAGCTACCCTGCAAGGAAATGCTGGGAATGGGAAACTGAGATGTTTTTCAAAATGGTCCCTTTGAGAAGCCACTGAAATGCACACCCATGCACATCCTTGTGTTCAGGGAAAGCTTTCTGCATCTTTCCCAAACCTACTAAAGCCACCATGCAGAGAGAGCATTTGTTAGTACACATGGAGGCAATTCCTGCATACCCTCACACACCACTGGCTCCACTAGGTTGTTTTTATTGAAAGACACTGTGAAAAACCCACCTTCTCTAAACGGGAACCATAGCTCTAAATTCAAGTTACTTCTCTACTGTGCTTCTGAAAAAGGCGCTGAAAAAGCACTGAAAAAACACTTCTGAGAAAACCAAAGGCAGTAAACAGAGCCTGATGTTTCTGCTGCTTCCAGAGAAGGAAAACCAAGCCTTTTGTGATCCCATAAGCTGAATTTCATAAGGCAGAGGATGTTGCCACCTGCTGCTTAAATATGGGTAGGCATTAGTTTTCCTGGCTGTGGGTCATTCCTGGGTTTTTAACCATTTTGTAGCTCAATAAATGTGGGTTAAGGGTGGATACAGGGGGACAGAGCCTAGAACGTGCAGTACTAACAGCTGTTTTTTGTACTTGTTAGTCAGCTGTCAGTGACTCCTCTTCCACCACAGTGCTGCCAAAAACAATGGACCATGAAGCACTCCCTTCTCTGCAGTTTCTTTACCATAAATAGGTTTGCAAATAGGTAGGCCAGCATAGCAAGCAAATGTCACCTACAAAGCCCTCAGAGGAGCCCGAGTAGGTACTCAGCTGCTGCTTCTTCCCTTGGTGTCACTTTGTACAAGATGCAAATCTTTGGTGACAATGAAGATCCTAGGGGTCCAAATCTTGGGCACCCGGAATCAAAATCAAGGCAAAAGGGATTTTAAAATTAAATGCGTAACCCAAATGCTCTTGGAACAGGGGTTGAACTGCTGCCCTGATTTGCAGTTTAAAGAACTGGGTCATAGTATTGAGGATTAGAGGGCACGTACTTTGTATAGGATTAAATAAAAAGACCCACATTTCTGTGAGTGACTTAGTAGTCAGAGAGAAATGAAGCAAAACCAGCTAGAGTTGCTGTGCAGGCAGAGCTGATTGAAGCAGCAACATTGGATTGCTCTTCCCTCTGGTGAAATGCCTCCAGGGAAAGATCTATTAATTACAACCATCTGGAAGAGTCTCAGCTGCAGATATAGTTGTGAAGCTGAGGAGGCGATAGCAGATGCAAGCTGGGGACAGAGCTGAGCAGCTGGACCAGCACACCATGACTTCAGCTACACATCCACCCATGGAGCCAGGGAAGAAAATCCATTGGAGATTGGTGCAGAGTCCTGGGGCAGATAGAGATACAAAACCTCAGGAATCACACTGATTCATTCTGAACCTACTTTCTCATTACTTTCTGTAAAGTCTCCTGGCAGAACGAAATTATGCTACTTACTTCTTTTCTGCATTAGTTTTCTGGGAGTTGAATTGGCTCCACATGGGGTCTAAAACCACCACAGCAGCCACAGACAGGAAAGGTGAGGAGCTCATGCTGTACCAGGTGGTAGGATGCTCAGCCGCCAAACCCATTTCACCCATTGTGCCTCTCATGCCCAACCCTGGAAGAAAGATTTTTCCTTCTGCAGGGAGATCATAATTTGTTTTGGATGGAAAATTAAAGAAAACTACAATTTACGTGACTTTCCCAAGTCCACAGAGGCCTTTACTAGCCAGGTGAAAGCCTGAACAATGTCAGCACAATTCTCAGACTTGGCATGTATAAAGGAAAGACTTCCTCTGCAAGCAACTCTTGGTGGGCTGGTGTTCTCACACTGCTCCAGTTAATCTCCACTAAAGCACAAAGAGCAGGGCAGTTTTTGCTGGGAAGAAGGCAATATCATATTGTTTCTGAATTTTAATGTCTTCTCAGGCATAAAAGATCAAATCAGCAAACATTTTAAAACTTCACCATCACGGCTGCTTTGTGAGAAACACATGGGTAAGTCAAGTCTGGGGAGAAGACTCAGCAGCTCCCAAAGGCAAGGAACAAATTATTCTCAAGGTATCTAAATAAGAAGCTCTTCAGACCAGAAAAAGGATTCCTCCTTCCTTTCAATACTCTTGATCAACTACAAAAATTTGCCTTGATCATTGCAACATGACTGGGTTTTTTTCCCCATTTCCTTTCATTGGCTTCCATGAAGATTATGACTAGTAGAATAAAGAGGGAGCAGAGTGTGGGGAAGGGAATCTGAGAAGCCAGAGAAATACTCGCTCCTGCAGCCTTTGCAGCAGCACTGCCTGGCATCCCAACCCATTGGCAGGTCCTACAGTGCAGTTGCTAGGCCCTCACCCATAGTCACGGATGCCCTCTGGTATCTCCTCCAGCTCACGTAGGGATACCCCAGGCAGCTGTGGGTACCTGCTGAGCAGATCAAACTCCTGACATCACAGTTGTAAATCCTGGTGACCACACGAAGGGAAAAACGTTCTGTTTAGCGTGCTTCTCCACTGCTGTCTGTAGTCAGACAGACAATAACTTGTATCAACAAAGCAAGATGATGAGAGCAGAGCTTTGTTCCAGCATCAGCAGGTGGTTAGATCCAGGTGTCAGGGAAGAATCCTGTTCAAACCTTCAGATGACCTACAACCTTTTTACCAGGATATAGCATGCATTCCTAAGGATGAACACTTGTGACTAATTAGAAGCAAATGAAGCTGCCAAGAGTAACAGCTAAATAGTTCCTGGGAGAAGTAACCATGTGGCAACAGGAAGGCAGGGGCAGGCAACACCACAACACAGTGCAAAGCTTTGGAAACACTCCCTCCATTCCTGAAGGTGTCGGTGTGGGCTGTTTGTTTCAGAAAGAGCAGCACAGCAGATCCTGGTGCCAGAGGCAGGCTAGGGAAAAGCCTGGCCACCAAACCCACCAGCCACCTGGCAGAACAGGATACTCAACAGAAGATAGGATGAAGCTGGCATGGGCTGCAGAGAAGGGAATAACTGCCTCTTCTGCATTTTCAATAGCATACAGTCAGGAAACAGATGTTGGCAGTGGAGAAATGTAAACTGCACTGAGAGGCTTGTAAACATTAAAGTTAAGCTGAAAGGAAGCCCTACAACTGTATGCAAAAGCAACCTCAGAAACTGCTGAGGAAAGACAAATAGGAAGACAAACCCTCAACATACTGTTTTGCTCCACAAGTTCAGCTACATGTTCTGTCTTTTCTTTATGCTTAGTCTGGAAATCATGAAGGGGAAATGCCGATTGCCTCACTTTCTGGGGTGCCAATATGAGGAATGGTTTTGGTATTGCTTGACCAGCCTGACCACAAGGAGTACTCTGGTGATACAAGGTCACATGAACTCAAGATGTCCAACACGTAGCCTTTTGGGGAGTCAGGAAGAGCATCAGCCTGTCACCGACTACCATTGTGGGAAACCACAGTGAAAACTGAAACTACACCACCACTCCATCAAAACTTGGCACTCCGTATTTCATGCTGGAAGCAGCAATATTAGCATCCAGATAGTTGGGATGTTGAACCTGAACCATGGCAACCCAATATAGGAATGAATTTTACATCAGAAGTCTCAATTTTGCAGTTTTTATTGACTTAATATGTGCAAAAATATAGATGAATTTTCATATCTATCTCTATATAAACCTATCCACACCTCCATGTAAATGTATGGGCTCGCATGGTTGCACATTCAACAGGGCTGTTTGCAGTGCCACACTTGCCAGGACCAGGATTATGTTTTCCCTTCCTCATTACTTTTAACAGAACACACCCTAAGCTGAATCGAGATCTTCACTTAGAAAACAGACAACCCAGATCCCCAGCCTCACGACTACCTCAAGACTAGACACCACTTTATTCTAACAACTACCGGTAATAGCAACATGCAGTAGATCACAGAATCATAGAATGATTTGGGTCAGGAGGGACCTTTAAGATCATCCAGTTCCAACCCCCCTGCCATGGGCAGGAACACCTCCCACCAGACCAGGCTGCTCAAGGCCCCATTCAACCTGATCTTGAACACCTTCAGGGATGGGGCAGCTTCCCTGGGCAACTTGTGCCATAGACTCACCATCCTCATTGTGAAAATTTGCCCCTCTCCAATTTATAGCCATTCCCCCTCGCCCTATCACTCGATGCCTTTGTAAAAAGTCCCTCCCCAGCTTTCTTGTATGTCTCCTTCAGGTGCAGATATACAGAACTGTTCTTTAATGTCTCTTATTTCATTTCTCAGCAGAGCAAGTAACATTTCATAGAACACTGTAAGAGAAGCAACAGAGAAGATTAGCACTGTCCAGTGACATCTGGACGCAACAGGTTTCTGACCACCTGGCATACACACCACAAAACCTCTGCTGCACATTCTTCAAGTTGTGACACAAGTACAGGGAAATTGAATAACCAATTTATTAAGAAGTAAAATGAGTTTAGACTTTACAGAAAAAAATGCATGTAAATTACTACTTGTTCAATGGAATTTAAAAAAAAAACAACCTGGGCTGTATCACAGTACTTCTTTAGCTTATAGTCTTTTTATTGCCTGCACAGCTGCTAGTGTAGCAAGTTGCACCCCCACAACTGAAGAGTGCAAAAAGCCTGAAAAATAATTCTTATGTTTGGGAAACTCATACTCTTCTGGTGCAGAACCAAAGCATTTAAGAAACAAGTTGAGATGTAATAAAAATTGTCCCCAAAAGGCAGTGCTCCATTTCAGAAGAGAACTCAGAACACTTGATCTCTATATTCTAATTTTCATTCAAATACAAATGCCGTGTTATAGAACATGTGTTCCCCCAGACAAAACCTCTAGCAAAAGCTTATACTATTTTCTGAGTGACTGTGTGTTTGTGAGGACAGAGGAGTGGGGAGAAAGATGACAAGCGTGATTAAAGCAAGTTTTCTGATAAACGAAATCCCTATTTCAAAGCAAGTAAGAATGCTAAAGCACTAGCATATCCACACAGTATATCCTGACTTTTAAAGAGTTCTGAGAGCAAATCAGAATCTGCAGCACTGTCCTAGATGGTTACTGTTGCCTGTTCTTTACACGATTCAATTTATTGAATTAAACTGAAACTTGAGGTGGGGAGGACCAGATGCAGGCAGTGTATATCCTCTGTGATATATTAAAAGCTGATATTTTGCAATTATATTTACTTAAAAGGGAAAGTTATGTCCACTTACCAACAATCAATGTCTTCTCTGAAAAGAGACAGGCAGTATATTTGAAATTAGTTATAAGGAGACCTTTATATAGACTACTGAAAATGTCTTCATTTCTTTAGAAGCAGAATAAAAATTATTTCTGATAAGCATAACTCATGTAAAAGAAAAATGAACAAACCCAGAGTAATAGCAGGGGTAATACAAGGGACATCTGCAGAAAGAGACATTCTCCATTGACTCACAGGCAAAGTCAAGCATAAAAAATCCCCCATTAATTGTTTAACAACTTGCAGTCTGTATTTTAAATATCAAGTTCCTGGCTATTACATTTATTAGAACTGAAAAAACTAACTAAAACTAAAGCCATACCAAAAAAGCCCACCGTTGCCAGCAAGCATAACAAAAGTACCCAAAGAGGCTAAATGTGTTGGCACACAACCATCTCACTAGACACATATAAAAGCTTGCAGAAGGCCTAAGAGTGCAAAGGTAGAAGAACAAGAAAGCGAGGCTAGCGGGACACAGCAACTCGTGTGCAGACGCCTGGTGCCCTCTTCTGGCCTAGACAAACCGTTGCTTCACCAGTCCTGAGCACAGCCACTGAAACGGGATATTCTAGCAATTCCACAACACAGGCATTTCCCGTGCCTTAATCTAATTCCTGGGGTGAAAGACAGACATGGATCAATCAAGTTCGTATGGAGAAGAAAAAGTTCAGACATCTCCCAGATAAAATATTTAGCTGTTTAACTACTTTAAAATTTCTCACACAGCAGCGTGTTACATCACAACATTGTTTATTATGTGACTTTTTACAATACAAACAAAAATACAGAAATGCAGTATATGAATACAGCTAAATGCGAAATGGTGATGTTTTTCTTGAGGCCATATTCCCATTTCTAGTAAAATAAAGACCGCACACAGGTAGAAACAGGTTGGTAGTTAACTCCACAATTTTGCCTAGAAATGACCTATAAATGTGTTTTCCTGCTACTTACCATAAAATGTAAAAAGGGAGTTAAAGGAAAGTTTTACTCACTGGTTCCTACCATATGAAAGAAGCTATATTCTATTTAGGAGGGCCAATACATGGAAAAATATCTAAATTAAATGTTATTACAAAAAAAAAAAAGAAGCAGTAATGAGATCCTTCTGGCTAAAGAAGTTACTAAATGAGAATAGCATATATTTAAAGAATCCAAAACATAAAAGGGTTGTTATAAAAAGCTTAGGTGCATGGTAAGCCTACAACTTTTGTTTTTCCATGTGTACTTTTAAACAATGGAAGTGTCAAAAATAGGGTCAACTGTGTTAGACTAAATTACATTATTGTATATGCTGCACTGCTGCACTGAATGGAATTCTTGTATTGTAATAATAGAGAAGCATTGTTTGCATCATATTATGGCAATTTATCCTCAAAAACCGTCTAAAGTCCTTGCATTTTTTAATATCCTGTAAACCGCCAAACCACCAGAATATGATTGTACAACAGTAAAATGTTTTCTTTTTCATTAAGATGACATCTGGTTGGGGTTTTTTTTAGGGAAAAAAAAAAGGAAAAATAAAGTACTTAGAGCTGTTATTTTTCCAAGTACACAACATCCTAGACAACTCAAGGCATCTCATTATCCATCAAAATTAACAAAAAAAATGTCATGCTGTTAAATCCATTACTATGGATACAACTGGTGCAAAATTGGTCAAACTGATCCAACAAACACTGATGTCCAGGCTGGCATATTGGCAACTAATACATAACTGGTGGTCAAAATGATGCATTTAAAATATCTTCCCTTTCTTCTTATTCTTTTCCAAGGTTCTAAAATGATATTAAAAAAAAGTTTGTTAAATAATGAATGCAAGTTCAATTTAGAAATCCCACTTGCTAGGTGTATCTTTTAAAATATGCATTTTATAAGCCTTAGTGGATGCAATATAATGTACGAAAATCTACTGTGCACACAGTAATTGTACATGAAAGTCAAGCAATGTATTTTCCACTATATTCCCCCTTCCATGGACTATAAGAATTAAACACTTCCATTCTCAAAGCTTTAACTTTTCATCCCTCACAAATCTGATGCAATCTAGCTTTCAATTATAAATAGAATTTTTTTTGATCACTCTAGTTATGTATGGATGCGGTGTTTTTGCAGATCAAAATCTGCTTCTGAAGCTAACAATCTCCCCAATAGTTCTGATGTGCTTACTTGTAACTAAAAGCAGTTCAAGATTTTTCTTGGCTTTTAAGCAACATCTGATCATTAGCACCACAGAAGTTGTCTTTTAGCAGAAAGCTACAGAGCATTTACTAAACTGCAGGACAAGTGTCCAATTTACCTGGAAGAATTCTGTTGTTCCAATATACGTTGTTGAGCTTCCCAGTTTGCTTTCTCATCCTCAAACTGGCGACGCTTTTCCTCTAACTCTTTGTGTTGTGCCTCCAAATTCTTTTTCATTTGCTCATGGCGTCGCTGCAGCTGTAGACAAATTTAGGAAGAGTCAGTAAGTGCAGAAAATAGCAACATTTGGAGCTGTAGTAATAAACATCAGCAACTATATTAATGCAAGAAAATACAGCATTATACTTTCTCTTCAGAGAGTAACTCAGACTAAACACACTATGATTACTGGTATTGCCAAAAACAAAACCAAAAAGGATATTAAACTAGTAGTCTCATTTTAAACACCCCAAATGCTCCCAGACTTACAAATACTTGTAAGCAGCTAAAAGCAGTAAACAAAAGGAAATTCAAGAATACTTTGAGATTTTATGCAATGTTAAGAAGCAAATTGCAGAGCATTTGAAATCAGTAATGCATAAATAAACTGTCTTTTTTACTTTGTGTGGGGGAAAAAACTGCAAACATTTATTTCCTCCTATAGTGTTACCTATACAAAGCATCTATTTAGGAAAACATTATTAAGTGGATTAATTTATGTGCTAATTAAATTATTATTAGTATTATTGAAGAGACTTGTCTGCACTGCCAGAACAGTATAACAAGTCTCTCCCACAAGTTGGTGGGACAGACTGACAATCTAATGTATTGCATGTAAGGAAGGAGACATTGCTAGAAAAAGTTATTCCCTGTTCGGCATAACATGGTTTGGAATTGAATTTAGTAAAACACTCTTGTGCCTTACTCTCTCGCAAGTCCCTGTCTTACTTGACCCCTTCAGAGCATATTTCCTTTTACAGATTTGTTAAATGCCTTATACTCATCACTGTCTATTGCCTGCTTTTCTACATTTTGGGGAAATACAACAGAGAAGTTTAGGAAGTCGCGACTCGTGAAGAAAAAAGGAATTAATTGCATTAACGCTTAAGAACTGGTATCACAGGATGCACTCAGTCCAAAATACATAAGGTAGTAGATTTAAAAAAAAAAAAAAAGTTTGAAGTCCAGAAGTATAAATGACTTAAAAAAAGATTCCAGACAGAAACTGAGGAAGGATAAATCCAATGACTAATTAAACATTGTGATTCAGATAAAGGATCTAGCTTTAAAATCCTAAAATTGCTGATTGGTATATGCTAGCATTTCTATCTTTACCTATTCACTTCTCCAAAAGGGAAAAAAAAACCAGTGCAGATTGATACATTGTTTTGCTCTGATCCAGTATGCTTTGGCTGCTTTACAATACCTTGGCTGCCAAGCATTTGAATTACCCTTCCATGTTTCCTCACTCTCCCTGAAATCTGGAGCCAAGCTTCCTTTAGGAACCTTGACAGTTTTAAATTTCTATATTAGGCTTCTTGCAAGAAGCTGCCCTATCAAAACTTAACATTAATTTTCTAATAATCTCCTAAAAAGATCCCTTGAAGCCCATAAAAAACAATTTCACTCTGAGGATTTCACCTGGAGGTGACTGAAATTAGACCTACACATCCATAAAATTTATGTGTGCTCAAATGACACCAAAATACTGTCCACAACATATCCCTGGCTTTATTAGTCTAGTCATTCTCATTTAGATGATTTCTTACAGATGTTGTACCAAATGCCTGAAATGCTGCTTTTAATGTGCCAAGTCAATTATTACATTAGCTTATGTTAACCACGAAAGTCTCAAGAAAGCACGTGGAAGAAAACAAGCACCAAATATGCCAAAGAAGAGGGCAGAATGAAAGTGAGAAATAAAGTTAAGTACTATTTTAATACACTGAGAAAATAAAAGGAGAATGCAGGTGAACACTAAAATTATATTTTAAGCTTGAGCTTATACCATTTCAGCAAAGACAACAAGCTGGGAAAGAATAACTGATAGTCTTTAAACATAAAATCTAACTAGGGAATTGATTCCTAGGCAGAGGGTATTTTGCAAAGTCCTACCAAAAAAAGCCATCTTCACACTTGTTCAGCCTCAAGCATATTCAGGTTTAAAACATTTTGATTACCTCAGCTTCAGAGTCCTTCAGTTTCTGAACTTTTTCTTTAACTTTCATTTCAAACACCTGTTCCATTTCCATTTCCATTTTTTTCATTTTGGCTACGTGCTCCCTCCTTTCCTCCTCCATCTGTGCCAATGGGCTCCTGCCATAAAGCCAGAAGAAGTAGTTAGCGAATTAGAATTCTTTTTCCTGTCTGTTACATTAGGGCATCTGTAAAAAACAAAATAAAAGTGCTGAAGCATTAAGACAGATAACTGCTGTGTGCACTGCTAGCTTAAATTTAATTTGCTTTATTAGACTGACAGTTTAATTGAGCTTTTCTCAAAAAGTCATTTCATACAGTATCTTCCCACAACACACATTTCATTTACACTACATTTTGGTTAACGGATACTCTTGACTTTCTATCTTTAGTAGAACCTGGTATGGGAAGGGGAGGAATTCAAAGTTACAACAACAACAAAAATTTAGCATCTTCCAAGTGATCTTCAGGCATCTTTCTCCTTCCCATTCAAACATACATAAAATTAATGGACAGATCAATAAAAATTTTAAGTTGTTGCAGACAAAGTCCCGTTTCCTCTCTAAGTCTTCACTGTTCTAAGTATAAGTTAACATTACAACTGTGTTGAATGTAGTGGTCATGCTTCTAAAGAAATAGCAACTTCAAGAAAAAGAGGTTTGGGCAACTGCATATCGGTCTTTCATGAAAGTGATAGTTGAAAGATTTCCCTTGAAAAAGATATTAATTTACTTAATGTATCAAATAATATATACCAGTTTTAGTTTTTCTTTATAGTATGGTAACTAATTTTCCAAATTCTAGTGAATTTTTAAAGCTGGATAATACTGCTAGCCTTGTTATGTTGATACAAGTTTTAAATATCAATTTTCACATTAAATACCTAATATAACAGGATGATTTTGTTCTAGTGATGGTTGCTATGCATATGCACAGTCTTGTAAGACTTTTTTGCTATTCAACAAAGAGCAATCAAACCAAATCACTGGCCCCTTGTTTCAGTTTTAAGTATGTATGCCTTCAAAAAATGACAAAATTTTAACTATTGTGTTAGTAAAAACAAAGAACTGAATACATATGGAACTGCTACAGTCAATCAGCATATCTCTACTGTAGTCTATGTGAAAGTCACTGAGACCAGCAAACTGTAAAGCAGACGTGACAAACCTAAGCCCTATAAAAAAGAATTTTTCCTCCCATTTCTAAAAAAAACCCCAACAAAAAAATCCCTGTTCTGATTCAATTAATGTAGAAAAAGCATTCTAAAAGGAGAATAAATTGACTAACTTTCAGTGATGACCGAAACTTAAGTAGCACCCTCTATTTTGCTTCTGAATTTGCCGCTCAAGGAATGGAGGTTGTATATCAAACATAGTAAAAAGAGGTCTTAAATAATGGATCATTTTATTCTTAAGGCTCACCCATTTTCAACAACTGACCATAGAGTGGAAGTAATAAATACTATATGAAGTCAAAGACATAGAAATTTCTTCAAATATCAGTATTCTTAAGTGAGCTTTAAGGTGAAAATTTGTAGTGGTGAGGAGAGAGAAATGGCTTTTCCATTTTAAAAAAGTTATATATTTAACATGAACTAACAGTTGCCAAGCTTGGATTGCAGTGTAAAATGTTGTGTAGTATGTGGAACTGAAACTGTTCCTCAGCCTAATGTTTACTTTAGCCACTCAAAAGGCCAACTGTTAGCAACTTTTGTCAAGGAAAATAATAACTAGTTAAACACAGGTGAAGTACAATAATACAGAAAAATTAGAAGAACATTAAAGAAGAGGTGAGTAGCAGTACTTGTGGAAGCTAACCAGCTGTCAAATAAGACTATTTTCTTGTTGTTACATTTTAGAAGTGTAAAGTTCTCAAATGCACATGCTTTTCAAAAAGTAAAGTAGGACGTGGATCTGAATGCTGAAGAATCATTGCTCTAGTTTCTACAGACTTGAAAGGGGAGCAGAAATGTCCCTTTTATTGACAACCAAATAATCTAATGGGGACATCACATGGGTTGTATTTCAGAAAGTAGTAAAAATCATTTTTCAAAGAAAGTTTGACAAACTAACAAGTGAGAATTTACAGCTGAAAGCTTTACAACAGAGGTCACAATTGGTTTTAAGTCTTAAGTATGTGGTGTGGGTAAACACATATCCTGTATTTCAGGACAAAACTACACAAGGGACTTCAGTAACAACAAAAAAAAGAGCTGAAGGAAAAACAACAAACAAACCACTAACAAAGATGTAAAACATTTCACTAATTTAACAGGATGTATGTTAAAACAGTCCTCTAAATTCTGTGAAAATGAAAAATTATTCCAGATATGTGCGAAGTGGAACCTCTGCGAGCCAATAAGATAAAACCATGGTCAGAAAAGATTAGAGTAACTAATTCCCCAATCCAATGAAAAGCTGTAAATTTACAGATAAGGATGAAAATTCCACTAATTCTAAGCTTCTATATACAGACATGATGGAGCTACAGACAGAAATTTGGTAATTTTGTAATTCATGCATTTCTACCAATTGTTGAAATTTGATCGAATTTGTCTTGAGGTTTATCCAAAAAAATTCTAAAGGGGATGGGTTTTTACAGAGATATTCGTCACTGAAAGTATTCATAGCTTCCTACAGTTTACAATAGCACAGTTTTAGAACAACAAAAAAAATGCTAGGGAAAAAAGACCAATGCCAAGAGCTGGATAACAGGAAATTCTTTTAAATTTGAAACATTAAACAGTGAAACCACTTTTGTGTTTAAAGAATTTTTGTCTTTAAGTTTTTTGGAAAAATTTAAATGACCACTTACATGCCTTCAACTGTGTCAAATCTAAAAAACAAAAAATACAGAGGCTTAGCATGCTTAAATAAAACCACAAAACCAAAAAGCAATAATTAAAAAAGTAAATTCATTATTAATAGATTCCTAAAGCTAATTATGTGGTCCCCAAAAGCAAATTTTTCACAGTAAAAGTAAAGACTGTTAGTTAAAGCTCATTATATTTCTTTCAAATTCAGTTAGCAAATCACACCACCACATAAATACTAATGCAGGTTTGATGTGCAAATACTTTCAGTAATAGCTTCCCTAGGATATGCACGCTTTTAATGTGATTTTAAATATTTTAGTGACATGAACAACCACTTGCTCTAAACAAGTTTTCAGAAACCGTTGACATATCAAGGCTTATGTGTTCATTTAAAAATTGTCACCTAGTAAAGGCCACGATATTAAAAAGCCACCGATGTCCCTGTGCTGCAAAAGGAGCACCTGGCTACGATGGCCAGCAGAGGTCTCACTGGCGGCTGCGCTCAGCTCTGCACAAGGCTTGGCCTGCAGCGTCATCTCTGCAGAGCGTGATGTTTAACTTTAGGGTGCCTCGTGTTAGCACTTAATACTAGCGGAGGGGGGGCGGGGACTCTGCAAACAAGTTTCTGGTATTAAATCTCACCATACAGTAACGTTAGAACATTAGAATAATTTCAAATAATTCCCTAAGACGACAGGTATAAGCAGTTAGAAGTAGTCTAAGCTAAGCAGTTAGAAGGATCTTTGCATTGTGTAGTTCGTTACCCAATGTGACATGTTATTAAACAGAACAGGAGATGGATAATGCTTATCTTTACCACGTACAATAAGACTTCCAATAAAATAAGGTTTTACTTTTAAACTGACTTTTAAACCTCAGCTTCATACAGCAAACTGAAAAGATTTCTTAAATTAGAATTTTAAATTTCAGAGCAAATGTAGATTTTCACACATCATGTAATACACATGTGAAATTAAAGTGATCACATAGTTTGAACAGACAAGTTATCCACATATGTGAAGACAACCCTTGACATCTTGTGGGTTTTTTTAATGGATGCGATGGCATTGAAATTTTAAAGAAATCAAGACACTAAACCTAAAACACAAAAAAGCCATATAGTCATGGAAAATACATCCTTCGGATTGCTCTTAGACAATAACTTACATGTAGAGTAGTCAATTACTTTCACCAAATCAAAGGAGAGAAATCTCAAGAAAATTATCAACTGGACAGAAGAAATTGCTTCAATTCATCTGCACAGCATTATCAAAACTTGTAGCAAATACTTCTATTTGTTTTCACGTTTGCATTTTTGTTCAAAGAAATATGTTGACAGATGCATGAAAAACAATGTTCTGCTAAGACCATAAAAATACAGCTGTTTTAAAGGTACAAAAGGTCAATCCAGTCTCTAACAGCTGCCAGTAGGAGATACTTCTGGAAAAGTCCAAAAACCACTGCATGTACATCTCCTCTTACAGATATCCTCCCAGATTACAAGAGAACAGCAGCTTAGGAGTTTCCAGAGCCACAAAGACATATGGCATCTGTCTCCCATGAAAGAATCAGCTTTCCAAAGGACAGGTCAAATATTGCTCCATTTAGAGACACAGATACTTCTTACAAAAGGCAAGCAAGCAAGCATAAAATTCCTAAGGGAAGACACAGATAAATTGTTAGTATCTGTTCTTTCCTCTTGTAAATAATTTCCAGTAAGATACAAGCTTATTAGGAAAATTCCTACTACGCTAGATTCAGAAGAAGGAAAATAATATGATGCAAAAAAGCATGTTAAAAAGCTTAAAAAATGCTGCAACTCAACATGGATAAGGTAACAAGACAACAATAGCATCAGCTGCTTAATAACCATCATGTGGATTAAGGAATTTTATTTTTTTTTATTTATTAAGTCACCCTATGTTTGGAGGAACAAACTCTAAGGAAAGTTCCAAAACATTTCTTACAAGTTTGCCATAGATTTTGCCATCTGTCAGATGGCTGAATCAAATAAAAATATGATTATCTATTTTAAAAAAACCCCAAAAGAACACTTGATATCTAAGAAGTGCCAGTTTTATTTAATTCACCCCTGAACTGCACTACTGCAGGATTAGAAGTGATAGATTTCTTATGGAGAAAATTGTCCCAAATTGCACTTTCACCTAAAATTTTGTAGTGGGACAGCGCAGTGACCTGAGATGGCAGAAGTGCAAAAGTATGCAAGCTTCAGAAAGCAGAGTCATTCCAAACCCACTTAGCATAAATTCTAGCTAAAAAAAGGAAATCTCAGGAATGCTGTCAGCAACTGACTAGAGGAGAACAGACAACAAAAAACAGTCCTGAAACCTTCTAGTATATACATTTATACAGAAATGCATCTTACTTGTGGAATGTGGGGGGAAAAAAAAATAAAACAAATCACTGCATTATTCTTTTAAAAAAGAACGTAGAATGACCAATCCTTACTTGAAACAGGTACCAGACTAAGTGTGTAGATGCAGACTAACAGAAATCTAAGCAAGCACAAAAAGTAGTAAAGAGTATCATTAAAAATAATAGTTTTCTAAATCTTAGGAAAACATAAAAAGATTTGGAAAAGCATAAGAAATAGTACTACACAACATACACACAAAAATATCAGAATAGCCTCCTCTAATAGTAAATTGCAATGGAAGTTTCACTTTTCAGTACAGCAATAACAAATAACAATACAGTAAAAAATATAGTAATAGTATGTTATTTTCGAAGTCCTGGAGGAAATGCAGGATTTTCTATTAATGGACTAACACCTCAACAAAGAGAAAGCTGTCTCAAGTTCTTGCACTCAAGTACATTTTTTTCTCTGATATGCCTACCTGCACTGTTTTGTTCTTAAATGTATAAACTATCTTTAAAGACCCCTGTACAATTCTTCCACAGTGACCACCTTATTTAGTAAATGTTGTTCTTAAAACTCCTCCTCTCTACCATCAACACTGTGCTGTTACGAGGACAAGCACAGCTCAAGAAATACTTGCTACAGGAATTCAGAAACCCTGAGATGTGAGCCAGTACACACAATAGCAAGAAGCATGACAGTAAGAAGTAGTAACCATTGTGTTATGGATACACATATTTGAAGAGTATTCTTTTTAAGACTCACACTCACTAAAAACTTTTTCTAAATATAAGGACATTTTTAAGAGTTGATATGTCTGACCATTCACTATTATATTTTCTGTCAATGCTGAGCAGGGAAGTCTCAGGTAGGCTCACAATAAATGAAACTAAATCATGTCCACTTAAATCATAGAATCATAGAAACACCAGGTTGGAAGAGACCCATCAGATTATCGAGTCCAACCATTCCTATCAAACACTAAACCATGTCCCTCAGGACCTCGTCTACTCGTGCCTTAAACACCTCCAGGGAAGGCAAATCAACCACCTCCCTGGGCAGCATATTCCAATGCCTAATGACCCTTTCCGTAAAAAACTTCCTCCTAATCTCTAGCCTAAATCTCCCCTGGTGGAGCTTGAGGCCATTCCCCCTCGTCCTGTCCTCATCATTCCCTCATTGCCACTTTCAAAGCACTAAGATAGCAGAGAATAGACACCCCTTCAGTGAAAAATGGCTTTGTAAGTGTCATACAGATGGGAACAACAGATACTTCCATCTGATTCCAGGGATTTTTTTTCAAGGAAGAGCAGCTGTAACTTGGCATATCATTAACTGAACAGCACAGCACCCTATATTTAACACATTTGTGTTTAAATAGAACACTAATGATTAATAATTTAATCACTATTGTTGATACAGTTGATGCACGCAGCATGGGAAAAATACTCAAATTTAAGAGTGTAGCTATTTTCAAAAAGCATTATACAACACAGAATATAGTAAAGCCTACTTTTCAATCTTTCAGTAGCTTCAACAGGTTGGCAAAAAACCTGTTGACGGAGGTAAAATTACATATTAGAGAAAAAAAACACCTCAGTAAAATCAAAACCCACCTGTATTGCAACTCTCCTCTCAAAAAAGATGAAGATGCTGCAATAATTTCCCTGCCGTGATAAGCAAGCAACCATAGAAGCAGACAGAGTCCCAGGCCAGCATTTCAAAGATGACAATTGTGGGTCTGGAGTTTTAAAGTTTCTAAACAAATATTAACTCATTCTTCTCAAAAACATCCCTGACATCAAGTACTGAGCATTTATGCCAAAAGAACCAACCAGTAATCCTGAAAGCAGTATATAATGCAAAACAGAACCAGTGATCCACAAAAACTTTGCAGTATTAGTGAAACAGATAAAAACAAATGCTAGCATAAATGACAGGTATACAGTGTTCAGACCTGAGAACAGTGAAGAGGCAGTTTACTGAAGGATGAACACAAAACCACCACCACCTCAAAAAGAACAATACCAAAAATGCCACCACAAATACACAAAACCATCAGCAACAAAAAACCCCACCCAGAACAAAAAGATTGCAGTGCCATACAGTCTTAACAACTTACTTTGTTAGCTGCCCTTTATTTTTGTTGTTGTCAACACCATTGTATGTAACAGCTGCCAGTTTTCTGCTTCTGTAGTTCTCATAATGTACATTGTTAGTGACATCCTTCAGGTCTTGCATATGAGTTCTGTCAATAAGTGTATTTATCAGCTTAGTGTACAAATACAAAGTTCTATCTAAAAAAATCAGTCCATGTTCATTTTGAAGATTGATTTGATTAAATTATATTAAATAATATATAATTATATAATTAAATAATATTAAATAATATCCCTCCATTAATGTTCTACTCCCCTCTATGTTGTCATTCTTTCACTTAAATTAGAGTTGTCAAGACAGCAAAGCCTCAGAAATACCAAACTCCTTTGCACTGAACTATCAGTAGTTTGCAGTATTCCAAACATTAACTTACAAGACCAATCTGTGATAAGCTTGCAAGTATTCAGAGAACAGATACAAAAACTGTGTATTACTGTAGTACCACTGTAGTAGGTATGCCAAAGTATGTCAGTCAATAAGCAAGCAACTCAAAACTTCCTAGCTTTTAAGTCTGCAAAAGTTAGATGTAAAGTTCAAGATTATGATAAAAAATTAGCTTGCTTTAATTATTTTCCACTGCCAGCAAAGCTTAATAATCAAGCTAACAGTTGCTACAGCAGAAGTCACTGAACTGTTGTGAGTACAGAACTCCGTGCCTACCACAACTAAGTATGGGCAGTCTTGCTATTAGCCAGCTGCAGCACTGAAAATTTTTAAAAGATGCCTACAACTAAGTACCCATCAGCACTAAAAGACAACTTGGGTTCCCATGGTTTACCACAATATTTAAGAACAAGTAATCTGAAAGTAAAGAGAACTATTAAAAAAAATGTGTCATTACAGCTTGATAAATAAGTGGTTAAACAAGATATTATAAAGTATAAGACAGTGTTTTGGATTAAAAATTATTAGATGAATTCACTAGCTCAAATCCTTTTTTCTCCAATATATGACACTCCAGTCTCTCAGGCATACTAGAAAACCTAGTGTTACCTGTAAGTTACTTACCTTATCAACATGTTCCTCAGAATTGTGAAATCACAGTGTTCACCATTTTCAACTATAGAAAGACATAAATTTTTGTTCAGATGCCAACCAAAACATGCGTCTTAAACAGAGGTAGGGCTCTGTACAAGTTACCCATCTCCTACATCTATTCTAACCAGAGGTTATGTCTAGCCCTTGCTTACTCAAACAGTATGTGTGTTTATAGTAGGAGAGTATTAACTGTATTAGCTATATCTTGTCAGCAAAGTTCCGGTGCTCCCCTATGCCACACTGGGCAAACTGTACTCCAAATCAGTACAGCAACAGACACACAGTTTTGCCAGTTTAACTTTACTATCCCCTGCAGGCCCTGCCAGCACAGCTACATAATTACCAGACACTAACTAGAGACCCCAGTTTAGATCCAGCAATATCCAAAACCTTCAGAAGACTTAATGCAATCTATTCTTTCCAGCCCCATTGCAAAAGTCTTAATTTTAATATGGATTTAGGTCTTCAAATAGCTAAGCTAAGGAAGGTCATATATTTAGTTGCATACAACTGCCTAAAGACCAAAGCAGAGGGTTGGCAGCTGTCACAGATGTCACCTATTGCAGCTCTGTCTATCATTTCGCTACTGTAGAAGAGGCTGATGCTGTGAGTGGCATTTCCCCAACAGATAATGAAATGACACTGGAAAAAAATGCACAGCCCAGAAAAATGCTGTGCAGACACAGAGTAGGCAACACACAAAGCTCTTAGTGTACACAAAAGAAAGGCACAAGGCAGGTTTCCATGTGCCCTTGAAGTACAGATGGACATTTTCACAGGAAGGAGAATTAAAAACAGAGTGAAGGAATTAAAATCATAAGAACAGAATCATAGAATCAAAGAATCACCAGGTTGGAAAAGACCCACCAGATCATCAAGTCCAACCATTCCTATCAATCACTAAACCATGCCCCGCAGTACTTCATTCACCTCCAGGGAAGGTGACTCAACCCCAGTTCTCTCAGCCATTCCTCAAAAGACTTGTTCTCCAGCCCCTTCACCAGCCTCGTTGCTCTTCTCTGGACTTGCTCCAGAGCCTCAACATCCTTCCTGTGGCGAGGGGCCCGGAACTGAACACAGTATTCAAGGAGCGGTCTCACCAGTGCCGAGTACAGAGGGAGAATAACCTCCCTGGACCTGCTGGTCGCACCGTTTCTGATACAAGCCAAGATGCCACTGGCCTTCTTGGCCACCTGGGCACACTGCTGGCTCATGTTCAGTCAGCTGTCAACCAACACCCCCAGGTCCTTCTCCAGGCAGCTTTCTAGACAAGCTTCTCCTAGTCTGTAGCATTGCACAGGGTTGTTGAGCCCCAAGTGCAGGACCCAGCATTTGGACTTGTTAAACCTCATGCCACTGGTCTCAGCCCAGCAGTCCAGTCTGTTCAGATCCCTTTGGAGCCTCTCTACCCTCCAGTAGATCCATGCTTCCACCCAGGTTAGTATCGTCTGCAAACTTGCTAAGGGTGCACTCAATGCCTTCATCCAGGTCATTGATGAAGACATTGAACAGGGCTGGACCCAGCACTAAGCCCTGGGGAACATCATTTGTAACTGGCCACCAGCTGGATTTAACCCACATATGGTCAGTGAATCCTATAGGAGAAGGAAGTACAAAGTTTCTCCTGTGCTTACCTTGCACCTGTATACCTGCATCATTTTATTCCACTGTTTCACACAAACTGGTAAGTTCTACTTAGATAAAGTCATGCTCCCCAAAACATACCATGTCAGACCATTCTGTCTGTAGCCAACAGAATCAAAGTCTTTAAAACGTTCCTTTTAGTTAGGCTGTAGCTCTTCCCTTCTAAAACTTGTACGATCATCTGAGTGTGAAATATCCATGAAGTTTATTTTAAAAGAAAGAAAAGCAGCACTATTTTTGTACATTCCCAAATATGCCTTAATATAAAGCTGGATCCTCTCTGGTGCAGCTGGTTTTTACTTTCTGCCAAACCTCATTTCCTGCCAGACATCCACTTCAAAGTGCTAGAGCATTTCTCTTTAAAGCATTGGTCCACACTCTGCTCTGCAGTTGGGGGTTTTCTGTCTGTTTTACAGTGCATCACATTTATAGTTCATTGCCCTTGGAAGGCAGATATTGTAAGAAAAAAAAAATCTCTTTACTGAATGCATGCACACTACAAGGAAAAAGTTCAATGACCATGGGAAAACAGTCTAATAATGACTGTTATATAGCATGGTGAAAACTTAATTTTTCAAATGCCTTTTGAAATAAGTGAACAGCATTAAAGCACAAGTCAGAAGAACATAATTTTTTCTGTTGTAGAGGCTAGAAGATAACTAGTTTTAAATAGATAATAAAAAAACCCATATCAACATTATTCAATTAATTACAAGGTACCTTTCTGTTGCCATACCCCAGCAACTAATACTCTGATATTTTGGGGAAAAAGATGTTTTTCCAGAAACTTTAAATTGAATTTATTCTTGTCAAGCTGATCAAATTAACATTTATAATGGGAATACTCTAGAAAGAAAAGTTTAAGAAAAAAAAGTTTTTATATGAAAAAAAAGAATGTTAGCAAACAATTGTAATTTAAGTGTCATCAGCAACTGCTGTGAGTTAATACAGGTTTTTCAATTCCTCACAGAGCCTTCACAGGAATCTGCTTGCAAAGTTACACGTTGCTGAACATTTACCTTGTTCCAAGACTGTCAGAATAACAAAATGATACATACAGTAAATTCCAGATGAAAGCACATTCAGGTTAGGCATTTCATACATTTCAAATACAGTCTAATGTCTAGTAACTTTTAAATGGATAAAAATCATAAGAAAGATCTTACCTTCTGCAACACCCCATGGGTACTGCCTTCCTCTAACTCTCTTGCCGTTGACTTCAATGATTGTATTGCTACCTACCACAGCAAGGGGTAAACGGTCCTACAAGATAAAGTTACTGCTTAATTTCTACTGCCAATAGATACTAAAAGCACTCTCATGCTATAAACTTGATGCAAGCCTGCTTGCTGTTATCACACTGCAATGCAGCTCACCAGAAATCCAAGACTGTTTACTGACCTCTGTCTAGCTAAATGACATCTATATATACATGTCCCACTTTGAAATTCCTTACACTGCGGTATTCTGTATGTCTAGTCAAGAAACAGACATTACTGTTACTAGGTAAGCTAAGCAACAAACAAACCATTTCCTATTTGATTGCACAGTAACTATTCATAAAGACATACTCCCAGTTGCTACAATGACTGTTACTTTGACTGGATCTTGTAATCATTTTCAAAGGGTTTGCCAAGGAACCACTCCAAGTTCTTGTTTCCAGCTGAACAAAAAAATCTCCAGAGTGTAACAAGCAACAAAGAAGCCACGAGCAGCTTCAAGAAGCTGAAACGAACAGTGTACAAAGCTAAGTATTTTGGACTTTTGTCATTGCTTTTATTCTGCTTTTCTCCTTTATTCTTCGTCCAGACCATCTTTCATTTGTATTTTATCTGTTATAGGCAATTCCCACGTTAACAGAAAAATGTAAAAGCTCTAAGCTCTTACAGGCTCTTAAAGCTACTGAACAAACAGAAACAAGGCTCCAGAAATGTATATGAGATGGACTTCAGTATAAAAGAACAGTGTCCCCTATCCCTCAAAAAATGAGTAAACAAAGAAAAAGCCTTTGAACAGCCTTGCAGGCCTTTTGATTTTCTTTAGTCATTCATCTCCATTAAGGTTTCAGTGTATCAATTACTAAGATGGCTATTAATTGTAATGCACACACTTCATGCCACTGCACACCTTGGTCTGAAAGACAACCCTTGCCTCCTTCAAAGTTCACAAACACACAAAACATGGTAGCTGGATTACAGTCAAGTAGAAATGCAATTTAAAAAGTGATATTTAATAGTTTATTAATGAGTATGTGATTTCATGCTCCCATTCTGAATTGTAGCCATAAAGAGACTTAAGTTGCCTGTCTGAGAAGCGTCATTCCTTGCCTCTGCTGAGGAACAGGGAATTTAGAACAGCTTTATGTCTGAGTTTTATCTTCTAAACATTTTGGTGGGTTCTTCAATAACGACAAAAACCTCTTCATTCTCTACCCTCCATGCAAGGAATAAGTTTTTAAAAAGAAAATTCTTTACCTTTATCTTTTTAACAATCTTATTTTCTTCTTCATCATCCGTTTCTGGAAATTCATATATTTTAATTTTGTGTTCCTGGATTTCTTTCATTATCTAAAATTAAAAAAACCCCATTATTTATTTCAGGAATTTATACTCTGTAATGATTCAATTTATTTCTTGCTGCAAGCTGATTCTTCTCCACCCCCCCACCCCCCCTTGTTTATTCCTAAGATCCTTGCATATTAAAATGACTAAGTTACATCACAAAACTTGTACTTGTTTCACACCATCAGGTGACCCCAAGGGATTATCAGCCTGACCAGCTGCTCTTGGTCAGGAGAAGACAGGATCAGAGCCAGAGCCTCACAGTTAACAGAATTCTATCTATCAACACAAGGTAGCAAAAATGAATGGCAGTTTTCTGCACATGGGCAAACAGAGATTTATAGTAATAGGAATTCTACATGCAAAACCTAATACAATGCAGCTTAAATTCTCAGACCTGTCTAGTAGTTGTATATCTTAAAAAAGAAATCAGGATAGCTGCAGGCATACTTCAGTCCTTTGAATTTCCACAATAGCTACTGCTGTCACTCCTGTTCTCTTTGTTTCTAGCTCACCTGACCATCAGTTGCTTGAAGCAAGACCACCTGTCTATTCCAATAAAGCTTGTGACTGACAGACTGACTCTCCTGGTTAGTTGTATTGAAAAGTATTTGCAAATCCTAATGACAATTTAAGAATAACTGACAGCATCATCGAGACTGTACCGCTTTGGTGCCTGATATGCTTGAAAGGTATTTTTAAGAACAAGCTGATTAGTTTTGCAGAATTTTAGAATGGAAAACACATTACACCATTTAACCAAAGCTACTCTGGCATAGCCCCAGGGAATATCTTGGGTTCATGAGTTTGCAATCTTGTAAAAATATAAGTCTCCAATTCATGTAAGGACTTATTTTCAAACTTGGATCCAGGCAAATCTCCACTATTTAACACCAATACATTGATAAAGCTGCTTATTTATCAAGAAACAGTTTGCATTCTACCATTTTTTTTTCCTTCTCTACAATAAAACAACCCATAGAATGCAACCAGAACAGACTTCAGGTCCGTAGCACCTTGCTTAAGTTTCACCAAGACAGAAAATGCCCTTTAATTTTTAGTTTTACATCAAGATCTTTGCAGACAGCACCTCTTAATGCAAACATCTTTTCAGAGTATGTGTTCTTCTAAAAAAAAACTGGACACAGTTTAATAAAACAAACTTCACAGAATTATAGAAGCACGAAGTTGAAAANCTCCACTCAGCCTCCTCTTCTCAAGGCTAAACAGCCCCAGCTCTCTCAGCTGTTCCTCATAAGGCCTATTCTCCAGCCCCTTCACCAGCTTTGTCACACTTCTCTGGACTCACTCCAGAGCCTCAACATCCTTCTTGTGGTGAGGGGCCCAGAACTGAACACAACATTTGAGATGCGGTCTCACCAGTGCTGAGCATGCCTTGTCTTGTCCTGTTCTGGGTCCTTCTTACCTGCTTTATACAATACAGCAAAGCCTAATTGCTTTACTCTGATCATGTAATTGAAGTAAAACATAAACCACATGGCCACATGAATATGAATAAATAATAATAAATAATAATAAATATGAATAAATGGTATCAGTTTTACCAATGTTGGAATTAACTCATAATCTTTAAAATGCCACAGACTGAAGAAGAGGTATATCGCTTCTCATCGAGCACTCAAGACACCTTTAATAAACGCAGGATATCAACGTGACAGAATACCAAAATAAAATCAACGATACTGTAATGCCATTAAAAACCTTTTTTAAGAAAAACAAAACACAAACCACACAACTTCTGTTAGGCATCTTAATCTTGAAAGCTTCCTTCCTTACTTACTGATTTTTATCTCAGCAGTGAATTATTTCACTTGCCAAGAACCATACCACACTTCAAACCTCTTCCCCTGAGGATAGAAACAAGATTATTTCACCAAGAAATATAATTAAATCTAGAGATATAAATTACTTAGCTTTGCTGTCTGAAGTTATTGCTTTAGGGTTCAAACTTTGCATACAAGAAGTTAAATCTTACCATTTCCATAGGGAACAACTTACTAAATTATCCCATGTTGTAAATATTAATCTTTCAACTCACCTGTTTTTTAAACTGTTGGCATTCCTCAGGTGTAAGTGTGTCTGCTTTGGCAATAAGTGGAATGATATTCACTTTTTCATGCAGGCGTTTCATAAACTCTATATCCAAAGGCTTAAGTCTGAAAGACAGGATTAGAGCTTTGCAATTTATATTAAACAAGAATGTACAAATTATTTGAGATCTGTCCTGACAACTACCCTTATACACTGATTTATGAGTGATGGATGTCTGAATGAAATTCAAAAGGCTACCTGCAACTGCTACAGGAAATCCCCTAACATTTTAACACCAGAGGAATAAGTCAGAAGTTAACGTAATTAATAGTCATGAGATATCTGCTAACTGAAATTATACTAATTTAAGCAAGTGATAAGAACTCTGCTATGAATGTAGCAAATTTCGCACCATTAACTGCCAGACAGTCCCATTTGAAGCCTGATTCTCGTGAATCACGCTCTGTTCACATACCCAGTTTCAGTTTCTGAAAGCCATGTTAATTTGTGTGCTTCTTCCTGAGAGTGGGCTGCGAGATTTTTAATTTTTTTTTAAGACATTAGGTTGATGAAGACCATTAACTCTGTGGCCTGTACAAAATGGAGTAAAAATATCTCATCTGTAGATCACAGTGTATAACAAAAAGACTGCTAGGAAAGTGGATGATGATGTAAAAACTAAAACACCCACCATATAGGTACATAAAACCCCACTGATAAGAGTCAAAGTGGTCAATGCTTCCTGCTCGCAAAAGTAAAGCCACAGAGGTTTCAATGAATTAATGCTTCAGAATCATAGCAAGTTTAGTCAGGCTTAAAGGATTCACATGAAGGATTTAACAAGATTATTTCTCATATAAAAGAAATTAGGATTAGGAACATTAAAACCAGATTCATTTGGTGCTCAAATTTAGCTTCTCCTCCAAACCATATAGACACACATACAGAAGAATAATGAAAACATAAAGGAATATATGCTTAACTTTATTTAACATTTTCTATCTGCCACTGAAATTCTAAGCTTCTCAACAAGTTTACATTAAAAAGCTAACATTAATCCATGTCTGGATTAAGAGCACTGGTTAACCATTCACCTTAACACGCTTCCTCTTTCTTTGCTTCAAAAACCTACCTCAGGCAACACCAGGCTGGAGGCCAGCTGCCAAAGCAGAATAGTTGAGAACCACAATGGTATTCACCTCAAGGCCCTGAGTCTGAAGTTGAGACCAAGGCAGGAGGCCTTTACATAAGGATCCTAGAACTGCAGAAAGAGGCTGCAATTCATTATCACCCTATTCAGTTACCTGGAAGGCTCCTCTCATCCTTTCACCCTCTCTCCTACCTCAACACAAACTAACCCATCAGTTTAGATATTTATGGGAGAGAAAAGCTAAAAAAGGTGGGATGCGTTAAACGGAAGGACCTAACTGACAAAGTTTTTTACTTTATAAACTGTTAACAAGCTGGATTTTACAAATGTATTAAGTCAGAAGAACAACCAGAAGTAAGTTCACCTACAAATGCTTTAATTCAATACAAATACAACCACGCACTAATAAGATGGAAGAGTACACAACTCTATAAATGACATGTGCTGCTCTCTGCACAGGAAACATGACCAAAGACTGCACCACCACAAAAACCAAGTAGGAAGTGAGCAACGACCTTACAAACAAGACAGTACCTCAAAGGAAGAACTGAATGCAAACAGCAGCATAAATTTTCTTGGTGCCCATTCATTTCTTTAATTAGATGACAATTCCAAGCATTTACTCCAGTAAATTGAAAGACTTATGCAAACCTAGCTCAGCTTAACACTTTTTTCCCCCACAAGAATAATGTGAAATACATTTACAAAGGAGATACTTTTTCAGGTTCCAGCCTCAGAAGTTCAGTGACCAAATCTTAATTTATCTGAAGCATTGCCTCTATTTTTGCTTAAACACAATTTGTACCTCCCAATGGTTTAGAAAGTTATAAAAGTTAAAAGAGAGGGTGAAGGTGTAGAGGGAAGACAAGTGTTTTTTTGAAGAATCTGAAAGTTATACTTAAAAACAAACTAACACAAGGAAAGGATCATTTTCCATTTATCTAAATGACATTTCAATTTTGCGTACTAGTAAAACTGTATATACCAAGGTCTCAAGTGTTTGCGTTTAAAATTGACATGCATATTGAGAACTGACATAACAAACATGCAACTTGACCAAAAATGAAAAAGTTTAGTTAAGGAAGTCTACATGAGAAACTCTTCTCCACCCTCCAACATTTCTTTCCAAATTTGAGAAGCGTGTCTAGATCTAAATTATTAGAACCATTCTGATGCTAGCTACAGAAGCTGAGTGTAAGACCTGACAGTTTCATTGCCTGAGGAATATTCCTCAGAATAGATTCATTGCTTGTTTCAACAAGTTTTACTACTTTTGACCCATACAACGGAACAGCCTACTCATCTTCTCCTCCTTCTGCTTTTGAAAGTGTCACTTAAGAGTCTCTGACAAATTTAATCAGTTATAAAAACAATAATAAAATGCTAAGCAAGCATTTTCAGATATAGCCAATCTGCATCTAATACACCATGGAAATGCAGTTCTCTCCCTCTACCACTAGATAGAAGTCTGATCAAGTTAAAAACTAAGCACGGGTGAAAGATTGCATAATAATTAAAAAAACCCAGAATGCCTACATTGGAATTGTCCCTAGACAAAAGACAACACCCCAGGTGAACTACACGCCATCCTTATGAGGATACATTAAATCTACCGACTCCAATTTCTCATTAATATCAAAGAGAGAGAGGAAGAGTGGAAAGGGAAAATCCTGTTGCTGTACGTGTGAAGCAGTATCTCCTTCTAAAGTGAACAAAAAGGCATACAGATCACAAACAGATAGGGCACGTGATACGTAATTAATGGGCAATAATTTTCTCTGGTGTTCTAACTTATTACTTGTCTGGCTTGCCAGTGTTTGACAAGCTGAAGTAACCTCATCTTTGAAATTACGCACAGTCTGTAGGTCATTAAGAAAATCCTATTTAGAACTTTACATAATTAAGAATGCCAGAACTTTGGATGTTTTTCTGAGATAAAAAACAGACAAAGGAAACATAAAATACTCTTAATACAAACCCATGTCCTGAAGGAGCAATGAAGTATAAACAACACTGCACTCTATTATCTGGCATCTGACGTCTGTTCACTCGAGATTCTGCATTCAGGTAATCCTCAAATTTACTGTCAATGTAGTCGATAACTGGCTGCCAGCTGCAGAGGTTACATGAATAAAAACTTGTAAGTTATATCATTTATGAAAAAAAATAAAGTCTGTCTTTTCTAAAAAAATAGAGGTATGCTATTCCCCACGGCTTGCTTTTTTTTTTTTAAGAGACTCCCAACACAGCACATTTCCAGAGGCCAGCTCCTCAACATACAAACAAGTCTCATAGCTCCGAAGATGCAATCTGTGAGTTCGAAGATGCAATCTGTGAGTTCACTGAAAAACCCTTTCAAACACAATTACCTTCATTGTAATAGCATTAAACAGAACACTTACGAATAGTAGCCAAAAGAATACGCTCTACCAGTCACATCTTGTGACAGCACAGAAGCCTGTTCTGCACACTGCATGTGTGAATAAAGAGCAAATGCTCCATTCACTTTAAAGGGAAAAGCTGACACCATTTCAATCAAGTTATAAAGGTACTTGGAACTACAGTAGTCAACGTTTTCAGTTAACTGAAAAGTTTCATTTTGTTAATATTTTAACTGAAGACCAAAGCGTGCATTCAAAAAAATGTCACAAGGTATATCTCAAACACACAGATCACCATTGAGAATTATTGTGGGACAACATACAAAGAATGTCTTACCAATTACTATTATCCACAGCATCTCCAAATCCTGGTGTGTCAACTATTGTAAGTAGTAACTGAACACCACCCTCTTTGATTAAAACTTTGGACTGCTCAACCTGAAAAATGAGTAAGATTAATTTTTTAGGAATTTAGTCATCCATTTTAAACACTGAAAAAAGCATTCAATGAATTAGTAGTCTGACAAAGAATGGTTAACTTTCCTTCTTCAGAGGGACATTGTGTCTGTGTCTTGTTGAATCCCAATAATCTAATCATTATTATATTTTAAAGAAAAATGAGGGGTCATAATTTAAATAAAGTCAGTTACAGAAGAATCCACGTAAGTATATAGGTTATCATAGTAACTTCTGTATACATGGGATAAACCCTAACCAACAATATTAATGCCAGTATTATTAAAAGAGTTCTAAGATATCCAGACAACCTGATAAATCAGGCATTATATTGAATGAAATTGTGAACTTCAGTCACTTCAAAGAAATTTACACTTTTCATAACTAATCCTCCGCCCAGGCACCTTAGACTCTACATTTCTACTCCTGTTAATTTCTTTTTAAGAATATATTTATTCTTCAGCCCATATAGTGCTTGGTAAAGGAATCTTAAAATGAGACAGTTTCCTGTTACAAGCTGATTGACAACGGAAGGTAACAAAATCTAGCTGCAATCTGCTGAGCTAAATTTCATGTGACTGTAACGGATTGACTCCAGTTAGCTCAGGTCACTGGTGGCAACAGAGGGCGACTGCACCAGCACAAAGCATGATGCAAGACCTGGGTGTGGGAACACATGCTTCAAGTCATGACCACCCATCCGTGGTGCAGCTCAGTCAACTTGCAGGAAGCATGTCAAGCAGTTTAAGCATGTATGACACACAATATTTAGGCCAAACAGCACATGGACAGCTACCCTCCTCTTTCTATGAATATCTCAGTAATTACTGATAGTGCCAGTGTCAGAAGTATCTGCCTGAGAAAGTGCTGTATCCCACTGCCCTATCAATCAGTCTGATGTGGAAAGAAATGACAAACACATGTTAGCATGTTAGTTCTTTCTAACTGCTCACATGTTTAATCATAGGGTTTTCTCCCCCAGTATTAAGACAATTTCTATGAAATCACTAGTGATGCTGTTTTCTAGACATGGATTCAAGAAATTGACCATGCGAGTCATTCACTCAGAGCCACACATGGGCTGGCAGACTGACACCACCATGCCTCTCACTGCTTAACATTTCTTAAGCCTCCTGAACCCTAACTGGAGATAGAAAAGAAAGTTATATTTAACCAGGTGAACACCTGCAAGAACAATCAGTAATGTTTCAAGGGGAGTAGAAAATTGGATAACAAATCCTACCTGCATGATCTCTTGACCAGCTCAGAATTTGAGAGAGATTGTATCAATGCTGTTTAAGTGCTTGCACATCCCTAGTTATATAGATGAAAGACTCTCACAGCCACACCTGAACATTGTTGCAAATGCTTTGCAATCACTGGTTATGTGATGCAAGTAAATCTAAAAAAGAAATTAACACTCTGCAGAAAGTCAAGCTAAATACCTCTTATGCAAATGAAACACCAATTCTAACCCAGAAGAGAATATAGAGAAACACAGAAAATGGTAACTAACTGAAAAAAACCCTCAATATTTAACCTCTGAGTATGTAGGATGCTATTTTTATCTGGTCATCAGTAAGGATCCCATCTAAGCCAGATAAATCCCTTTCACTGCTAGGTCTCAAAAAAAAACCCCTCAGCTACCCTATTGGCTGTATACAGCATGCAATTGTCATGAGGTGGTTCCTTATCCAACATAAAGACAAAAAAGATACATAAGGCAGCTTCGTAAAACTTAAGTCCCCAATGCTGTGCTACCAGAATGCTAGTCACAGAAGAATCCGAGTTAGGGTGAACTTTGATGTCACTCAGTTCAACCTCCTACTTGAGCAAGCCTTACTGCAGGTTTAGGAAGCTTTTACAAAAAAGAAATTAAAAAACCCCACCACCTTCAGACACCACCAAGATATGCTTTCAGTAACCGTACAACTCTCACCCTTCTGAAGGTGCCCAGTCCAAAGCCATAAGAGCCTAGGAATCCATATAGTGCTACAAAACTTAAATTTTAATTGTGGTGAATGCATTTCCCCCCGTGCTCCCCAAATTCTACAGAGAACTTTATTGCACACAATCAGTGCCAGAACTCAAGAGAGTAATCCCGAGGCACATACGTCAACTCATCCAAGAGTTTACAACTCACAGGCTTTAACACACAGGGGATGAACTTCTGATTCTTCACGTTCTTTCTGCTATCCTGCCTATGGTAGCCACAGAGCCCTCCTATAACAAAGCGCTCTGCAAGTATAAGAAACCCGTAACACTTTCCAATTTCTAGAAATGATAATGCTAATAGCTGTACTCTTGCCAAGTGCTACACGGTATCAGCTTTATTTTATTCTCCAGCACAAAAAATTCCAGCAAGAACCATTAAATCATTAAGCACTCACAGTGGAATGCTTTTACAAAAGAAACAATTAATAAAACATTATCTTGAACATGCGTTTATAACAAAGGAAAAGGAAGGTCAGGAGATCCTCAGAAATGTCACACCAAACGTTTTTCCTGATTCTGTATGCTTGTAAGAAAAATACAAATGTGCGGCTGAATTTGTTAAGTCACCTTCTGACAAATGGCCTACGGTAACTAAATCTCTGCAGACAGCACTAATACTTTCCTGGCTGGTGAGGACTTAAATTTATTTTTACTTTTCATAAATTCATGTAGATATCTTGCTATCAGAGCAGGGGTTTCAAAAACCGACAGAACAAGAAACATTAGTTGAGTAAATTAAATGTCCTGTATTGTGTTGCAGACAGTAAGACCATATCCATCATATATTATTGTAAGTGGTGGAGACTACTGGTAAGAGAAGAATCTACCATAAGGGCCCTGTAAAGTTGCATTTTCTAACCTAAATGGATGTGTCCATACATGGTCAAAGGCACAGAAAGCAGCAACATCTGGAAAAGATCCAGAAAATCACTGTAGACTAGTGTCATTCATAGTTAAACATCCAACTGCATCCTATCATCTGGCTTAAAAGTAGTCCCAAGGGATTCATGGAAAACATGAGTTCAGGCCTTGGAATTTAAAACTTTTTAATAAAAGTCTCCTTCAAATGGCCATTTTCCCATGCACTCCAGTCAACTGGGTCACACGGGTCTCCTTGGCAGTTACTACACAGCATTAGTGAGATGATGCATGTTACAGCTTGACTACTTCTTATGGATTAAACAAGCCTTTATCACACTCCATTTAAGAAGGTCAAATAATGAACAGAGAAAACATACTTCACACACCATTGTCTCTGAAGAAGTTCCCTTTGAATTCTCCTGGCATCATCACTTACTGTCAATTGTTCTGTATTTTCCATGAAAGTAATACAAAGGACTTGCATCACAAAACTTCAGCTAAACCCATATGTAATCCACAGTAATGAAATCATACCATCTCTCTTCCAATACTAAAGCCACACTTCGTAGTTTTTGAATATTCACTGATTATTTCATTAACAAGTGTATTATACCAGAGCTCAACTATTTACACACCTTTTTCATCCCACTTAAAATATTCTTGAAAGAGGTACATAAATTCAACCCCTCTGATTCAAACAATTGTCTAATGTCCCCACTAGCAAGCTTTTAAGACTATATGGTCACAGTCACTATCTTTTTACATTAAACTGATAGGTGATAGCCTAATAGGTGTGACCAAAGGTTTGGAAAAAAAATCCCCACCAAAACAAAAACAAAGTAAAAAAAAAAACCCCACAACACATAGTAAACTAAACTCAGGACTCGGGATGTTCAAAAACTTTCTTCCAAATTAAAAAAATTGATATTCTGCAATAAACACACTTTGTATTAGTATTCAAGACTTTGATGCTGAGATAACTGACAAGCAAGATCATTTAACTTTCTTAGTATGAGCACAACTAACACTTTCCCAGTCCTCTGGTATTTAGTCAGTGCTCTGAGACTGGATTTAAAAAAACCTTACCCAAAAGCTCAAACAAAACCAAACCAAAATACCCACGAAACAGTCAGGTCAGTGGACCATAGTTTTGGAACACAGTTATTCAATTCCAGGGAATGAAAAAAAGTATTCAACTTTACAGCTTCTGTTTAGTATCCCCCCTAACTCATCGCAAGGCCTAATTACTTTATGACAACTCTGTAATTGCACGATCATTTCAGCCACAGCGGAGATGGACCAAGACTGTCATATTTTGCAGCTGGAGGGACTCTGCTTGACAAAACCAGCAATGGTGAGCATCCCAGCCCTCATCTGTATGAATTTAGATTATCACTAGCTATCTTTTTCACCAATGAGTGTCTGATAAGCATCAATAGAGATAAACAGAGCTCACATATCATTATGCAGCTGCTCAGCTGTGGAGGCAGAAAATACACCACTGATATGCAATAACTTCCTAAACTATCCATAACATCATTCAATTATTTCTTAGTAGTGTGGGAGTTTAGTAACAATTTTATAATATTAAAAACATGCTCCCATTCTTGAGAGAGCATATAATTCACCAGTAAAAAGCTACTACACAAAATAAATGGATCTAGTTCAGTTTCCCAATTTTCAACTAAATATTTCAGGTGTATAATATATCTGAAGAAACATCATCTTTGTCTACCTAATCTAGTGCCTAAAGTCAGCCAGGTCATCCTAGTCTCAGATACGTTTCAGAATAACAGCTTATAACAGCAGGGAGGAAAAGGGAAAAAAAAGTACTACAAAGGATACAGGTTGCAGAAGATTGTTGGATATCATTACATATTAGATCCTTACACTTAGGGCAAATCCTTTAATACATGCTTTCTAAAAGTCTGCCATAAACAGCTGGGGGATTTAGTGCACAACTAGGTGTTTCTACAGATATACTCAATATTTTAATTAATAACAACCCATTCCATTTCTAAACAGGACTGCATCCATATGATATTTCTAAAGGACAAGTAGCCCATAAAGTACGTCAATTCAAGGCTCTCACATTTAACAGGCCACAAGCAAGTTAACTCATAAGTTTTCTGCAGCTAAGTTCTACTGAAAGACACACTCAGTATTTCTTAGTGGTTCACATGATGGCTAAACTTATTTCAAATACAGGTGACTATGTGACAACTGTATTCCTTTACATTACTCTGTTGCAATTTACATTGTTCAAGATGCAGTTTTTCCACCCAGACATACCTGTACAGTCTTTTTAATTCTGTGTGATGGTCCTGGATACTCTGGGGAATACAATTCTGTTAAGAATAATGAGTTGATTAATGTTGATTTTCCCAGTCCAGATTCACCTAGAAGAAAAGAGAACAGTTTCAGTAAAACTAGGAGTAGCACACCGATTATAAACACATCTACCCTTCAAATACTCTTGAAATGTTATTACCTGAAAGCATGCGCTGAACTCAGGCTTTAAGAAAATATCACCTTCTCCAGTTTCAATGAAAACCTTGCAATCTAACTGTCACTCCTGGATCCTATGGACATGCATTTTTCTGATCACGTTACAACATACGAATATATGACAGTCTCACACGAAAATTTATAAACAAGTTGACTCACTGGTATTACTTCCTATTGTGACAGCAAAGTAAATTAAGCTATTTGCTTTATTACAAGTATTATTTGAGAGTCTTATTTGGGGGGGGGATATGACACAAAAAAAAATTGGAATTATTTTGGTCTAGCTCCTAAAGCCAAAAGAACTAAAATGAAGTTCCGTAACTATGCAGTTTGTCTGGGAATTTTGTTGTCATTGGGGCAGGGAATGGGGATTGTATTTTGTTTGCTTGGTTTGTTTTGGTAATTTGTTCATGAGCAACACAAGTCTTGCTAAAGAATATGCAGACACTCCTGCTATAAAAATCCAAGCAAATGCAGGTACCATTCCCACAGCAAAAATTACCCTCCATGCTCTACAGAGACAAGTGCAAGAATTTCAGACCAACTACTTATTAGAGTATTTTAGAAGTCTTTGCAATTTCAATTGTAAAGAAACAACTTCCACATGACAACTCACACCAGCATGAAAACTAAGGAAAAAAGTATATGCAAATGATACTTTCTGTTTAAGTTTTCACATGCAGTGCTGTTGGTATGTTGACTTAAACACGAACAGTCACACTGAAATTTGCTCTTTCACTAACAAATTGGATGCAAACTACAGGTGACACACCTCCACTGCGGGAAGAGAATGAGCTGTGCTGCCCCCACACTTTGAAAAGAAAAAAACTAACCCACTAATCCTCCCTAAGCCCAAGCAAATACTGACAAAACTCAGAAAGCTTCAAAATCTGTCTTCAGCTAAATGCCCTGGGTTAACGCCAAGTAACAGTTACAAAACAGAAAGTAGTTATGAACCTTAGCAGACAAGACTTTGTCTCTAGTGTAATAGCCAGCTCAATTTCATACACAAACTAGCTTACACACATCAGTCACCTCAACTGCAATGGTGCAGCCTGAAGTCTCTGCAGTACCTAACAGTAATCTAATTAGCTATACTGTAAACGTATTAGCAGCTGATGAAACACTGCAATCAGAGCTCCTGCAGGATAACTGCCTTCTTAGCAGCGCTGGTTCTTCAAACCCCACCCTGGTCGACAGATGGACTAACCCACACTGCAGGCAGGGTCTGGCTCCAGCTCCAGCTTGGAAGATGGGCCGGGCCAGCCAAGGAATAAAGGGAGACTCAAGTTATAACCTCAGCATAACAGTGCTGGAAACACTAACTCCAACACAACAGCTACACATCAGCCAGAACAGACAGGTTTGCTGACAAGTATTTCTTCACTACCACTGCAGATTTTGCCTCCTTCTGTGGTCAAACGCATCATACATTTCAGAACTACATAGTAAATACAGCACCTAGAAGTGCAGTTGTAGGACCTTTAGGGCAGGGTCAGTTGCAGCTGAGAGGCTTCCCTACCAAGTTTGTGATAGAAAGAAGCTTCTGTAAAGCACAGCTTTCCAATCTCACAGCTGCAGCCAGCTTGAGCCTTAATCTTCTCCATTTCACAACTATGCTGAAGACGCTTGTACCATCCCAGTTAACTAAAGAGATTTTATCCACCCTACTGAATCTCTCAGGAGGAGGGCTCTGATATTCGTATATACAGTTCATACTCTTTCTGCGAACACTGGTTCTTTAGTTGACCGTTATCTTACAGAAGGCTCTCTACTGCACTATTGAAGACAGATTTGTATATCAGCCCCTACTTCAATACACAAAAAGAGTTGTCCCTTCTCCCTTCTATTAGCAGCAAGGAAGACAGTTTTGAGCTGAAATTAGTGAAAAGAAAAGCACACTAAGAGTATTTACGCACCACCTCAAAGGTGCCCCAGCTTCCTAATACCCATACTGATAATAGCTTTAACCAACCCACACAGACAACAGTTCAGACTGCTTAACTGCTACTAGTAACTGCAGTATTAGATGCAAGCGTCTGCATCAATACACCAATCCTGTATGCAGCTGAGCCTTAGACCATGTAAAAGTTAATACCTATGATAGTAGTAAAAGGCTATAGCATCAAATGGAACAGCCATACTGAGAACTGTAGGTAAAAAAAGCAACTAGAACATTCAATACTGTATCATGGGGAGCCTTGCTGCTTCCACTATAATCAAACTGGAATTTCTCTGCTGACTACAGAGGAAGCAGAATTAGACAAAATCAACCATATTTGAACAATTCTAACAGACTTTTTGGACACGTTAAAATAATCTGATATTACCTAGAAATATGATAAGAAACAAACAAAAAAAATCCTCTGTCTTCCCATGTAGAAGCTTGCTCAACCCTAATTTGCCCCAAAAGAATCCCTACTGGTAAGGCTGGGAGTGCAGCTTTTGAGGATGCAATGGGCTATGAACGCGACAAACAAAATACAAGGGAACAGGGAAAACAAGGGGAATTCCATTTGCCTTAACACAACAAAAAGACAAGTGCAATAAAACACGTCTTCCTACTCCAAGTAAGCTTCTCTGATGAGATTTTGCCCTTTCACAACTACGTTATGTGGCATACAGATGTGGTTTAATAGAACCATTTCAGCAACAATAACTTCCAATCACTCAGTGCATCACAAAGCACAGTTAGATCCAGCCACCTAATTTAAGGTAAGTGATTTCTAGAAATATCCTGTGTCTTCTGTTTTCAGTATGAAATGTTGCTTCAAAAAGAAAAGACAAAAAACCCTTCAACTTTGCAGGGCAATCCTGAATCCAATAGCTTAATTATTTTGGTATCCAGCTATTGCTTTTGCCTTGCCCTCAGTCTCCCATGAAATTTTTAATATATGCTGCAAGTTCTTTTGAACAAATACATGTTTGCTTTCCTTCATTACAGTTTCATTTTTTATCAGCAAAGAAGTGTTTCAAAATTTCTACCTTTTCTCAAGTTATTTTTCCTGTGTTGTCATATTCAAATATACAGAGCTGGCCACTCCTATTAGTAGAAATAAACGTGTATTTTTATTTCCATACTCCTGTCAGTCTTGCAAGGGATGGATTTTTTTTGTCAGTCCTAACAAGCCCAGCCAAAGTTCCAACTCTTCAAGTCTTATAAATTTCTAAACAGTTGAACAAATACTGGAGCTTTTCTTTCACACTTGAGTTAATTACCTGCTGACAATTAGCATTTGTATACAGATGGCCCAAGGCATAACTGAAAATTAACCCTGGACAGCAAACTTTATTCTTTTGTGAACAGAATACTGATAAAACATGTCTCTTTCTGTACACAGATGAGACTAACTGTAACAAGAGAAGGGGGACCAAAAAAAAAACAAACCTCAAAATCTAAATAAAACCCAACACATTCAGGTTTTTCTTTTATACCTCAAAAACATTTTAGGGGTCAAAGGAGACCACCAGCAACCACTGAAATGGCTTGCAAACCATGGTGAATAGTCTCCAAAATAATATCAAAGTAGGTAGGTACAGTGAATTAAAAATTAAAAACCTGGAACAACAAAGTAAAATCCATAGGAATGGGGGAGAAGTAGTGCTACAGAAGTAAGAAATAACCTAACTATGTAACTCAGGTTGTTTTCAACTGAGCTCCATAAATCTTTCACCTGCATTTGTAAATCGCTCCCTATAAATGAATGGGAAATCCTACTCTGTGACAACCAGGCAGAGAATCTACCCAGAGCTAAGTTACAAGTGTTCAACACCTGGGTTTTCTTCAGTGCAACTTCTATCCATCAGCTCTTGATAACACTACTACAAAGCAACTTACACTGTAAACTTTTCCTCCCTATGATAACAGAAATGAACTATTATCCTTAAATTTTAACAATGCTTCTCTTTTTGCTGATCACGTGGCATGTTGAGAATGTGACATATTTCCAGCCTCCAGCTTTTCAGCCTCTACCATTCATAATCAAATACTTACAACAGAAATGGACAAGCAGTCCAGTCCAGTACAACTCAGTTTCCAGTTTTCTATATCACAGAATCACAGAACAATCAGGTTGGAAGAGACCCACCGGATTGAGTCCAACCATATATGTTACTAACTCCTACTGGAGACTGATATATTCTAATTCATACATTATACCTCCTAGCTACCACACCTCTTTGAAAATCCATGATCAGTTTTCAACTATACTTTTAGGATTATGCTTCCTAAAACCCAAGCCCTGAACTTAAAAGCATAACTTACAGTCTTCCATTTATGACTCAATGTAAGAGAGAGTTCATTAAACTTATCAAGGGAGCAAGATCACTAACTGATATTGAACATTCTCAGTGTCCTCTCTGCATGTTTGTTTCCTACCTATTCCTACCTCTTCATTAAATCAGAAAGAAATTGTGGAAATCTCTATTCTTCACCTAGAATTACTTGGCTATTTACCAGTAACACAGTAAGTACTTCACACTCATGCCCTGTGACAGTCAATTGCACTGCTGGGAATGTGATCATATCTGCCATCCGTTTCTGGTGATTGCAGCACTGTAAACTTGCTCAAATTCACAGTTAAATTGCTTGAAGCATGCTCCATGTATTGTCACCAAGAGGATGACCCAATCTCTGTCACTGTAATTATTATATTAAATGAGAATGGTAGGAACTACAGATTCAAAAAGTGCATTAACTACTAACAGCTCTGGTGTGTGAGGGTAAGAAGTTCATCCCAGTGGGGCTTCTAGCTCATTAGAGACAAGCCACTAACACCAAACGTCCCAGGATAAACGAGTTTTCTACAAATTGCACAATTTTTTTCAAAGCTTCTACTGCATTCTAAGTGGAAGCCTATATTTAGAGTTACTTGATACAAACAGTTAAACACAAGCTGCAAATGCTTGTCTGCGTTATTGGCATTAAGATATCCAACAACATGTTTCTTCTGTGATGTGAGCAGGCAGAAATTTTTAGTGTATTTGATAGCTCCTAACAGTTACCATGAAGGGATCAAATTCAACAGAAAAATGCTGTACTTCTCCACAATTTATATACACTGAATGTTTACATGAAAGCACATTTTATTTTTAGCAGGTAAGCCATCTTTTCCCCCATGGAATTTTTTTCAGTTTTATGAATTCTAATGATTGTGATAGTTTTTGCTTAAAATATAAACCCCTCAGTTTGATGCTGGTGACTCACAGAAGGGTAAAAATCCTGTCAGAAGACATAAATAATAATGCACTCCATCTTCTTTCATCCTTGTACAATTTACAGTTTATGTGCATGACAGCACTCACAGGTTTATGCAAATGTGCAGTGGCTTTGATGCCACTACCATATGCAGTCTTTTGCTTTTATATAGAAAGAAAGATACTTGAGTAATCAAAGAGCCTGGAACTACACCGGATGGTACGATGGAACCATGTTCTTGCTGAGGAGGAATGATGCTCTGCCATGTCAGTATAGAGAACCACAAAAACAGAGACTACAAAATGCTTTTAATTTTAAATCTGATTTTAGAAGCTTTCTTAAAGGCTGGTTCCTGTCTTCAACATTTTACAAAATACAAACCAACAAAATGATAAACATACAAGAACATCCAAATGAAACCTATGAGGAGGAGGGTGGAGAAGCACTGCGGTACACTGCTCCTCCCACACATCTACAGTTCCACATAGGACAGAGTCATGTGAAATCTTGCAAAAAGTTCAACTTTGTATTTTATCAACATTTATAAGGGAAAGAAAGCCAAAGCTCCACCATTTCACAACTTGAATCTGGAGTACAAATTATGGAAGTAACATCTGTTAGAACCACAAAGCTAATCCTAGCAAAACAGAGTAATAGGGAAGCCTACCATTGAAAAATTCACTTATGACTACCAGCAACTCCATCAACAGCAACAGCATTCAGGATAGAGAAGATGATATAATCAATTCTATTGGAGCAAAATTTAGATTTTAAGTGCAGTAACTCAAGACAGACTCTTGGTATGTTTTTTGTCAGGCTTAACTTCACAGGTGAGATCTTGAATGCTGCAAAAATACAAGTTCTTCTACTCCCAAATCCACCACTTGCACTAGAAGTAATAATGCAGCACCATGAGGCAAGAAACTATCTTGCAAAACGTGGCATTAGGGGTTTGTAGATAGGAAAATGAAAGGCAAAAGACACCAGACAGTTAAGTCAGATCTACAGGTTTCCAAGAAAACGGAAGTATAGGATAAATGTAAAAATCTGCAATTACAATCTGCAAGAAAACAACCACCAACCACAATTTATGGCCCTTCACAAAGAAAGTAGTATTTGATTTTATTACCAATAAAGGCCTCGCTCCTGATAAGCAACATGCTGCAAAGTAGCCACTAAAAATAGGATATGATAATTAAACACAAAGCAAAGGAAGCAAGTTTTCAGTCTTTTTTTTTTATTTCTTCCAGTTTAGTAAAATCACAAGTTTCTTGTCATTTTTAGTTCTGCAACACAACTGCTGATTAAAAAAAAAACAAAAAACACCCCACATCATTTGTCTATCCATACATAGCACCAGCAACAGCTGAAATGTGACAACCTGGGCTTCAGCATTCAAGTTTGCATGGAATTATGCAATCAATGGCTGCAGTCCAGGCTTGCCAAAGCTTAACTTGCTTTGTTTGCTATATTAGTTAAAAGAAAACTCCTATGTCTGATCAAGTTGTAGTCATGCTGTAAGGCAGTTTCAGAAACATGATGAGCATCGAGAATTGTCAAAACTGACCTACATGGAAAACCTGAATGCACAAGCTACCCGTGAAATAACTGGGTTAAGGGATTCAACTGGAAATGACAGAAGCTGCAGAGCTCCAGGACAACAAATCTTCTACAGTTAAACTCCATAACCAGCATAATCCTTCAATTTTCACAGGCTTTCACGAAGCCAAAATATAAAGCCTTCACAAGATTAGAAATAAAAAAAAAAATCCACCAAAACAAAACCCAAACAGTGCTTGAAAATCAAAGAAAGAGGAATAGGAACAGTTGTGGAAGATGCTGAAGGAGGATGCTTTCTATAAGGCTAAGAAAGCACACATCTGAGATCACTGCTTGGTCTAGAACTATCCATCCAGAGAAAGCTGCAGAGCTGGACTTACTCTCTGGAGGCATGCATAATTACAATTGATTAAATTTCCCAACTGTAATAATTAAAAAAAATAAGAGAAATTATTGGAACATGAAATTTGTCATCTCTACAATAGTATTGACAGCAGTTGCACAGCATTTTCAGTACACAGTTTCTAACATTTACTGACTCAAGAATGAAAGGTACATTATCAACGGAGCATAGATTAATTAGTCACAGTAGGACCTTTCATTACCTGGGCAGAAATAAAACTCACACAGATACCTACATGCTGATGAGAAAATAACAGTAGTTGGATTTATTGCATCTTTAAGACTAAAAATATTCAGCACAGATACAGGGTCAACATCTTAAAGACAGTATAGCTCACATAGACAGCAATACTCACATTCCACTTAAGAACAAGTAGCATCACAGATCAACTCAAGCAAAAGGAGAGAAAGGTGAAACATATTAGGCAGGACACTGCTCAAAAAAATCCACTCAACTGAAATATCTAAGGCACAAATATCACAGGAAAAGGACAGAAGACAAAAATTATTTTTACTTGCATGGAAACCAATTAGTATCTACATAACTCTACAAAGAGCACCTAGATTAACTTACACAACACTGCATCACATCTTCCCTTGAAAACGTATACATGAACACAATAAAATCTACTGGAATTAAGTGCTGAGGGCTCTCAAAATATCCCAGGTGGGACACTGCTATTAAACCAGTCCACAAAGATCTGTTGGTTGACTGAACTTAAGATTTCTAGTGCTAGTCAGAACTGCTTTCAATACCTTATACCTTGCCTTTTGATGCTTTCTCTCCTTAATGTCTATGCAAGCACTTGTTACCACAGGTAACAAAGGAAACTATTTTAGGACTTAACTGGCACAAGTGGTAAAAGATAGTTCCAGACAGCTTGACAAAACTCTGCAAAAGTTTACCTTGGTGATATTATTTTAGGTCAATAAGGAATGACATGTTAGGGCAATGCCATTTGCACATTAGGATAATTAAGCTTTTCAGTATGTGGTCTATTGTTAATCACACAAGGAGCAAAAAGGGTCACAGAGAGGGGCTCTGCTGGATATGCTGCTGACACTTTTAAGTAACCTTGGCAAAACACACAAAACTGATAACTCAGTTACTTAGGGGCAGTAACATGCTTTTGTTTCCATAAGACAGCCTTCACTGCAGTTGTACAAATGGGTATTTTAACTCTAACAAAGGCCAAGGTAGGCTGGAATAAGTTTGTGTTAAGACTATACCCTTTTTAATATGGTGTGAAGAACTGTTTTGCATTAGTGCTAAGTCATTGCTTCCAAATTGCTGTCACCACTATTTAGTTTTGGAATAATTACTGAAGAGGAAAACTGAGTCAATTCTGTGGCCAACAACAGAAGCATATATTTACAAAGCTGAAAGGAAAATGGATAGGTATCTGTAAGGTGATATACCAAGACCTGTTTAGTGAGCTTGCTACGTTTTGCAGAGGATAAGTGTGAAGGACAGACATGGGAGGAGGATCAGGACTCCTCTGGAATTCCTGCCAGCTAGGGAGGACACAGCTCAGAGCCAAGGACGCAGAAACAGTTAAGTCATAGCCTCATCCTTTACAGAAGCTGAGGATGACGCAGAATGAGTTTATGTAAAAGCAATACAAGACAACACTTAAATTTTTTTTTTACATAAATTCTTAAATCATTCAGTCAAATGCAATGTAAAAAAAAAAACCCCAAACCTACTAACTTGGTAAATTAGTGAAAGCATGACATACTCTCTTCTCTCTCAAGGTATGCCAAATGGTCAGTTATTTTTTTTGCCATGCCTGGCACTGACGTAACAGAAACATGCTGAATAAATACATGCCAATACTGATTTTCCTCTAAATTAGCAACTTTATAAATATTCCACTTTTTGCCAGCAGTGTATGCATCCAAGAGGAAATAAAATAAAAACTGGAATTTCTCCTCCACTACATTGTAATGGTATCATTTTACATTAGCCTTTTTAATGCAAAATATCACAAAATGTCAGCTTATCAACTGTTTCAGTAGTTTTGTTACTCTACGCTCCAAGTTTCACTGTTGATTTTAAAGTTGCTTGCTTTTGTAGGGCTTGAAGCATATAAGAATATTCCAGTAATTTCTCCATTCAATAAGTTAAAGTATGAGGATTCAACCTTTTCAGTACGATGGATTTTACATTCATCTGAACTTCAAAATCTGTATTGGAAAAATTGGAAAATCATGTTGCTCTCCCACAGCAAAAAGCTTCCAGTCCTCATGTGCCATATTTAAGAACTTGCTTGAGTAACTGTCAGATCCAATTCAAGTTTGTTGTTGGAAGTGGTATATCATATACTTGCTCATACTGAAATAATTCTACTAATGAGAGTTTTAGAAAGAAAAACTAAGTAAAGCTTCAGTGATGCACGGAAGTCCAAACAGGATACATCTGATTAACATGCAGTTATTTATTTAAAATTTAACATACGTGAAAGCTCTTCATTTAATAAAGATGTGGGGAGTAATTTAAAAATAAGATTTCCTACGAATGCTTCATCCTAAAAAATTTATTTAAAGCCAAGACTGTATGTACGTTAAATAATGTGTCATTTAGGGAATCTCAAGTTGTTCTTTTTAAGACAAGGAACAAAGACTTGCCTTCATCCTACATCACACTGGGCAGCCGCATCAACCAGGGCTTCAAAAATGTGTCAACTCCAAAGTACTTTGCCAAAGTGTAGAGTTATGCATCCATTCAGCTGATGAGACGGATGCATGACTTCAGCTGAGCAGTGCTAGAGACTGTGCTCCTTCCCTGAGCTCTCAAAAATTTCAGATGCAGAATTCATAATACAATGTTGAAACATCTACCTAGGAATATTTTTCAACTACATCCTAAAAAACTGACGTATGCATAGCTTCATCTAGTAATTTTAGTATGAATGTATGCATAGGATAAGCTGCTCTTCTAAACATAGAAATCTTAAAATTCTTCAAGGAAAAATAACTCAGACATAAACATAGATTCTTCATTACAACCACCACAATATAGTCAGTAATTATAATGCTGAATACTTTTAGTGAAAAGCAAGCATTATTTCAATGCAATCACAGCTCATTTTTGACAGTTTCCTGAAATAAACATCTAATTGCTGTCATATGAACCAGTACTATGACCAAAAAACCCTGAAATCCCAACCTCCATGCCACCCCAATTTTCTGATGATATAAGATTTTTTTTTTTTTCCATGCTGCAAACAGACTGAAGACTAACTTTCCTTGCAGCTCACAGAAAACTCTCCAGCTGGATTTGCATGCTAATCCCATTTGGGCCAAGTGCTATTAGTTCTTTCAGCAGCAGCACAGACTTATGCCAGGTTAAAATCTGAACTGCAGCCTAGAGGAACAGCTGCTATTGCTGGATCACAGTTTTTCCTAATTAAACCAGAACACTTCATAAATGGCCAGTATGCCTCTTCAAGTACTTAAAAATGACAGAGAACCATTTCCATATTCCCATTTACGCAACTGACACCTCCATCAACCAACTTTCCCATCCAAGCACCTTGAAAAGGTTGCCCACTATATTAAGAAACAGCATGAAGAGGGAGGTCAGAATCTGTTAAAAAAAAAAAACAACAAAAAAAATGTAAAAAAAATGCTACAGAAGAACTAGTCAAAAAGAGGCTGACCACATATGGAATGCACAGTTTAGTTTTTTTCCCCTTTTACTTTGTCCTGTTTTCAATTAAGCAGAAAAAAACTTGAAGTTTTTGGTGTGGGCGTTGTCCCTCCTGCCTCCCCAATCCCCAAAAATTATCATGTATCATTTTCCTAAAAGTGACCATAACCTGGTTTGGGAAAAGCAGTTGACAAGCAATATCAATATGAAAATATTCATGGAAGTTTTACAGTTTTCAAAGATGTGCAATTACTGAAAAGCTAGGGAAAAAAAATGAGAAAAACAAACCTTGAAATAAACAAGTCTAACAGTGACTCCAGTGCCATATTTCAAATGTGGTTTTCTGTACAGTGTTTTATCCATTAACATCTGTGACGCTAATCATCCTTGCCATGTTCTGATGGGAAGCCTCTCAAAGGAACCACCGATCTTGGAAACAGTAGCTTAAGTTATTTTCCAGTGGTAACTTTATTTTGGTTACATTACAAACCTACCAACAAGAAAATGACTGAAGGAGGACTAGAAAAAGACCATTTGCCACATCAGATCGGTTGGTAGAAAAAGCCAGGTTGAAGAAATCCACTGGTATCAATATGAAAAAATAAAGTCCCTAGATGAGGTAAAGGACTGCAAAACAGAATCACGGTTAAGACAGTGACTGTCAAGAAATTTGCATTGATTCTAGTATTTTTGAAAAGGAAGATGCAAATCTGGGTTCTTCCTGGCTGTTTTCAAATATTAACTAAAATAGGTCACTATGTAGTATAACAGCATTGAGGTGGGGTGTGAAATGACAGGGACCACACTTCTACAGTTTCATTGTTGAGACCTACTACACTGAAAAAAATTATAAGATTTTGTACTTGAACATTCAGTGTTATCAGAAACTTGGTTCTCAAAAGCAAAGGTAAGGCAACAGCCAAATCAAGATCACAAAAGTGAAGGCCTAACTGAAGTAGCCTAAATAAAGAGAATAAAAAGGAAGAAGCCATCAGATTCAGTAAGTATAATGCAGTAGGTGTCACAAACATCAATAAACATCAGAAGAGAAGCCAGCATTGCAAGCACATGCTAGAATCAACAGAAAGACAGGGGCTGGAATGAGGGGAACCTGGAAGAAGAGAAAGTTGGAAAGTTTTCAAGAAATACAGGGAAGTTCAAATAAAACTGAAAAATAAACTGCTGTCTATATCTGAAAATAACAGTTATATACAGGCAGCCCTCATCAACACTGCTTCTGAACAAAACTCCTCAACAGTGAAGCACTTAAGTCACAGACTAGTCAGAAAGAAAGCAAAGATGAGAGCCTTAAATCGAGTGTTGTATCAGTAGAGCAGTACTAGACACACTAGTATCCAATTATGCTGGAGTGAAATAGTCCTACAGGAAAATCAATCAGAAAGCTGTGGAAAATTGTTTTAGGCAAGATTCAGACTTCAGCAAAAATCGCTACTGCACTGAGCTGTGTTACAGTGTGCATCAATAAACCCTCTGCTCTCCCAAGAATATTCCTTCCAAAAATAACCACAACCAACCACAACAAACTTCCTCTTTACAGTATTTCAGGTTTACTGCTTTTTACAGTTTGATCTAAACTCATCTAGACCATACAATAAAGAGACCAAGGTTGTCATTACCACCCTTCTGAAACATCATCTTTCCTTCCAGATTTCCCTGAAGAATTTTTCTCATTCATTTTTGGTAATGCTTCACTTCAATGATAAGCCTAAATTGATACAGAGGTAACCCAGGAACTGAAATGACTAACAAATTTTTTTTGTAATTGGACTTGCTCTTTTTATCATCACAGATAGGTTTCACAACATCCTCCACCCTGTCAACTGGAGATGCAGCACTGCAATCTCTTTCAGGAGGCTGTGCTTTTTCTTTTAACTATACAGGTAAGTTAAATTTTTTTTTTTTAATGCCTTCTCTACTAGCTAACTTCCTAATCACTGGAAAAGAAGCATCCTCCTGCCTCCAGCTCCCTGGAGAAAAAAAAAAAAAAAAAGAAAGATGCATACTCTTGTCTCTTCTTAGATTTAAAGGCTTTGCCTTTCCTCATTATGCCCACGATATGTCTTTTCTGCTGTTTATGACCATAACATTAATATGCTATATAATATTAAATTAATGTTAGCATATTTATAGGTCAATTTTTTTCCTAATATACCTAGCTATTATTCTGGAAGGAGTAATTAAAAGCATTTTCAATAAAGATTTAAGTTGAAACACATCTTTAAATATGCAAGTATTTTATTTTTCCTGAAGTCCTTGCATCAGACCTACTGAAGTTATTTCAGAAAAAAACTACAAGCCAAGATCGTGGATTTGGGGTTGGTGGGTTTGTTTGTGCTGGAGGGGGGCATAGTGGTTTTTAATTTGAAAGGCTTCACTACAGTGATTAAAAGGGCTAGTTACCATCAATGAAGGAGACCAGATAAAGTGATCAAGATGACTTCTTCCAGACCAAAAGTATACATTTCTTAAATATTTATTTATTTAAATATAAATAGACCATATAGAGCTACATTACAGAGAATATATAAGTGGAATTTTCAGCTATATTGTCTCTAACAGCAGACACAAGATACTCCTTAGCATTACATTTGTTATTTTAAATCAGGTTATATTTGCTCAAGGCTACATTGATTTCACATCACCTGTGGGGAAAAAAAAAAATTTAAAAAAAAATTGGTGATATCTTTATTACCAACCAGTTTTTAAAGAGGTTTCAACATTCCGTATCTTAAACATCATTACAATCATTGGTCCTTACTTGGTAAATGTTTGGAAGCCCCTCACATCTACTACAGACATTCCATACCTACACTCCCATGTGCTTCTACATGCTTTCTACAAATGTCACAAATGGGAACAGAGGAAAAAGAAAAATCATTTAAACCTACATCAGTCAAAGAGGAAACAAAGATCTGCTAATTTCCTAATGAAGAAAGCAAACAAACCAAGCCCATTCTAACTTCTCAAGCACTAACTGTCTATGCTAGACACCTTGACAGTTATGGAACAAATATAAACAAGCTTGAAGGTTTTACTGCTGACAGGCCTGCAACAGTTGACAAAATCTGTTTGTAAAAGCAGTCAGAAACTACTCTGGCTAATTCAAATTAACTTGAAATGTTTGAGTTACAGCTTACAGTCTGCAAAATTAAATACATGATGTGCTTTTATTGATTCTCATGAGTTTCTACTCATAACCTATCACCCTCATATTTCTAAAACTTACTACTAGGCACCGTACTTCTTTTTCTTCTTTTAAAGAAACTGGCATAACTTCATAGAAAATATTAATTACTTCCTACCTACAAGAAAAGCCAAACACTGCAAAATTTACCTAAAAAGTCATACTGCAGGAAATAAGCCCTGACTACACCTGAAGCCATGTTTGGACTTCTACTGGAACAACAGTTACGTTCAGAAATATTGTCTTAATTTGTAAGCAGATAGTACAGGCTTACTATTAAGTATATACTTACAAAAATGGTTATAAATTTTATGTATTATTATTGTACAAGATGTTCTGTAACTGGCAGAACCAAGTCAGGGTTTCTAGACACCAAAGGCCATCACCTCCTGCCAGAGAATTAGTGAAGGCTCCCCTTTCAGACCTCTTACCCCCTTCTCTGTGTTCCTGGAAAGTGTCCTCAGCGTAAACCTCTCAAGGCAAGACAGACTAAATGCTATTTACCAAATGGACCCCATTAAATGTAATCCTAGAGAGAATCCCCGATTTAGGGGTTTTTTTGGAAAAAAAAAGTCTACCAGACTGCCCCATGATGGGAATGAAAGCAAGGTTAATGGGAACAGTTTGAATTGAAGATTCACTTCAAAAATAGAATTGAGATCAGTTAAAACTCCCCTGTAGGTGCAACCATCTAGCATGCTGTTTCACTAGACCAGAAACACAAGTGAGACTTGCTAGCCAGTAATACTGATGCTAACTAATCAGCCAGGTAACATCAGCTGTAGAATAGAATAAGTAAATTTATATTGTCCTCCAGGGAAAGAAATGTTAAACCATCCTGTAAAAATTTACATAGATGCTGGTTTTGCAAATTACATGCCATATCTAGTCTTTGGCACCTTTTCAAATTCTTAAAGAGGTCCCAGTGTCATCCAGTGAGGTGATGGGAGTAAAAGGGGTCTGGCAACAAGACAGCATCATTGTCTCTTCCATCCATAAGGAAGAACAAGTGTTCTGGTTCCAGACAAAAGTATAGGGTAAAAACAGCATTGATAGTTTACACAGACATCTACAATCCTGAGTAAGGCTATACAAACACTGACTTTAAAATCTGAACACAGAATACTTCCCCAGTTTCAAGGGGCTTTTTTGCATGGTCACTGCTGGCTTTAAGTATCTAAAAGCTTCTTCCTAGATAAATTCTTTAATTACAAGGGAATAATTTATATTCAATCCAGAAAGGAAACAAACCTCCCTTCTTGCCTTTTCCTCAAAACTTAAGGGTCTGTCTTCCCACAGCCAAACATGGGAGTGAGGAAGTAAGCATGAGAGGAACACTCCCCAAACAGTTTTTTCCTTATATTATATTTCATATACATCTGTATTAATGCTTTTGGACTCCTGCTTCCTTACACACAGCCTTGCTGTTGTTCTGTTTACTCCTTTGTTCTTCATGTGCAGAAGCATTGTTTCCTCTACAGTACAGCAGCACTCCCTAGTAAGCCCTCATCCTCTCAGAATACTTAAAGCAGCCTCTACTGAGTCAAAAGCCACCCTCACCAACCCACCAAAACACAGCAGGATTCACACAGAATAGCAAAGATGCTCCTCACTCCATAGCCAAAGCTGAAAACTATAGTAATGTTGGAGCCTTGGAAGCAGAATGTAATTATTGGGAGCAACCAGTTGACTGCACTACTAAAGGATGAGAAATCAGTTCTCTTGAACTTATATTCAGGAATCCCACCCAAAAAACCAAACCTGAAATAGCTTATGTAAAAGCACAAAATTTTTGCAGCCACACTGCTACTCTCAGAGATTTCATAACCCACCAAATACATTTTATTTACAATTCTAACATTAGTCCATTGACCAAGGCAGCAACAAGCTGCAGAATATCATTAGGCTATTTTGAGTAGTATTTTGGTGAGAAAATTAGTTTAGTACATTTGGATCCTGGGGGAGGAAAGAAAGCCAATCACAGCCCTCACAGCTCCGAACATGCGCAATACATAGCAAATATATCTGGAACGTGTTATCATGCATCAGATCTCATAAGACTTAATAAAAAACAACATATTGAGAAAGTGTTTGCAAAGCAGCTTTATGTAAAACTAAATAAATCAGTATTACTGAAAAAACAAACCCCCAAGGCCTCATACCACTGCAGCTTTAAAGTTATTCTTATCTTTTTCATTTACTTCTTTCCAAAAGCACTACTTGACCCAAAGCATACATAAAACACTATTTGAGAACTTCAGTGCATTTAATTGAGATGGATCAACATTAAATGACTACCACATTTCATATGCCCTTAAACAAAAAGTGCCAAGAAAAACAGGCATATGACAAGACAGAAAGTTCAATCAATTCATCCTGCTCATAGCACACACCAAAAGTGCTTAGTTTTGATTTATGATCAATGCCAACTACCAATTAGCAGGCTTAGAAAGGAAATATTAAGAAGTGTGTTCTGAAAGGCAAGCTAGAGTAGTTTCAACAAGCTAAAGTTGTTAAACTGTCAACCTAGTACGAGTCATAGTCCCCATGCATACTCAAATACGGCCATGAGGGAATACAGAACTGGTAAACAAACAAGAAACCCATACCACCTTTCAAAAACATTACACAACTTATATACACAAATGATAAAGGTAAAATTTTGTTGCATTTTAGCAAAACTTATACTTTGTCAGTAACTATTTTTTAATAGATATAAAGCATTGAAAGTTTTCTTCTCTACTTTGCAGACTCTAAAAACCCAGCCAAAACACAAGACCAAAATTCCCAGCTTTTTAAATTAAAAAATATAAAATCCATATTACTATGCAGAGTATCTCTACAACTGGTTTACAGTGAAATTAAATGTCTGAAGAAGGCAAAGAGCTTTTCAATAGCCTCCACATACTCTTTTGCATTCTTTATAGCCATACTGGACTCTGAAAGGAAAATCAGTATATTCTGTTGTTCTGGATGCTGCCAATTTATTATGATGTACAGTTTGAGATGGAAACTTTAATCTAAAGTGGCATGCCAAACACCCTTCCTTGAAGCCAGTAAATGACCCAGCTACTACAGAAGCTACAAGGTAAAAAGTAAAAAAACCCTTCAGAATGGCAGCAGTCAGATCCACTGCATGAATCAGGCCATGAACGAATACACCACCACTGCAAGCCCAACTCTGCACTTATTCTTTAAGGTTCCTGTCTTTGTTAGTCATGAACCACGTAAGCCAGGAAAAAAAAAATCTACCCAGAGGATTACAAAATGTATTTAGTGATACTCTGATGACAGAAAGGGCAGGGTAAGCCATCAAGAAGAAACACCCAATGAGCTCACATGTGACAAAAACAACAAGAAAGCTTCTGATGAAAGAGGTATGGAAAAGAATATATGCTTATTAAAAGGCCTCATGACACAATACTCAGACCAGTTCCAAAAGCTCAAGCGGAATACTGGCAAATGCTTTCATTCCAAACTGTGTATGCACAATTACCCAGGCATTGTACCCATCTGACTCCGGCAGCCAGGCATCAAGGCTCCCTTAACAGATCTCCTGTGTAACAAACGATGTTAAAGTGGCATCTCATTTATACTAGCCTTTTAGAAAAACACTGTATACCACCTCTACCTCACTCAACTGCATGACTCCAAGCTATCCTCTTACCATCACTTGAAAGGGCTGCAGTCACCTTAAAGATCACAAAAAGCTGTGTATCTGACAGGTGTGAGAAAAGTAAAATCCTTGTAGGTAGTGGAGTACTATCTGACAAATTCTTATAGCGTGTTACAAGACACCAAACAGAAATTCGCCTTTGTTGGTCAATCTGACCAGCCTCCATGAACCACAGCTCTTAACTGTCTCTGCCTACGCTATCACCAGCCAGCCATGCAGTTTCCACTCTTCAACAGGTAAACCAGAGTGGTGGGATTAGAACTGAAAGAGCAGGACACAGCAGGAATATTTGCCCCAATTGCATTTTCCCACCTTTTTTTAATCCATGGAAATTCAATTAGTAATTATTTTTGCAAATGAAAATGTATATTTCCAGACTAAACAGCAATACAAGAAGCTTCCTGTGCCTTCCATTTCTGCTTGCCCTTTCAGTACTTTCACAGCCAGCATATCAAGTCCTCACTTTCTCTCAGAATAGTTTCAAGAACCACAGCTTTTGCTTGCTTCTAGAAGCCAGTAACTCTGAAGCTATACATATGCTTTGACATACACAGTCGCTTTGTTAGAGTAAGTGGAAAGAGCTAAAGACGTTTTTGAAAAGTAAGTAATAAAAAAGCCTTCCAGAAAGGGTTCAAAGCACATCAACAAAAAAGCTGCAGCTAGATACATCAGAAATAAAATCTCTACAATTTACTGGACATGAAAGGACGCTAAATATACTGAAAAAAACTGCTATGACACAGCAGCTTGAACAAAACAGCTAGAAAGGCATGTAAGACATGGCCCTTGATCTTCCATTCTCAGAAGCATAAATATAATCAAGGCAAAATTTAACTAAAAAGTCATATGCAATAATCTACAGAAACAAGAATAGTCCTTATGAGTTACAGTCATTTCAGCTGGGAAACAAAAATTTCTTAGCTTATTTATCCATAGGGGTTTTTTTTTAATAATTCTGAAGGACACCTCTTTTAAAAGCTTTACACTGTACCAAGAAAACCCAGCTGAATATTTTAAAAACCTTTTATTCTATGTAACAAAACCTATCATAACACTTAGCAATGAAGAGGCTTTATATAAAAAGTCAAAAAAAGAGAATGAGAGTGTGTCTATAAATCTTACACCTCAAGCTTCATCTACAGTACACTGACTGCGGGCAGTGTTACAAGGATGTGTCTACTATTAGAAAACAAGTTGCTTTAAATGTGCAACACTTTTTCTAAGAAGTAATGACTTTTCTAGTATATCTGCAAAGGTCTAGTTCTCAGTAGCTGGACAATTAGTAAGCAGCTTTCTTCTACCTATTAAAAACCTACAAAACATAATAACAGCAAAAATAATCTCACCATTTTATTATTGATTGGATAGGAAAGGTGGTTCTGAGGGTTTTAAAAAAAATATTTATTTCTCAAAAATCAAAACCATCAACTGCAGCAAGTCAGAAACTCTGAGTAAGAAATGACTGCTTAATACTTACAAGCAAGAGAGCTATTCTGAAGCCTTTTAAACTCACAGAATCACAGAATCACCAGGTTGGAAGAGACCCATCGGATCATCGAGTCCAACCGTTCCTATCAAACACTAAACCATGTCCCTCAGCACCTCGTCTACCCATGCCTTAAACACCTCCAAGGAAGGTGAATCAACCACCTCCCTGGGCAGGCTGTTCCAATGCCCAATGACCCTTTCTGTGAAAAACTTCCTCCTAAT